>CM064504.1:14939536-15408699 GCA_032716605.1 Paralithodes platypus
ATGTATCTTCCCTTTCCTCTACTCCCCCCCCCTATCCCCTATCCCTAGTATATACCTCACCCTACTCCCCTTTCCTTACACCCAACTCTCCTTCTACCCTTTCTTGTTATTTTAGCTTCACCTCCTTTTAGCCTCCCTATAGTCTCTCTCACCCAACAACCACCCACCTCTCTCCACACACCCTTCTTTCTCAACACTAGCCCCTCCCTACATTTCTCCTTTCTCCCTACACTCTCTTCGCCTAATTCTACCCTCCGTCTTCCTCACCTTACATTTCTCCCCTCTCCCTACACTCTACTCTCTACCTCACCATTCCCCCCCCCCCTTCTCCCTACACTTTCTCTCTACCGTTCTACACTCCCTTTACCTCACTAAGAGAGTTCCCCCTTCTCTCTATACACCCTCTTATCCACTCCCTTTACCCCCTACCGTAAGGGATATCTATAGGTTGTAGCGGGATATACAGTATGTTTAGTGTAGGGAAAGAACCAATAGGGATGTAGGGAAGAAGGAGTCGGCCTCGTATGGGCCTTCTGCAGCTTTCCATTTTCTTATGTTCTTATGTTTTGTCCTCCCTCACCCTAAATTTCCCCTTCTCCCAACACCTCCCTCTCTACCTTCCTACACCTCTCCCTCTTTTTTTTTTTTTTTTTTTTTTACATCCTTACACTTCCCCTTCTACCTTCCCCCAAATTTCCCCTTCTTCCTACACCTCTCCCTTTACCTCCCTCCCCTTCCCCCTCTACCTCACCCTAAATTTATCTTCACCCTATACCTCTCCCTTTACCTCCCTCCCCTTCCCCCTCTACCTCACCCTAAATTTCTCTTCACCCTACACCTCTCCCTCTACCTCCCTATACCTCACCCTCCCTACCTCAAGGCAAGAGCTAGCCAGTGTGAATAATTGAATGATGCAGTCGACTTCAGGCCTGCTGCAGTACTCACTCTTACCCCCGCTCTTATTACTCGGGCTGACTCTCTTATTACTCACGAGGCTCTCTTAGTGCTCTTGATGCTCTCTTATTACTCTGTGTGGTTCCCTTATTACTCACGAGGTTCCTTTAGTGCTCTTGATGCTCTCTTAGTGCTCTTGATGCTCTCTTATTACTCTGTGTGGTTCCCTTATTACTCACGAGGTTCCTTTAGTGCTCTTGATGCTCTCTTATTACTCTGTGTGGTTCCCTTATTACTCACGAGGTTCCTTTAGTGCTCTTGATGCTCTCTTATTACTCTGTGTGGTTCCCTTATTACTCACGAGGTTCCTTTAGTGCTCTTGATGCTCTCTTATTACTCTGTGTGGTTCCCTTATTACTCACGAGGTTCCTTTAGTGCTCTTGGTGCTCTCTTATTACTCTGTGTGGTTCCCTTATTACTCACGAGGTTCCTTTAGTGCTCTTGATGCTCTCTTAGTGCTCTTGATGCTCTCTTATTACTCTGTGTGGTTCCCTTATTACTCACGAGGTTCCTTTAGTGCTCTTGATGCTCTCTTATTACTCTGTGTGGTTCCCTTATTACTCACGAGGTTCCTTTAGTGCTCTTGATGCTCTCTTAGTGCTCTTGATGCTCTCTTATTACTCTGTGTGGTTCCCTTATTACTCACGAGGTTCCTTTAGTGCTCTTGATGCTCTCTTATTACTCTGTGTGGTTCCCTTATTACTCACGAGGTTCCTTTAGTGCTCTTGATGCTCTCTTAGTGCTCTTGATGCTCTCTTATTACTCTGTGTGGTTCCCTTATTACTCACGAGGTTCCTTTAGTGCTCTTGATGCTCTCTTATTACTCTGTGTGGTTCCCTTATTACTCACGAAGTTCCTTTAGTGCTCTTAATGCTCTCTTAGTGCTCTTGCTCTCATAATATTCTGTGTGGCTCTTATATTATTCACGATGTTCTCTTATTACTCTGGCTGGGTCTCTTATTACTCTGACTGACTCTCTTATTATTCACTATGCTCTCTTATTGCTCTTGATGCTCCCTAATTCTGGCTGGATGTATTATCACTCTTGTTGCTCCCTTATTACTCTTGATGGTATCTTATTGGTCCTAGCCGAAGCGAAGCATGGACATTGGTGGAGAGACTCAGACCAAGAGTGAGAGTGGTGGAAATGAGTTATTTGACAAGTGCGTGCGGAGTTACATGGAGGGATAGACAGACGAATGAGGAAGTAAGAGAGAGGTGTGGTGTGGAAGTAGATGTGATGGAAAGTGTGAAAAGGAACACCTTAAGATGGTTCGGCAATATGGAACGTATGGGAAGCGAGAGAATGACTAAGAGAGTGTACGAGAGCGAGGTGGAAGGACAGAGAGGTGGAAGGATGGAGTGAAGAGATATATGAATGAAGGCGGTGCTGGATGGGAGGAGGAGCGTCGACTGACCGGGGACAAAGGTGCATGGGGGCGTTTCGTTCGTGCCCACCCCTTCGGGGATCACGGCGTCAGGCAATAGGTAGATAGATAGATCTCTTTTTGGTCCTAGTGTCTCTTATTGGTGTGACAGGTATACTACTTTAGACGTTATTACGTAAGGAAGTTATTGAGAGACTCATTTTCGGGGTTTATTTCTCTCAGTGGTTGTTTTTGCTCCCGAGGGCCATGTGCTGGGTGATTTATTATCTTAATAGCTCTTATTACCCCTAACGGACTCTTACTAGTGTTCATATTACTCTTACTGGGGTTCCTATTACTCTTAGTGTATCTTATTACCCCAAACAGACTCTTACTAGAGGTCATATTACTCTTACTGGGGTTCTTATTGACCCCTAACAAACTCTTACTAGGGTTCATATTACTCTTACTGGTGTTCCTATTACTCTTAGCGACTCTTATTACCCCAAACAGACTCTTACTAGGGTTCATATTACTCTTACTGGGGTTCTTATTACTCTTAGCGGCTCTTATTGACCCCTAACAAACTCTTACTAGGGTTTATATTACTCTTACTGGTGTTCCTATTACTCTTAGCGACTCTTATTACCCCAAACAGACTCTTACTAGGGTTCATATTACTCTTACTGGGGTTCTTATTACTCTTAGCGGCTCTTATTGACCCCTAACAAACTCTTACTAGGGTTCATATTACTCTTACTGGGGTTCCTATTACTCTTAGCGGCTCTTATTACCCCAAGCAGACTCTTACTAGGGTTCATATTACTCTTACTGGGGTTCCTATTACTCTTAGCGGCTCTTATTACCCCAAGCAGACTCTTGCTAGGGTTCATATTACTCTTACTGGCGTTCATATTACTTTTAATGGCTTTTATTACCCCTTACAGACTCTTACTAGGGTACATATTTCTCTTACGGGGTTCCTATTACACTTAGTGGCTCCTATTGCTCTTGATGGTGCCTTACCAGGGGTCTTATTTATCTTAACCCCTACAGTACCAGTGCCGTCCTTATAACTTCATTCTGGCTACTATTGACGATTGTATTCAGTTTAAAATGGGCCTCCAGCAATTAACAAGCTTCGAACTATCTCACTTAACCCTTTTTAAAACCACAGATCCTTCATAAACTGCTCAAAATCGTCTAAATATAGCTAGAGTAAAATTGAAAAAACGTTGCCGGCACAGTAGGGGTTAAAAGGTGTAGGCCTATGCACGCTCACGTTAGTTAAGTACGGTACCCATTTTGTTTTTATCTTTGAAGAACCGTGTAGATAAAAACTTGAACACTATTTTTTCATAATAACTCTGAGTCGTAATGAAGAAATACAACAGATTGCAATATAAATAACATTCTGGATACTTCTTTACTCATGGCCGAAATTATGGTATTTTTTTTCCCCAAGATCTTAGGTATTGAATGAGCGTAGACTACTAATATATTTTCTTTCGTCTTATCCTATCCAAAATTCCGTATCAGTTTTTCCATAGTGCTTAATATATTTTTCTAATTGTTTCCACGCCAGCGAATGCTGGAGGGAGTGGTAAGTGGGGAGGAACCTTCTGTTTTACTATTCTTTTCTTTACCTAGTAGTTAGTAGCTTAGTAGTGTAGATATCCAAACTGTCCCGTAAGGACCAATAGGTCTGTTGCAGTTTGTAAGGCATTTGTATATCCTCCTGTTCTTTTTCTTCTTGTTCCTCCTTGTCTTTCTCTTCCTCCTCCTCCTCTTCCTGTCAATTCCCATCAATCTCTGGGACCATTTCTACAATCAACACATTCTCTTTCAGGATGATGGCTGCCATTTGAATTCAGTCGGAGGAGCACGCCTAGGCAGACTCCTACATGATGCAGTCTGCACTTTCAGATCAAAAAACGACAACCGAGCAGGGGCAGTAGCAGCGACATAAACTACCCCATATCAAATGTAAACTCTATCCAAAATAATATCACGGCCTGCTACGTTAATGCACGCAGCTTACGCAATAAATTCGAAGACCTGGAAGCACTTGCATGTATGGAGGAATGTGATATAATCGGTGTTTCAGAATCTTGGATCAACACGGAAAAGCGTGATTTTTTGGCGGAATACGCATTACCAGGTTATACTCCCTTCAGCTGCGAAAGATCCCATAGAATGGGAGGTGGGGTTCTGCTATATGTTAAAAGTAATCTTCACCCAATCGAGGTAACCAAACCTGCCATAAATAATATTGATACTAGTTACGTTCAAATAAATAATCAAGCAAGCAAGATAATAATTGGCCTAATTTATCGACCTCCTGCACAATCACCCGATACTGACGAGAAACTCTATGATCAAATAGCGGAAATAAGTTGTCAGGAAGAAGCAGTAATATTTGGCGATTTCAATCTGCCAGTCACAACATGGGGCGAACCACTAAATGCTCACGCGGGACATGATCTATATGCTAATCTTCAGGAAAGTGCCCTTTATCAACACGTAGAACACCCAACGAGGGGAAATAACATTCTGGATATTATTCTAACGACAAATGAAAGACTGGTAAATAGCGTTAAAATCGGACCGGAATTTAGCTCTAGTGACCATAGGATAGTGTCCTTTAACATTAAAGTAAATAATGACAAAGAAAACGTGAGCACGGAAAAAGTACCAGATTATCGAAGGGCCGACTTTAACAAACTTAGAAGGCATCTTGCCAATACTGACTGGAGTGAAATGACTGAAACTCACAATGTAAATCAATTATGGAACATATTATCTAATAACCTAAACAAAGCAATAAATACAAGCATCCCTCTACGAAACCGGCGCCCAGCAGGCAAATATAAGCCAAAATGGTGGAATAATGAAATAAAAAACATCCTCTTAGTAAAAAAGCAGGCATACCAAAAATATAAGGCAACTCAGAATAATAGCGATAAATTAGAACACGATAGACTGCGTCGAACAACCAAAAATCTCATCAAAGGAAGTAAGAAGAATCTGGAACTTCATATTGCCAGCTCCAGCAAGTCCAATCTGAAATTTGTTTAAAGCTATATAAGAAACAGTAAAACGGTAACTTCAACAATAGGCCCACTTGTTGCGGAAAATGGAGATCATACAGATAACAAAGTACAAATGGCGAATATCCTAAATAACTATTTTGCATCAGTTTTCACGTCGGAAGATACTACCGGTAACCGACCTACCCCTACGAATCAATCAAATGGCACTGAGCTCGAAAACTTTACGATTTATGAAGACGATATCCTGTTCGCAATCAACAATTTGAAAGTTAATAAAACCCCAGGCCCTGATAAAATATCCCCAAGGATCCTAAAAGAAGCAAAACACGAATTATTAAACCCACTCGCAAATCTGTTCAACAAATCATTGAATGTTGGGATAGTTCCAAACGAATGTAAATTAGCTAACGTGACACCCATATACAAAAAAGGAAATAAGTCCTCTCCCGGCAATTATCGACCAATTAGCTTAACATCGGTAACGGGCAAATTAATGGAAACCATTATAAGGGACAAAATAGTAAAACATTTGGAAGAAAATAATTTAATAAAAGATTCTCAGCACGGTTTTAGAAATAAACGTTCATGCTTAACAAACTTACTCGACTTCTTCAATGATGTTTACAAATCATATGATAAGGATAGAGCAGTTGATATAATATATCTCGATTTTCAGAAAGCTTTCGATACCGTACCCCACAAGACTAATTGACAAAATAAAAGCTCATGGCATAACAGGAAAAACTCTGAAATGGCTCGAAAATTGGCTCTCAGACCGTAAACAACTAGTTGTAATAAATGGTGAAGAATCAGATTGGTGCAAAGTAAATAGTGGCGTTCCCCAGGGTTCGGTATTAGGTCATATTCTTTTTATAATTTACATAAACGACTTAGACGAAGGAATAGAATGCAAAATTTCGAAATTTGCTGACGATACAAAAATTACTAATAAAGTAACCTCAACAGTACATTGGCAAAAACTACAAGGTGACCTAGACACTTTAGAAAACTGGGCAGAAAAATGGCAAATGAAATTCAACATAGAAAAATGCAAAGTATTACACATCGGTAGTAACAACGCTAAAAAAGAATACTCAATGAACAACATTCAACTATCAAATACAAATAATGAAAAGGATCTGGGAGTTATAATATCAAGTGACCTGAAGCCGAGTAAACAGTGTACAGAGGTAATAAAAACTGCTAATAAATTGGTGGGTTTCATCGGCAGAACATTCAAATTCAAATCAGAAAAAATCATACTTACTCTATTCAACTCATTGGTGCGTCCCCATCTCGAATACTGCGTGCAATTCTGGTCACCGTACTACCGAAAAGACATAAATAAACTTGAAAGGGTGCAACGCAGAGTCACTAAAATGATACCTAGATTGCGTAATAAACCGTACGAAGAGCGCTTAAAAGAACTAAATTTGTTTAGCTTAACAAAGCGCAGAATGAGAGGTGACCTAATAGAGGTGTTCAAAATCTTCAAGGGATTCAGCAACCTAAATGTAAGCGAATTATTTACGATCAATCAAGCAAACACGAGAAACAATGGTTATAAGATTATAGGCAAGCGTTTTCATTCTCACGAGGCGAAGCATTTCTTCTTCAACTGCGTTGTGAATAATTGGAACAGACTACCCTCGAACATTGTAAACTGTAATACTGTCGAAACATTTAAGAACCATCTGGATAAACACATGGCAAATAACCCCCGATTAACACAGTTTCTTTCAGAATAACGCGCAACGAAATGTCAACGCATACCGCAATGTATATTGATTTTCATACATCTGTTCCCTTTCAGAATTGTAGTAAATAGAGTTAGCTTAGATTACAAATCAACTTCTTTTTTCTCCCTGTCCTGTCCGAATTTCCGTGTCAGTTTTTCAATACTGCATGGTATTTTTCCTATCTGTTTCCATGCCAGCATTAGTTGGAGGGAGTGGTGGGTGGGGAGGAGCCTTCTTCTTTGCAATCCTTTTCTCTACCTCGTAGTCAGTATATTAGTAGTTTTAGATATCCAAACTGCCCCGTAAGGACCAATAGGTCTGTTGCAGTTTGTTCTCCTTTGTATTCCTTTGTATTCCTGTCCCTCCTCGTCTTCTTCTTCCTCCTCCTCTTCGTATTCCTGTTCCTCCTCGTCTTCTTCTTCTTCCTCCTCTTCCTGTCCCTCCTCGTCTTCCTCCTCCTCCTCATCTTCCTATTCCTGTTCCTCCTCGTCTTCCTATTCTTCGTTCTCCTCTTCCTATTCCTGTTCCTCCTCCTCCCCTTCCTCCTCTTCTTCCTGTTCCTCTTCCTGGTTTTGTTGTTCTGCGGGAGTCCCTGATCTGTACCCCTGCATAGCTGCCTTCATCCAGACCATCGCTCTTCCTGCCTTAACTACACCCCCAATCCCCCCCCCCCTCTCCCTCTCCTCCTCACCCCCTCTTTCCTCTCCCCACCAACTCTTTCCTCTACCCCAACCCTTATACCTACCTATCTATCTATCTATCTATCACCCTCATCTCTCTCGCTATTCTATCGCTACTAGCCTACTATTCTATGAGTGTTCCTCAGAGCTTTCCCAGTGTATACCACCTCCTGTACGTAGGGTACATAGTACCCTTCTCGCAACAAAATCCCACCCTTACTCTGTGCAACTCTCCAACCCAAGAGTGAAACGTTACTCTCAGTCTTTCTTCTATTCAACTGCTGAGCTCTGGAGCTCTCACCCAAAATAAGTCTTTCCCTCATTCCTATCTATGACTTAAATTGCTTCGAACTCCGTGTGTCCAAGCATTTTGGCTCGAACGTCCTTTGATTTTGGCCCTGTCACTCTTTCAACTATGGGGGAAGCACTCGCTACAGGCAGTTCTGCCTTTTGTCTCCCTAACTCACATAGAAAAAAACAAAAACAACTCTCTATCTTCCACACACACACACACACACACACACACACACACACACACACACACAGCCCGTAGCCTAGTAGGTAGAGCTCTCGTCTCACACACGAGGGGTCGGGGGTTCAATCCCCGGTCGGGCGGAGACAAATTGGGCTTGTCTCCTTTCATGTGTTAGCCTCAGTTCACCTAGCTGTAAATAGGTACCTGGAATAAGTGGACGACGTTGTGACGTCCCCTCTGGGGTTGGCAAAAATGGTACAAGGCGAGATGGGTATCATATGGTTCACCTAAGCTGATGGCTACCTAAGCCTTCGGGCGAGACGGTACCGTCTATAGTGAGAATGGTACCATACAGATCCACCCTAAGCCTTCGTTTCCGATGTCGCCAATTGGCTAAAAATACAGATTCCACACACATCCACAGCCATTCCAACAGTACATAAAACACTTAACATGCATTTCACGCAATACATTCCCAGTTAAGGAGGCGCGATAATAATGAGCTTAGGTCGCATTGCGTGGATTCCCCTTGACGAACAAGTAACTGAGTAACTGAGTAACACACACACACACACACACACACACACACACACACTTAAACATGCGTTGCTATTCTTAATTAGTAGTCTACCTCATGTTGTTTTCCTTTTACTTTATCCTTATTATCATTATTATTATTATTATTATTTTTTATTTTTTTTGGGGGGGGGAGGTAAAAAATAATATATATCTTATTGTCTCACTGAGGGCATTCCCTAGTTGAATGGACACGTCTAGCGGTAGACAGAATTATGATATTGGCAAGAATATTCAATGTTTCCAGTTATCTCAAAAATATATAAAAGGGACCAATACAAGAAAGAAAGAGAGAGAGAGAGAGAGAGAGAGAGAGAGAGAGAGAGAGAGTGAGAGTGAGAGAGAGAGAGAGAGTATGAGAGTGAGGTAAAGTAAGGTAAGATATAAGCAGTAAGAGGTAGTATGAAGGCAGCAGTATAAAATAAAGATACTGTGGTGACCCGGCCAGGTAGTGTTGGACCATTGGGAATAACTCACCACTTTATTACTCTGAGTGTGTAGGTGTGTGTGTGTGTATGCGTTTGCGTGCCGCGTGCATGTGCGTGGGTGTGTGCGTACCAGTGTTTGTATATGTGTGCGTGCGTGTGCGCCTGTGTTTGTATGTGTGTGTGTGCCTGTGTTTGTACGTGTGTGTGTGTGTGTGTGTGTGTTTGCGTGCGTGCATGTGTGTATGTGTGTGGTGTTTGTACGGTGGGATTTGAACCTTATTCTTTACAGGAGAGCGTGATTGTCATTTAACCCTTTGAAGCTCTGATGCGTTTTAGCCGTTTATTTTTGGCTATCATTAGACGATTTTATGCAGCTTAGGAAGTATCTGTGGGTATTAAAATGGTAAATACTATCTCAATCAACCCTTTGACTTCCATATATCGTTACTAATCTGAATAAAATCGTCTAATAATGGCCAGAAACAGAACAGAAACGCGTATTGGAGCTTGAAAGGGTTAAATGTAATAAATGAAGTCCATTGCTGAATTTTGGAGTCAATCTTTCGCGAGGATATTTGTATTACTCTTACATACACGAAGATGACCCATATTTTAAAGTATGGATTTCTGCTCTCGGATCCAAGTAACTCTAGCAAAGTTAAATTCTGCATTATCCTGTCTCGCCCCGCTCTACCTGGCTCAGTTGTGTCTATGTCGTCTTGTCCTGTTCTGTCCTATGTCGTCTCTTCCTGTTCTGTCCTATGTCGTCTTGTCCTGTTCTGTCCTATGTCGTCTTGTCCTGTTCTGTCCTATGTCGTTTTGTTCTGTTGTCCTATGTTGTCTTGTCCTGTTCTGTCCTGTTCTGTCCTATGTCGTTTTGTTCTGTTCTGTCCTATGTCGTTTTGTTCTGTTCTGTCCTATGTCGTCTTGTCCTGTTCTGTCCTATGTCGTCTTGTCCTGTTCTGTCCTATGTCGTTTTGTTCTGTTCTGTCCTATGTCGTCTTGTCCTGTTCTGTCCTATGTCGTCTTGTCCTGTTCTGTCCTATGTCGTTTTGTTCTGTTCTGTCCTATGTCGTCTTATCCTGTTCTGTCCTATTTCGTCTTGTTCTGTTCTGGCCTAGTCGTCTTGTTCTGTTCTGTCCTATGTCGTTTTGTTCTGTTCTGTCCTATGTCGTCTTGTTCTGTTCTGTCCTATGTCGTCTTGTCCTGTTCTGTCCTATGTCGTCTTGTTCTGTTCTGTCCTATGTCGTTTTGTTCTGTTCTGTCTTATGTCGTTTTGTTCTGTTCTGTCTTATGTCATCTTGTTATGTTTTGTCTTATGTCTCTCTCCTTTATGATGTCTATTCATACAATATGCTTCGCCCTTATGTTATCTTCGTAGGTAAATAACACAATCAGTTGTCATGCGCGTAGGGTTTCGTGTAATCTACTGGCCTGTAGTACATACACCTTTGGGACCTCTCTTGAGTCACTGGCTCAATATTCTGATCTAAGGTTTAAATATTGCTGACAAATAAGCCTCCTGTATTGTATTGCAGTCGCCCAATTAAGTGATGTCTCGACACCAAGTACAATTTGATCAATAATTGGTATCAGCAATATGTAAACATGATTTTTGTATTTTGAGTGAGATATACAGTACAATCATGTTCCTAAACTTACCCACCCTATTAACATCTGACAGATATTAAAACAGCACAGAGCGAGCCAAACGTAATGGCAGCTGAAATATGACTTATTACCGCAACTACTGTACCACACCTTAACCCCTTCAGCACCATGACGCCTTTTTACTTTTGATTCTATCTAAAATTATATGATGTTATGCAGTTTAAGAAGGACCTATGTTATGAAGAGGGTTTATTGAGATCGTATTTACTCACTTGAGTCGTGGAGGTAGATTATATATTAAAGAAAATCGTCTAATGGTAACCAGAATATGATGAAAATTACATCATGGTGGTGAAGGGGTTAACTATATTTGTCTGGCCGTGTGTTGTATCGTAGTGTCCTTGTGGGTAGTGAGGCAAGACGTGGTGCAAGTTGGCGTGCAGAGCTGGAAGAGGAGGAAGAGGTGAAGGTGGAGGAGGAAAGAGGATGGAAGAGTTGGAGTAGCAGGAGGAAGAGGAAGAAGAGGTGAAGATAGAGGAAAAGTAGGAAGAAGGGTGGAGTAGAAGATAGAAGAAGTGGAGTAAGACTGGGAATAGGAAAAGGAAAATGAGGACGGAGGGAGGAGGAGGTGGAGTAGAAGGAGTAAAAGGTGGAGTAGAAGGAGTAAGAGGTGGAGTAAGACTAGGCATAGGAAAAGGAAAATGAGGATGGAGGGTGGAGTAGAAGGAGTAAGAGGTGGAGTAAGAATAGGAAAAGGAAAATGAGGACGGAGGGAGGAGGAGGTGGAGTAGGAGTAAGAGGTGGAGTAAGACTAGGCATAGGAAAAGGAAAATGAGGACGAAGAGGTGGAGGAAGACTAGGAATAAGAAAAGGAAAATGAGGTAGAAGGGTGGAGGAGGTGGGAGTAGAAGATAGAAGAGGTGGATTAAGAATAGGAAAAGAAAATTGAGAGGGGAGGAAATAAGGGTACCAAACGGGTACAACCAAAACCAAACAACATAAATATTGATCCTTACGACATTAGGCTAATCTACCTAACCTCCCATATATTTTTTAATGATGTAAATATTCCCACTTCCCCTAGTATTGACACTCTCGGTGTAACATTAACTACTAACTTGAGCTGGACACATTATGTTAGAAGCATTGCTAAGAATGCCTCTAAAAAACTGGGACTCCTGTACAGAGTTCGAGAATTCTTCACTGACGAGCAGTTGGCCGTAATATATAAAAGTCATGTGCGTTCTCAGATGGATTACTGTTCACCTCTGTGGAGTGGAAGTGGAGTGGTTGCATTGAGTCAGTTGGACAACATTCAAAATAAAGCTATTAGATTAATCAATAACCCTGCAATCACACAGGACCTTCCTACATTATCCATACGAAGAAACGTTGCATCCCTTGCATTATTCTACAGATATTTTCACAGCAATTGTTCCGAAGAACTTGCTTCAATTGTGCCGCCTCTCCACATCTTTCCCCGTAGAGCTAGGGCAGCTGAGAGCACCCATGAATTTACACTTTCTCCTCCACAATGCAGAACTTCTGCTTATCAAAATTAATGTATCCCCAGAACTACTACTCTTTGGAATTCACTTCCATCGAGTTGCTTTCCACAAACTTACAATCTACAACAGTTTAAATCCAGTTGTTACAAACATTTTATGAATGGAGGATGCCTTTAGGCACATGGACCTTTGTATTTTATCTGTGTATTTCCTTCCTCCGGTCATTGTCTCTTTTCGAAGATAAAAATGAAATATGCGGATGATTCCCCATACATTCTGATTCACTTGGAAGGATGGCGATAAAGGAGGAGGGAGGTGAAGGAGAATGCGTAAGAGGAGGAGGTAGTGGATAATGTGGAAGAGGAAGAGGTGGTGGAGAATGTGGAAGAGCAGGAGGAGAATGTGGAAGAGGAGGAGGAGGAGGGAGGCGAATGAGGAGGAAGGAGAATGTGGAAAAGGAGGTGGAAGAAGAATGTGGAAGAGGAGGAGGAGAATGTGGAAGAGGAGGAGGAAGGAGAATGTGGAAGAGGAGGAGAATGTGGAAGAGCAGGAGGAGAATGTGGAAGAGGAGGAGGAAGGACAATGTGGAAGAGGAGGAGGAAGTACAATGTGGAAGAGGAGGAGGAAGGAAAATGTGGGAGAGGAGGAGCTGGAGGAAAGAGAATGTGGAAGAGGGGGAGGAAGGAAAATGTGGGAGAGGAGGAGGAGGAAGGAGAATGTGGAGGAGGAGGAGGAAGGAAAATGTGGGAGAGGAGGTGGAGGAAGGAGAATGTGGAAGAGGAGGAGGAGGAGGAAGGAGAATGTGGAAGAGGAGTAGGTGGAGGAAGGAGAATGGAGAGGTTGGGGAAGATGATAATAATAAGGTAGAACGAGGAGGATTGGAAGAAGTAGAATAGAAAGGATGAAGATATACACTTTACTGCTTCGAGAAAGATGAACAGCTAGAGGAGGAAGAAGAACATAAGGAAGAGAAGAGAAGAAAGGGAAGAGTAAAAAAAAGGTAGATGGCGGAGATGTAAAGAGTAAAATAAGTTACAGAGGAAGTTTCAAGAAATAGAGAAGAAATGGTACAATTAGAATACAAGAAAGAGGAAAAACTAAGTACAAATCTGCGATGAGAATGTACTGTACTGCTTCGAGAGAGAGAGAGAGAGCTAATGACTAGGAAGAGTGTAAAGGCGGATGAAGAAAAGAAGAAGGAATAAGAAATAATAGAGAATAAGAGGAAGTAAAAGAGCAATGAAATAGGCTACACTAGACAGAGGTCCGCGATGAAAATGTATTGCGCTGCTCAGAGAGAGAGAGAGAGAGAGAGAGAGAGAGATACGAAGAGGAAAAAGAGGCAGACGGGGGAGGAGGAGGGGGGGGGGGGGGGTTGTAGAGGAGAATGAACAAGACGAAGAAGAGAAGAAGGAAGAATGAAATACAGAATAATATTAAAAGAGGAAGGAAAGAGCCTAGAGGTAGAGGTCCAAGATGAGAATGTACTGTACTGCTCCGGGAAAGAGAGAGAGGGAGGCTCGGGGTAATTAAATGAAACTCCCGCTTCTGGTCTGGTGTGTTGTGTTGGCTTGGCTGTGTTCTTTTGTGTTGTTGTTCCTTATATACCCACAACACAAATTATACAACACTATATAGACATACCCTGGTGTGTTGTGTTGGCTTGTGTGTATTCTTTGGTGTTGTTGTTCCTTATATACCCGTAACACACATAGGCGTACACTGGCGTGTATGTATATAAACTCGGCTGGTGTTGTGTTGGCTTGTGTGTATTCTTTGGTGTTGTTGTTCCTTATATACCCGCAACACACATAGGCGTACACTGGCGTGCATGTATATAAACTCGGCTGGTGTTGTGTTGGCTTGTGTGTATTCTTTGGTGTTGTTCCTTCTTATATATCCACAACACAACACTATATAATTATGCATTCCCTGGTGTTTATATATACCATTACCATTATCACCATCATACGGTTAACACCACTACATACCTTCACAACACACCACATTTTCCTATTTCTATTCACACGCCACAGCCAACCTCACTAATATTATGCTCCATTCAAATTAACCTGGCAGATTATACTCACCACATGCGAATAATAATTATGAATAAACATGATTAGTTGGAAGGGAAGGGTGGAGTGATTCTTGAGTATGAATAATGATTAATGAATAGTATGCCCAATAGATGAAAATAACTTTAGCTCACACACTCACACTCACACACACACACACAGCACCAACACTCACTCACCAATATTACACACCACCATACCCACACACCACAACAGAAAGCGGTATATTTATGCCCTTTAACCCTTACAGTACCAGAATTTTAGCTATATTTAGACGATCTTATGCAGCTTAAGAACGATCTGTGGTAGTAAAAGGATTAAATGAGAGAGTTAGAGGTCTTTTAATTGCTACAAGTCCTTCCTAAACTGCTCAAAATCGTCTAAAAATATAGCTAAAATACAATAAAAAGATGTCGCCGGTACAGAAGGGATTAAGGCATGTATACTTATACTAATAATAATAATAATAACAATACTAATAATAATAATAATAATAATAATAATAACAATAATAATAATAATAATAATAATAATTGCAATGGTAACAATACGGTCGTTATTGTTCTGAATTATATTGGTGGGAATTAGGCCTATAGAGTTAGATTTATAGGACAGGTCGTATTTAGCTCTCCAATTGATGTCCTCCAATACCGCTACTTAACTAATATCCCTCCATACACACACATACACATTCAACACACACACACACACACACACACATATGAACACATACACAAACACACACACACCCTGTATCGTACAATCTCATAAACACGTGATCCCGCTCTCGCATTTACTGTGCGAATGTATCCATCAAAATAAATTAATGGATGTAATTAATTTTCATTAAGTTAAAATTATTATTTATGAAACCATGTTCCGTGTTTAAAACTACCTTAGGCTTCACCAGTATACCAATATATAAAGGCATATATTCGTAATTAAAGGATAGGATGACCACGGTTTTTAATAAGTGACTCTGCAACTAGAACATACGAGCATTATACATTCATTTTGATGACAGTCTAGGGTAAACAGGTCTATTATAATTGGGGTTAAGGGGGGACACCGGATTTGTTTTATCTTTCTCTCAGTCCCTGGCTTGTATCCATTCGGCCCCATTCAGCCAACTGTTTTAAGACGTTTATCCCCATCCAGGTGTCGATTTCTTCCTGGCGAGCGATAGCGAGCCAGCATTGTATGAAGAAATCCGGCTTCGCCGGAGACACTTTTCTATCGAACAAATTTAGCTTGTCAAAACAAACAAATATATATGCTGGCTCGCTACCGCTCGCCAGGAAAATATTGACACCTGGATGGGGGTAAACGTCTTAAAACAGTAGGCTGAATGGGGTCGAATGGATGCAAGCCAAAGAGAGAGGAAGAGAAAGAGAAAAAAGCGAGGTGGGCTCCCTTACTAGCAACTGTAATATTTCCTACATCAGCTTTATCCACCACCACCACCTTAACGACCCAATTATATACATCCCATTCCTATACAAACCATACCTAACCATCACTCAGAATAGCCTCTACAACATTCCTATACAAACCATACCTAACCATCACTCAGAATAGCCTCTACAACATTCCTATACACACCATACCTAACCATCACTCAGAATAGCCTCTACAACATTCCTATACACACCATACCTAACCATCACTCAGAATAGCCTCTACAACATTCCTATACAAACCATACCTAACCATCACTCAGAATAGCCTCTACAACATTCCTATACAAACCATACCTAACCATCACTCAGAATAGCCTCTACAAAAAACACAAAAAAAAAATTCTCACCAATAGTCCTTATTTTCTGGCTGCCAATTCAATCCTCTAGGCTCTAGCCACTGATAAATAGATAACTAATGGTAAATACGGTGCTGAATTAGTATGTCTCTTCACAATATTAAGGGGAGCTTTTTAGTTGATTTCCTAGACTTCCATCAAGCTTAAAATTACTCCCCCTAGACCCCCTTTCAAGATAAATTTGTAAATTTTTCGGTAGAAAAATGTCCCGGCCGAAGGCCGATTCCCCTTAAATTACAGGCTCGCTATCGCTCGCCAGGAAAAAATCGACACCTAAATGTCACGAATGGTCTTAAAATTGACAGAAATGGGGCGAGGGTTCTTAAAATCGCCAAACTAATGGGGCGAACGTCTTAACATTTCAAAAATAATGGGGCTAAACATGAGGGAGGAAGGGGTCCAGAAAACAAAAATCTTCCAGGTGGAAATCTCCCCTTAATGCCGCGTTTTCATAATATATATTCCACTACCCAGTCTTCATAATATATATTCCACTACCCAGTCTTCATAATATATATTCCACTACCCAGTCTTCATAATATATATTCCACTACCCAGTCTTCATAATATATATTCCACTACCCAGTCTTCATAATATATATTCCACTACCCAGTCTTCATAATATATTCCACTACCCAGTCTTCATAATATATATTCCACTACCCAGTCTTCATAATATATATTCCACTACCCAGTCTTCATAATATATATTCCACTACCCAGTCTTCATAATATATATTCCACTACCCAGTCTTCATAATATATATTCCACTACCCAGTCTTCGTAATATCGGCGTAATCATTAACCCGTTCAGTACCGGTGCCGTCATTTTAACTTAACCGTGGATAAAATTTGACGATTTTATTAAGTTAAAAAAGGGTCTCCACCAATTGACAGGCTTCGAACTATCTCACTTAACCATTTTTACTACTACAGAACCTTTTTAAACTGCTGACAATGATCCACATATAGATAAGATACAATTAAAGAGACGTCGCCAGTACTGAAAGGGTTATTAAGGGGGACATGGTTTTTTACTGTTTACTGAGAGAGATAAATAATCAATCGTATATACTGTATATTGGTGTCCCGGTTTATGAGTTGAGCCCCTCAGGACACACCACACACACCAGTACAATACCTACACCTTTCAACACAGAACAATACACTGTCATTTAGTCCAGCAACGTCTCTACCCGACCCAAACCTATCCCTCTAAAAAAAGTGAATATATTGTATGTTATCTATATATATATATATATATATATATATATATATATATATATATATATATATATATATATATATATATATATATATATATATATATATATATATATATATATATAATACTGTATATATATATATATATATATATATATATATATATTATACTGTATATATATATATATATATATATATATATACTGTATATATATATATATATATATATATACTATATATTTAATATATACTGTATATATATATATATATATATATATATATATATACTGTATATATATATATATACTATATATATATATATATACTGTATATATATAGATATATATATATATATATATATATATATATATATATTTATATTTACATATATAAGCTATATATATATAGATATATATATATATATATACTATATATCTATATACTATATATATATATATATATATATATATATATATATATATAATAATATATATATATATAGATATATATATATTATATATATATATATTATATATATATATATATATATATATATATATATATATATATATATATATATATATATACTGTATATACTGTATATATTATTATTATTATGTTTTTTACACCAACCAACTAACCGGTACCGGTATATAATAAGTATATCTCAAAAACACACGTGAGCTACTAAATGTTCTTATACTCTCAGCCGGGCTCGAATCACCGACAGCCAGGATGAAAGTTGATCAACTCTACCACGGTGTGATATAGAACGTTTAACCTTTATATTAAGGAGAAGGGAAATCCTACTTGGAGAAAGTATTCCATTTAGTACACAAGTCGCAGGACTAATATTCCAAGATACCATACAGGGATTTTTACAAACATCACCACGCAACTCGGGCTAAAGTGATTTAATGTAATATCAAGAATTAAGTGTAATTGAGAGAGACGTGTGAAATGATAACTTTTAGGTGATGATTATTTGTAGGATATAATTACTTTTCTGCAAGAACGTCATGTAGGTAATATGATCTGAAGATTAAAATTGGGCGATATATACAGTATACACATCTATATAAATAAAGGTCAATGTCTGTCAGTTACCCGACCTTTGTTACTAAACTCCTCCCACAGTTTTGGTGCCAGGTGGGAGTGTGGGGCACCGTTAGAAAGCCCAGGCTTTGGAGATGGTTTTAGGCGAGTTTAGTGGAAATCAGAGACACTTTTGTTTAATAAAATTTTCGGCATAACTTATGTAGTATACGGGAGCGAAAAAATGCGGAAAAAAAATGGCCGTTTGGGGCAGAAGGAGGCCTCCGATCGAAAAGGTGTATGGAACGAAAGTTGTTCGCAGCCCCCCAAAATGGGGGTGCGGATGAGGTCAGATCCAAAATCCGGTCATTTAGCGGCCGAAATCGAGGTCTCCGTTTAATGAGGCACAGGGAGGTCGAGGCCGGTGATTATGGTAGTAGTAGTATTGTGATGATTGTGGTAGTAGTGATTGATGATGGTGATTATGGTAGTAGAATTTAAACCCGGGCAACGCCGGGTACCCCTCCTAGGTGCTGGGGGGGGGAGGGGGAGGGGAGAAGGGTGTGAGTAAGAGAGAGGGAGAGAGCGATGAATTGGTAGTAGTAGTATTTGTGGTAGTAGTGATTGATGATGGTGATTATGGTAGTATAATTTAAACCCGGGCAACGCCGGGTACCCCTCCTAGTTATATATATATATATTTTAGTGGAAATATCTAGTCAGTGCTCAAAGACTTGATAAAACTGGTTAAAGCGGGTAAATAATTCATGATATCCGAAAAGACTTACAGATGATAATGTAGGAGAGAGAGAGAGAGAGAGAGAGAGAGAGAGAGAGAGAGAGAGAGAGAGAGAGAGAGAGAGAGAGAAGGAGGGGGTGGGGTGGGGTGAATAAGAGTAGATGTATAACAAGTGAGGAGACACACTAAAGGGGACTGATTGTATGGTGTGGTGTGCAGAACTACCACCACCCACCACCACACCGTCACAGTCTGGGGCTTGGGGGAGGTGCTGTGTAGAGATGGGCCTTATTCTTAACCCATTCAGTATTGGGGTCATCCCTTTCAATATATGCTGGCAACTAATAGCCGGTTATATACAGCTTAGGAAGGATGTCTACCCGTTAAAAAATAACAGACTATATTAATTCATCCTTTCAGCTACCATTTATCCTTCGTAAACTTAATAAAATCGTCTAAATCCAGCTGGAATCAAATAAAAAAAGACGTCGCCGGTACAGTAAGGGTTAAATCTTGTCATAGTTATGAACGAAATGAGTAGGAATGAACTGCAGTCTGTAAGAAACTATTTGATATGAAGTTCGTGTTGACGAGTGAACACTCATTTCCATAGTCTTTGTTCAATATGGGATGGTAGACAAAGTATAAATCTTGGTTTTGATATCACAGAAGATTCAAATAAATAGTCTAACAAGGCGTATGAAACGTTATCAATTTGTTAAGGGACTAACGTACGAGAGTTGGTTGAGAACTCTGGTTCTATCACGTAAACTGCACCTCTTTAAATTAGGTAAAATACTAATATAAATGGGATAGACGATGCAAACTAGAACAATAGCTTTAACCTCAACATGAATACTATACGGAATGGTGGCTGGAACTTACATTTAGAGAGGATTAAAATATATTGTAGCCGTATATGGAAACTATAATTATAAGGTTCTGTCTACCCGGAACAAACTTCTCACGGAGGTTGGAAAACGTTTTTCAGTAGAGCAGTTTAAAACATTTGTTTCGTAGATATTATTTTGTATATGTTTTATATAATCACTGGAATAATATTATACCACAGAGTATCACTGCTTAGGTACTATGTACCATATATTCAATGTAAACTCACTCACTCTCACTTTCACACTAACTTTCTCTCTCTCTCTCTCCCCCCTTTGATAACCAGAGAACTTTCCAAAACTGATTAAAATCGTGTGATGTTCAACAGTATAATTACTAAAATATAATAAAAGACAAGATAAGACACACTACAGGTCAAGTTCAGAGAAGGTTGCCTATAGTACGGGAGGTGTATAGTACGGGAGGTGTATAGTACGGGAGGTGTATAGTACGGGAGGTGTATAGTACGGGAGGTGTATAGTACGGGAGGTGTATAGTACGGGAGGTGTATAGTACGGGAGGTGTATAGTACGGGAGGTGTATAGTACGGGAGGTGTATAGTACGGGAGGTGTATAGTACGGGAGGTGTATAGTACGGGAGGTGTATAGTACGGGAGGTGTATAGTACGGGAGGTGTATAGTACGGGAGGTGTATAGTACGGGAGGTGTATAGTACGGGAGGTGTATAGTACGGGAGGTGTATAGTACGGGAGGTGTATAGTATACTGTATAAAAACATAAGGTGGTACTCGTTATTAATGAGCCACTCCGCCCTCACACTTCCGGTAACCCTTTCAGTGCCTTTACCTCACTGTATTTAGGTTAGTATTACAGGATATTTAACGTTATAGTCAAGGACCTAAGGAAAACAAGCAACAACATGGGGGTAAAAGAGTTAATACAGGTAAGTTATAAACCATTCATTCCCAGAGAGCCTTCCTAAACTGAATAAAATCGTGTAATGATAGCCAGAAAGTCCAATAAAGCCACTACAATTGACTGGAGGGCCAGTGGTGTGTAAAGATTATTAATGACATAAGGTGGTACTCTGTTATAATGAGGCCACCGGTACTTCGGTGTAACTCACGATGAGAGGTGGGTTATATGGAGAGAGAGAGATAATTGAGTGCTGGTATTTAGTTTGAAGTAGATTATTAATATCAGCACTTAATTAATTGCACTGGAAATTTTACACCATAATATGGTGAAACATGGATATTATCCATGAACAACGTGGGGAAGTTGTAAGTCTTGTCATATGGCTATATATGCCAGTTATGAGAGTGTATTATTTATACAGGATATATTTTGTGTAATAAATATATTAATATTGTGGTACTAATATAGTGTTATTCTTGTTACAGGGCAGTGTTGTGTGCCGTAGATGAGGCTGAGGTGGGATGGGTGTGAGAGTGTGCTGGTGGGCCGGTGGCGTGGTGGTGGTGGCAGCCTAGCACCGCCTCCCGCCCCCCGCCCAGGCTGCCGTCCGGCCCCCCCGCCCTGCGCCCGCCCCCCTCCCGCCAAGCCTCTGCCATGGTGCAGGCCACCGAAGAAGTGATGTGCGACTCGCGGCCCTCCACCAGCGGCTCGGGCCCCTATGTGCACAACAAGGTGGCCCTCAACAATAGGTGGCCTGGGGGGGCGCGGCCGAAGATCTTCAACCATAGGTCCTTCAGCTCCGGTTCACGGCCCTCTGTGCTCTCGCGGGCTTCTGGGTCGCTGCGCTCGGTGTCGCGACCCGGGTCGCGTACAGGGTCGGGTCTCGGGTCGCGGGGGTCGCTGCTCTCGGGGTCGGCGGGCACGGCGGAGGAAATCGGGTCCGGGGTGTCGCGGCTACGGCGGGAGCTGCCATCCATCTCGGACATCTGTGGCTACGACGAAGTGCAGGAGCTACTGCGCGACATAGAGCAGCTGGAGTGCCGCCGCTGGACCTCGGACTGGGACTCCTTCACTATACAGTCCTCGCATCCAGACTTGGACTTCCCGCACGACCCGGACCTCTTCTCCCGGGACCTAGACACTCTCTCCCGCTGTGACTCCCGTCTCTCCTGGGACTCCCACGCCGGCCGCCACCCCGACAACGACGACGACGACGACCCCGACCACAGTCCAGACAACTACTCCCCCACCCCCGCCAGACACCGACCCTCCCCCACCCTCACCCTCGCCTGGGACGACTCCCATCTCAAAACTTCCGTCGGGATCTTCAGATTATTATTGGTGGTGGGTAGTAACGTTGGACCGTAGTTCTATATATATATTATGTGTTGGGAATTATGATGATAGTTATCTTAGTTTGGTGTGCATCCTTGAAAGTCTTTAGTTTATTTAATTTTGATCTGCTAAGGTTTCTCCTATTTTGGTCTAATGTGACTGGATCAAATAGCACCAAATATCTCGTCCCCCCCAACAGTTGGGTAAGCAAAACATCTCAGACGCCTAACTTCCTCCAGATAAACTAATGCTAAAGATTGGCAATATCAGAAACACCTTCAGGCTATGTTGTCCAGACATGCTCCTTATCCCCGTGCCACAATTCTCTTTCCACAACTTGAAACTTTTCTTGAGGCTACTTGTAAAAATCCCTGTATGGTATCCTGGAATATGGATCTTACGACATGTGTATGAAATGAAATAGTTTCTCCATGTAGGATTTCCCTTCTCCTTATATATAGGAAAAGGTTAAGTATCCTTCATCATGCTAGTCTGAGATATTCTGAGAAATATTATAACACCTGCGTCAATACGTAGCGCAGCCTAATCTTACTATAAAATTAATAAAAAGTGGAAACCCAAGATAATTAGAAAGAGAACGTAAACAACACCATCTAGTATCATGGCGGAGAAGGAATATTAAAAATGAAACCTTTGGCGATAGCCAAAGTCAATTCCGGCTGGGGAAAGTTTAGATTACTGTTGCCACTACTTACCATGAGAAGACTCCTTCTCCCCTTGAAGGGAAAGGTGTACGCTTCATGTGTTAGAAGCGCAATGACATATGCTTCAGAAATGTGGCCTGTCAAAGCGGATGATATTAACAGAATGGAACGCAATGAGATGAGAATGGTGAGATGGATGTGTGGTGCCAAACTGCAAGATAGGATATAAAGTAAAGAACTAAGGAGAAGGTTCGGTATCAAGAGTATCAATAATGATATGCGTACTAGCAGGCTTGGATGGTTTGCACATGTGGAGAGGATATATGAACTAAGTTGGGTGAAAAGATGCAAGTCCAGGAACGTGGAGGGAGCTGCACCAAAGGGCAGACCAAGACAGACATGGGATCAGACCATGCGGTCTGATCTTAAATCAAAGAACCTGACAAGTGAGGTAGCTCTGAACAGCATTCCAGGCAGCTGCCTGGAATGCTGTCATTTGGACATGACACCGGAACCGCACTTCGTGTGGATTACTCGGTCTTTAAATTTGCGTATGTATGTATGTATGTATGTATATGTGCAAGTGTGCATGTATGAGTATATTTGTGTGTATTTGTATATGTTGCTAACAACCTTGACATTCCTCAGGTGGTGTCAGTGATCACCATGACGTGCGCATGTACGGTGGGTACTGCGCGGCTGAGCATCTTTGTGCTGCCTGGTGCGTGGAGGCTCAGAGTGGTGGTGTTCACTGCTGTCTTTACCATACTCACCACCACCATACTCCTACTACTACACTTATCATCACTCGTTCACTCACTCACGCTGCGCTGGGATAAGCTGGTAACTACAAAACATAGTCTTAAGCCTTATCTTAGTGAAATCCTTTGTAAATTGTAAACAAACTGCAAGTTCATGAATGGGTATTATAGCTGGATCTGGTTCAAAGTATTGTTTCCACCTAATACTTTCATTGCATATCTAGTTACTTTAGCATATTGTCTTACACATTATTGTTGTTACATGTTAATATCTTCATATTAAACGTAAAATAGGCGCATATAAATAAGTAATAACGATATTTATCGTAAAATGACAACATTCGTCAGGATTTACCCACAATACCTTCACCCAGCGCGACGGTTTAAATACCATAGGCTCGCCGCGCTCAGGTTAACTTTACAGTCCTGAGATTGATGACAGCTATGCTCAATAGTTTGTCTAAACTTTGTCGATTCTATAGCTTAGTTATTTCACCACAGCACTTGTTTTAACATATCAATGGAGGGTGACAGTGTGCCTTCTACATCAGTTCAGAAATATATATGTTCAATCCAGTCTGTTGCAGCTGAAGAGCATGCCAAGCTTCACTATAATTGCTAATCTCAATATTTGTTTGTGCAGAAATAACAAAATTAGTGCGTTATAAATATATGTACAGCATTTTGGGGCCGAAACATGAGGAATGTATCTGCCATGACCATAATACTTTCTTAAATGTGGCCAAAAACAAGCAATATGGCATCCCCAGCGATATTGCCAGTTGATATCAATTTTTGCTGATTCCTCTAGGCCTACTATCCTAGAAATTTGAATGCTTCAAGGAAGAATTGTCATTATGTGCTTAGTAAAACGTGCATATTTCTATCCTTCCACAGAACAAATGTCAGGTATGTAACTTCTAACATAGTGTCCAAAGAGGTACTTACTTTTTCAAAGTTCATTCAAATTGACTACTTGCTATGTTGACTCTTAAGATAAACTCAGTAATCTGAGTATCTGACTGTATTTACTGTGGATGGTGGAGTGGGTGTCAGGAAAAGGTATAGTTGGGGAATACATAATAAATAAGTATGTATGTATGTATGTATATATATACTTAGGCACATACCCCATAGCTGGGGGTGGCTGACTCGAGACTGAGCCCAAACAGAAACAACATTTATAGTTCCAATTCTTAGGGTCTGGGTCCACTTTCCCTCGCCCCTTTCTGTGTCTTGTCTAGTAGGTGAATTTTACAAGGGGAGGAGGATGCCTAGGCTCCCGCCCCCGAAGTAGGAAATGTAGTACAGGAAAAGAGACAGACAGAAACGGCCAAGGTTGGGTAGAGGATGCCAAACCTCACTCTGGGCAGGACCAGCCCTCACCCATACATAAATACATACAGTACATACGCATCTGAACCCCAAGAAGAACAAAGAAAAGAACTGGAACAATATAGTCGATCATTCATAGACCTTTGTCTTCAATGCAGGATATAATCAAGGCCATATGTTACCTGTTAGCAAGGAGTGGCATCTGATGGTTGAAGCTTTGAAAGTCTTCCATTTGTTCAGCCTACCTTCTCGGGTTTGGAAACATTATCTGTATAATTACGAAATAAATCACAAAACGCTTACATGTTGATATTTCATGTAGAA
Organism: Paralithodes platypus; assembly: GCA_032716605.1. Lineage (NCBI taxonomy): Eukaryota > Metazoa > Arthropoda > Malacostraca > Decapoda > Lithodidae > Paralithodes > Paralithodes platypus. Next base: position 14,965,012 of record CM064504.1, read on the forward strand.
CATTTCGTGAAGTTAGATATGCTGATAGATAGCTTAATCATCATAATCTTTTTATTATTATTTTGTATTACAGGTATATCCTTCCACCCGTATTTGGTGTTGCAGGTAAAGTCACGCTAATAAGTGATGTCTCGGCACCAATTATGTTTTGATCAATAATTGGTATCAGCCATATCTAAGCTCTATTTCTTCATATCGAGTTAAATATACAAACATGTTTCTACACTTACCCACCCTATTCAACATCTGACATCTCAGTTCCCCGACATGGAGTGGCTTCGGTCACCCAGGCTTTATTGTGGTAGGCCCAGATGAAATTCCTCCAATAGTACTTAAGAATTGCTCCTTGGTGCTCGCTCCTGTATTGGCAAAAATTGTCCGTCTATGTACTCATACCTCATGCTTCCCAGTACCCTGGAAAGAAGCAAACATCCATCCAGTTCCTAAATAAGGTGCCTCTTCAGATCCATCAAACTACAGACCAATAGCTATAACTTCCACTCTTGGTAAAGTCTTTGAAATTATATTAAATAATCACATAATTAAGCATCTTGAGAATAATAAATTAATCAGTGATAGGCAATATGATTTTAGACGATGTCGATCAACTGCAGACATTCTTTGCCTTCTTACGCATCAAATCAACCAAGCTACAGACCAACATGGTGAAACACATACAATAGCACTGGATATATCAAAGGCATTTGATAGAGTCTGGCATCAATCCTTATTGTCGAAGATGTCACACTACGGCCTTGCATCATTAGTTCCACTAATTTCTTCTTATCTTCATAACAGAAAAATATGTGTAATGGTAGATGGCCTTTATTCTCAATTTCACTCAATAAATGCTGGTGTTCCCCAGGGATCAGTTTTGGCCCCAACTCTGTTCCTCATTCATATCAATGATCTCATATCTACCACTCATAATCCAATACATTCCTACGCAGATGACTCAACACTCCACAGTTCCTTCACATTTACCAATTCTTTCACCCAACCCGATCTTATAAATTCAAAAATAAGCACTGCAATTTCTCTGAACCAGGACCTTTCTAGAATTGAAGAATGGGGACAAAAGAATCTAGTTTCCTTTAATGCACAGAAAACCAAGTACATTCAATTTTCTAACCGACAGAATCTCACTGACTCCCATATATTTTTTAATGATGTAAATATTCCCACTTCCCCTAGTATTGACATTCTCGGTGTAACATTAACTACTAACTTGAGCTGGACACATTATGTTAGAATCATTGCTAAGAATGCCTCTAAAAAACTGGGACTCCTGTACAGAGTTCGAGAATTCTTCACTGACGAGCAGTTGGCCGTAATATATAAAAGTCATGTGCGTTCTCAGATGGATTACTGTTCACCTCTGTGGAGTGGTTGCATTGAGGCAGTTGGACAAAATTTAAAATAAAGCTATTAGATTAATCAATAACCCTGCAATCACACAGGACCTTCCTACATTATCCATACGAAGAAACGTTGCATCCCTTGCATTATTCTACAGATATTTTCACAGCAATTGTTCCGAGGAACTTGCTTCAATTGTGCCGCCTCTCCAGGGGAGGGAGGGTTATGTGGGGGCGCTCGGTTATGGCCTTGGCCTTGCTCGGGGCCTTGGGGCTGTTCGGCCAGGCAGCCTGGGAACAGCAACAACAACAACATCTGACAGACATTAATACAGCACAGAGCAAGCCAAATGTAATGACAGATGAGACATGACTTATTAGCGCCACTGTACTTCTATTGACAACTGTCTTGTGTTTCAGGTGACAGTGATCTATGTGTTTGTGTGCGTGTGTTACCTGGTCTCTGCTTCACTGCTGCTGCACCTCTTGCATCTCTACCATACCACATATCCTTGGATCCCCGCCTGGACCAAACAACAGCTCCTCACAACCTCGGTCAGTACATCTACCTCATAACCAGTCACGCTCAATAGTCGTGTCCTACAGTTGGGTATAATTGAACCTGGTATAAAAGCTATGAAGGACTGGCACACCTTATTACATTAAAGATGTATGTATGTATGTATGTATGTATATACTCAGGCATATACCCCATAGCTGGAGGTGGCCGACTCGAGACAGACCCAAACAGAAACAACATTTAAAGTTCCAATTCTTAGGGTCTGGGACCACTTTCGCATTCCTTCGCCCCTTTCTCTGTACAAGGGGAAGAGGATTTCTAGCCGCCCACCTCCAGAAGGATAAGTAGGACAGTAAAAGAGACAGACTGAAATGGTTAAGGTTGGGTAGATGATGCCAAACCTCACTCTGGATAGGATCAAACCTGTAAAAACATTAAATAGTGTCGCTCGTTTACAGCGCTTGTCCCAGGTTCATGTCTTGGCAACTGTAAACTAAAGGTATGCCACGGGCCGTAGCATGGTCAGTAGTGTCTGGCTGTTGATCGAAGGGTCGGCAGTTCTATCTTAGGCTGTACCATTGGGATGTCAAGAGTTTGGATAGCTTGGTTTAGCGATACATGGCAAATGTCCAGTTAAGTCCCTGTAACAAGTCCCTGTAACAAGTCCCTGTTAGCCCTGTTAATCAACTGAGTGCACAGCGTTAAAAACTGCATCAATTTAGAATAGGTGCCATATTTAATATACTGGCAAGTTAAGTTTACTGTAAAGTAGAAAGATGTAAAAAACCTGTGTTATAGCTCCACATTAGATCTAACTGTCCTTAGTGGGCCTTACTAACCATTTATGTTCCCTAATTAATAATGCAGTTGAGCAATTATATTATAGTTTAAAATAATACTTCAACTGAAATAGAGAATGTGCTTCAATACTTCTGTATGAAACTATACATTTAGGAGTGTGATATGTTATGTTTCCACAAATTATTAGGAAGCTAGTAAATTTTATTTTTATTTAGCTTCAACAGGAACTGCTTTATAAGTTAATTACCTAGGAATTTATTAATATCTACTACTATTGCAATATTGAGGATGAATTTGTGATTGAAACTGCAGAAGAGGAAAATTTTGAGACAAAACTCAAGTTTTGTGAGCCTCTTCGAGTCTAGAGGTGTGGCTTAAGGGAGTAATCTGATCTTTACCGACCCAGGAGCTTCATAGGTCTTGTTTCCAGAAAACCAGCCATACCATTGGTGTTTGCAGTTTGGAGTCTCAGATTTTTCATGATGACTTTATGGAGAAGCTTCATAAGTTAGTCAAAATAATATATGCTCCTGAAAACACATGAATTAACTTTTGTAGTTGCCCAATTGGAAGGTGTACTAAGGAAAATATTGACCTTAATTTAAAGATGACACTAAAAGTTGTTCAAGCATGTGTGGTAACTGATTGATACTGTTACAGGATGGGTGTTCATATTCTTAAAGGCTATGAGAACTTTTCAATATATATATATATATATAAATATTAATTTAGTGTATTAATCTATTGACAGTTATCCTTGTAATTGATTTACTTTCAATCTATAATTGCACATCTTTTGTCCCAATGTAATAATAATGATCCTATTCTAGGTTTCCCACTTGCAGAAAATTATAACTGTATAACAAAATATATGTCTATAATAATACTCTTTTTCTTCCAAGTATTCACGAAAATATGAAATTCAACACAGTTCCCCCTCATTATTTTGTTTATTTCAGAATGCTTGTTTAATCATATTATATATTTTGTCAGATTGGATTCCAAAGAGATCTATGCACCAAGGCCACTGGTAAGTTGTAGTCATAATGAACGATGTCGCTTCTCTGATCTCATTTTTTAACAATACCCGGGACTCCAAAAATTTTCACCGACATTTTTATTGCCTTTTTTTCCACCACCCCACAATTTTCTCAACACTACGCTGTTTGCCACCTCCGAGAATCAAGCCCTTAGTTAGTTGAGTTGAGGACCCGTATAGAGTTGTTCTCGAGCAGCGTGATGTGTGGGAGTTGTAAGGAAAGAAGAATTTTGATATATTGATGAGTGTATATAATGTAACCCAATCTTATAGCTAAACTAGAATTTTTGAGATTTGGATATGGCTACTGGTTAAGGGGGGTCACCGTTTTTTTTTTTTTTATCTTTCTCTCCTTTTCTCTCTTTCCCTGGCTTGTATCCATTCGGCCTCATTCAGCCAACTGTTTTAAGACGTTTATCCCCATCCAGGTGTCGATTTATTCCTGGCGAGCGATAGCGAGCCAGCATTGTATGGAAAAATCCAGCTTCGCTGGAGACATTTTTCTATTGAAAAATGTAAAAATTTAGCTGATTGATTGAATTGATTGGTTGAAATCTTTTTTCAGTTTTGACAGCTTGCTGTCAAAACAAAAATATGTATATGCTGGCTCGCTACCGCTCGCCAGGAAAATATTGACACCTGGATGGGGATAAACGTCTTAAAACAGTAGGCTGAATGGAGCCGAATGGATACAAGCCAAAGAGAGAGGGAGAGAAAGAGGAAAAAAGCGAGGTGGGCTCCCTTAACCCATATAGGCAATTGACTTGGCAATCACATATACAAACATTAACAAACAAGATAAATAAACAATGTGGTATATTATATCTAACTCGTAACTGCTTTCCTTCGGAAGTACTTAAACAACTTTACTACTCCTTGGTGTACCTTTACTTTTCATACTGTCACACAGTTTGGGCAACCGCAGGTAAAACTAAGATAGAGAGAGTCAAACTAGTGCAAAAGAAAATTATTAGGACAATCACTTTCAAAAGAAAATATTATCACACAAATGAATTATTTAAATCTCTAAGGCTTTTAAAATGGGAAGACATAAACATATATTGCACTGCTATCTTTGTTTATAAAGCCATTAATAATTACTATCCCATAAATATATTTAATTTTCGTTTAAATGAAAGATATACATTAAGAAACACAAGAGATTTAGAAATTCCATCATTGGCATCAAATCAATCTCAAAAATCGATTCATTATCATGGTGTAAAGGTCTGGAATGCACTGCCTCGGCATATTCTGGATAAACCCTCCCTGTCTAGTTTTAAGATGTCCCTCAAATAATTTGTATTAAGTAAATATTAAAACATCCGTCACATTGTAAGTTACTTTTGTGCTGAGTATATATATGTAGTGTAAGTTTATGGGTGCGAATTGAAAGAGCATATAATTATAATATGTATGTACAAATTTAAATTAATTCGGGTTAAATCAAGGTGCCTTAAAGAGAGTTTTCTCTCATAAGGCTTAGCCAGTTGACTTCCATGTATTAAAATTCTGAACTTATTGTATATTTGAAGGCTAAATAAATATTTGAATTTGAATTCAGTATCAGTGACAATTTCCATTCTGTGTACTATTTAACGATTTTATTCAGCTTAGGAAGGACGTCTAATAATTAACTGGCTACAGACTATGTCACTCAATCCTTTTAGCTATCATATATCCTTCCTAAGCTTTATAAAATCATCTAAATGTGGCTGAAATCAAATAGATAAGACATCACCAGTACTGAATGGGTTAATCTAGATTCATATTAGTTGCCGATAAAAGTGCAAAATAGTCTCAACATGTTGGTCAGAAAAAAAGTTGCAGATCAAATGTTGCAGGATAAAAGCGGCGGTGTAAATCCAGCTTTACCCTCATATTGTGACTGACTAGTGTGGCCAAAAATATGGGCTACACTTTTTGTCCAACACTTGACGCACAAAAACATAATGTTTGGACATAATATTTAGCTGGGCCACAAAGACTGAGTCATTGTGCTTCATTAGTCAGAGATTGACTCTTTCACTATTATGACGTACATTATTTCTTAATTATATTCTGACTATCAGTAGACGACTTTATGCAGCTTAGAAAGGATCTCATGAGACGGGTAAAAACTGTGTCAACCAAAAACCCTCTAAGTCTAAGCTAAATAAAACTATCTAATGACAGCCTTTAAATCAAGTAATGCCACTTGAGAAAAACCTCACACAACCCACTCGGGATTCGAACCCTGGACCTTGCGATCAACAGGCAGTGTGGTGTAGTGGTTAGCATGAGTGCCTGATGATCGCAAGGTCCAGGTTCGAATCCCGGGTGGGTTGTGTGAGATATCTAATGACAGTTTGAATAAAATTAATCTATATTGTGTACTATTGGGATCACAACATAAAACGTGGTTAGTCTACCCTACTTAGTTTACCACTTTACAAAAGCTAGCCAGTGGATAGTTATACATTTAGCTTGAAAACATTCGAAGATATAAGTTGATTCTCCCAGGGGCAAATAGTGTATTGTTCACAATTTGCTGGCTTTCACGCCATAAAAATACACCCCACATTTTAAAAGCTTTTTTAACACTCCAAATTTTTATCACAATTTTTCATCACCTCACATTTTTTTACTGCCAATTTTTGTGTAGAGGGCGAGTAATAGAGTGTGCGTGATGTTACAGCTTTGTGGGTGTGCATGCGGGGTGGTGTCGCTAGTGCTGGCGGTGATATCAGGGTGCGGGTGGCCTCGGTACGGGCGCGTGCTCAGCGAGGGTTCCACTACCGACACCACATCCTCCCACCACCTCCACACTCTGCACCACATAAACCCCCACGCGCTGGCGGGTCCGGCGTCCAACGTCATGCCCACCAGAGGGCCTCGTCAGGGTTCCTCGGGGACGTCTTTGGGTCAGTCTGGGGGAGGCCAGGGGTCTCACGCCAGTCACGCCACTACAGCCTTCACTCCTGACAGCTTAGAACCTCAGCCAGGACCCTCCAAAGCTCTGCCACACAACCACACTCCCGCGCGGCCACAGGCGTTGCACGGCCTAACCCATCAACACGGGGTTTAGTTAGTGGCCGGCCCGGGACCACGCCATCATCATTAAAAGGCTGTCTCTGCAGTAATTATACTGCAGGATTTTATCTGAATCCAACAATCCGAGTACAGTATAAAGAGATATCCCGTACTTGAATCTAATATCCCATGATTCAGTGTGGTGTTTCAATCTGGAATTCAGTAATCTTGTGCAGTCAAATTTAACTAAGAATTTATAGAAAGCACCAACCGCTTAAAATTATCAGAAAAAGAATAGTAGAGAACCAAACTATAAAAAATTCCAAATCTTTCAACATTTTCCGGTGATTTGTAGTCTACTACCAGGGATAAAATTCAGTGGTACATTTACTGGTGCGGCAGGACCTTAACTTGTCTGTTGATTTGGCTGAGCTTACTAAGACTTGTAGTGTGTGTGTGTGTGGTGCAGTGTAGGGGGCTAGTGTGGGGCTACGTGGGGGGCTAGTGTGGGGCCGCGTGGTATAAGAGAACCAGACACCAGACTGTTGTGCACGTTCTCCTTGTGATACCCACCTAACCCACGCTCCTACACCACGACTTTGCTTGTTGTTTTTCAAATTTTTAGAAGAACTTTGGGACTGGAGATGTTATTGCCCTTTTAGATGAATCTTGATACCAGAAACTTTAAATCTGTGTAAATAGTTAGAAACTAGTTTTTTAGGATACTGGTTTTTATTATTCCTATGCCATATTGCTTAATTTTTTACTAGTTGACTCAATTTCTTCCATTCAGATATTAAGGGGGAGTCACACAAGCACTTTTCCAGTCAATTTTTCTCAGCATCTCTGGTCTGGCAACTTCTGAATTAAAGTTTTATAAGAATTCAGTCACTGAAAATACTCCACATCCCCTTTAGATGCTGATTGCATCAAACTGTTACCAGAAGAAATGCCTGTTAGAAAAGTTGTGAAAAAAGCGTTTGTGTGCCTGTGCCTTTAGACCATTGAATGCTGCCATCTTGTGACTTGGACTGCACAGTGTTTGCCAGCCAAGAAGCAAGACATATCCCTCGAGGCGGCGTTGCACCACCAACGTTCCCAACGGATTGTACGGGTTCAGAAATTCCAAGTCAAAAATACTGTATTGCCCGTAGTATGAGACACACTTTTGTGTAAGAATCATCCCCAAATTTAACTAAGGAAATTTAAGAAAAAAGTTATTTACTAGCGGATGTAAGATGCAGGCAGTTTGTAAAGGGTATGTTTATGGACAAAAAGTACGTCTTTTATGCCAGGATATACAGTGTTTATTATTCATTATTTTGTACCTCGAGACATGACAAAATGTTTAATCTGGTTGCCAATATTCTTGTTTAGTGAATTGAACCTTGGTGTATGGCGATGCCAAACTTTACTTTTAGCTATTATTGGCAGATTTAATTCAGCTTAGGAAAAATATCCTAGAATCATAGGAAAAAACTATTTAAATTAGCCCTCTGACTGCCGCTAACTTTTTCCTAAGCAGATTAAAATTATGTATTAATAAGCAGAATAAAAGGTTGAAACCAAGAAAATTATACACAAACCTTAGTGAAATTGAGGTGGTCTCGTATCTTGTCAAGCTGCTTACTAAAAAATGGTCTGGCATCTGGTAACTGGAATACCAAGTCTTCGATACAATCCAACGATACATTTGGTGGTGCGACACTGCTTTTACCCTGTGCGTCTGACTCACACTCACCACATCCCACCTGCCATATCCCCGCCTCCGACCTTTACGGCTGATTTACACGGGCGCTCTATCGGGCAACTTAAATTTGTTTACTTATTATTAGGAGCTCTGGTCTGGCAGCTTTGAATTAACCATTTCAATCTGATGACACCAATATGTACTTTAATTTTCTAGTTACATCCAGATGATTTAACTTAACCCTTTGAGTACCAGCGATGTGTGTTATATTTCATTCTAGCTCTTAGTAGACGATATTGTGCAGCTTAGGAAGGATCTGTGGTAGTTAAAACGGTTGGTTGAGATATTTTGAAGTGTTATTATTGATAGGGGTCCTTCCTATGCTTAATAAAATCGCTTAATAGTTGCCGGAATATGATGAAAATGACGTCGCCGGTACAGTAGGGGTTTAACTAAAGATGAGATCTGCAAGAGTTAGAAGAGTTATTGAATAATCTTTAATCCTTTGATTTCCAGAGGTCCCTCACAAGCTGAGTAAAATAATCTGACGGTAGCATAAATATAGTAATGAAATTATTGTCTAATGGATATTACTGTACCTTTAAAGATTTACCTTCATTCTAGTAACATATACCTGTGCAAAATAGACCGAAATTGTTGCCGATCAAGACTCGCTGTAAATGGCGCTGGTGTAAATCTGTCTTTACTACACTCACTCATTCATTACGTCTCAAACTCTCATCTACGGTTGTAATGTTGATACTCACAAGTTTTATATTATTGTTGCAGTTCTAGTTTGAAGCCTTTCCAGTCGGAGGGTGGCTTCATGTTTATTCAAGTTACCTCCAGACGATTTTGTTAAACTTAATAAAGGTCCTCTAATGCACGAGTCACACAAGCAACTCGAGTGGCTGGTTTCCTGGGAGTCGTAAAAATAAAATAAATATATATATTTTTTTAGTAAACTATTTTTAATTATGTTCACTTCCTTCATGATGGAATTTTGAATCTTGTAAATCATATATTCTTGATTTTTTTGTTTTGATAATTAACATAGATTCATCAAAATTGTATATCATGTAGCTTATACCAGAATCTGATAAATTTTGCTACTAATATTCCTTGTGTGGCATCAGCTTCAGAGTCAAGAGGTTTATTGAGTTAGTTATTAACCTTTTGATTCTGTGAGATTCTTGTTAAGTTGAATTAAATCGTCTACATGTAGCTTGGGTAATATATGAAAGTCATGTGACTGAAAAGATAAAAACCTAAGTTGGTGTAAGTTGTGAGTTAAGGTAAATTATGTACATGAGTGTATTTTCCCGCAATACTTTTCCGCAGCTTCTAAAATACACTTTAAAACAAAAAATCTGTCACCTCTTATAATCAGACCTATGAGAGTTCCGTATGGAGCTCAGTGGTCTGGTTAATCTGCTCTACATAACTAACCTCTTATAATCTACCTTCAGTCTAGTTGCCAATATCGGTGCAAAATAGTCACTAATTGTTGCCAGATTAAAAGTTGCGGACTAAGAGTTGCTGGAAAACTCCCTGGTGTAAATCTGCCTTTATGCTACTCAGCTTCGGTCACATAAATGACATAACGGGTGAGGATTATACTTGATCAATCAGATGACATGTTTATTTTTTATTATTCTAGATACCATCATGCAGATTTATTCCATTTTAGTTCAAAACAGTCTCACCCCGAAATGGCCACAACCAGAATGATCAGTCTCTTAACCGACCCTACATAAATTAACCAAATTAAACCCAATCTAACCTAACCAGAGTTAACCTAACCTAATCTAGGCTGTTTAAGTTTGTGACAGTTTAGAAGTATGGCTGTTTTGATGGATTTTTTTTTTTTTTTCCAACCGGTGACCGATTTTTTTTTTCTTTTTCAAATCAGTCTCAATTATCCGCCAAACTGAAGGGTCATACCTAATTTGAATACAATCATATGACGGTATCAAGAATATATAAAAACATAATACATGCATCATCTTATTGAGCGAGTTTGCAAAGTGGATAGACTCGGAGCTATTGTCAGGAAAATTTGTCATTGAAGTGGGCCAGGTGTTTGGTATTTGCACGCAGGATCCCAACACTCGTAAGGAACATCAGCGACATAACTTTCTACACAAAAATTTGTAGCCATAGAGAAAATCCAAAAACTGATGCAATAACTGGTGAAGAATTTGTACGCAAGTTTCTTTTTCCTTCAGTACTTTGACGACATTGCAATTTTATGCTGGCTAACACTAGATCATTATGTTGAACTTAGGAGGACGTCTAGTAATCAAAGTGGTACAGTTTATATCAGTTAACTCTTTGATTATCGCAGACCCTTTGTAAGCTGAGTAAAATAGTCAAATGATAGCCAGAATACTATAAATATATCGTCGCCTATACTGTAAGGGCTAGGAGAATATTATAGCCATAAATCGATGAAAGCTTTTGTCACGTTTGTTCTCTATCCATCCTTTTTCAGCCTTTTATGACATATTTGTTCTTTATTTACATTGTCTATCAATAGACAAATATAATCAGCTTAGGAAGGACCTGTAGGAGTCAAAGGGTTAGGGTTAACTAGGCAATTCGTACTCAATGTTCCAATTACTACGCGATATTGTTAATAACTACCCTCAATAAATGTATCTGAGTTAGATTAATAAATGTCACTAGTGTCAATCTGTACCTTAACTATTGTATATTATGATACTATATTTATTAATCAAGCTCTACTTATATTCAGTGGGTAGTATATTGTCGATTTAGTGTAATAATTGGAACACTGCATACAAATTGCGTAGCCTACATTACATTAGATTCCCATAAATCCTTTCTGGACTTTGCAAAATCGTTTACTGATAGTAAAATCGTCTACTGAGAGGAAAGGTTATTCTCCATAGAGGGAGACAGGATCAGAAACTTACAAAGAGGCTCTGATCCAAGGTTTGAAAAATATACTAGATTGCACTATTAGGCCTAAGGTGTAAATTTTTATTACTATTATTATTATTATCATTATAATTTTTTTATATATTTATTTATTTATTACTCTGGTTATCATTAGACGGTTACAAGTATTTTATCTATGGATGGATCTGTAAGAGTCAAAGGGTTACGTTAGTTTGCAACCCTTTGATTCTTAGAGGTGTACACAATTGTCTAATATTATTCAGGATAGTAAAAATGCATCGTTACACAAACAAATTTGTAAGCTGATAAGATATGTCACAGAATTCTAGTAAACTATGGCTGTAGTGATCATGTTCACAAAGGTTCCAATCTTGCATAGTCAACTAAACAAATTTGGTAAAAAACATAATGGTCACATAATGGTCCGATACCTCCTAGCAAAGTACTTCTGTAGACCTGGATGAAATACCCACGTAAATTTCTAGTGTTGTACTGCGTCTATAGAAAAAAAAGTTGTTCTCAATAATACCTAAAGAATACAAAAAAGGCTTAATATATTTCTGAAAACAATAATGAATTACGTAAATAATTTCAGTGATTATATATATTGTGGTGGTGCTTCTCCCAGATTATTATATATATATATATATTTGTTCAGCTTAGAGAAGCTTAACCAACATAAATCCTTTGGTTTTCCTTTTAACTCCGAGAGGAGATTTGCAGACAGAATAAAGTTGTCTGGTAGTAGCTAACTATAATACAAAAATAATGTTGTATTTTATTTATTGAACTAAACATAATTGCAGACGTGAGGCAAAGTGAGAAATAATTTTAGTTTTCTGTATATATAGATGTGTAATTAGGAAATGCTTAAAATGCAGACTATTATATAATTATATGCACAAATATATATACTAGTTTTTATGGAAATTTTAGATGAGAAAAATATAAATATTGGTTTGTGACCAAAGATTATCTTGAATTGCTGAGTATTTATTTATGCACAACTATACATAACGCTTTCTATAAAAAAAACTCTAGCCTATAATTATAATAATCATCAATTCGTAATCAAGAGCTTTAATCTGTGAAGTAATGTGATTATGATACAGTATATTGATTTAACTTCTATTAATGACTCAATAGGATTTAAGCATAGTACACTACCAACAAATTTATAAAAAATATATTGGTTTACAAATTAATCCTGGGGAATATTAGTATAATTGAGTTTGCTATATAATTTTTAAATCTTACTTTTAGTCAGTTATTTTTCTTGGTATGGTTATTGAGCCGTTTGGTAAATATCTGATTTTCCAAAAATAGATACTGACATTGTAGCTATTATCAAGTGGTTTACTTAAAGCACTTAAAACATTTCTAATAACGATCTATAGGCTTATATATAAATATTTGTTGAGACGATAAAGTTCCAGGCAGACGTGTTAGTGAATTGGTGTTTTTTAGTCTTCCATGTCACAACAAACACATCTTGGTTATCAGTGGAAATCACAACACGGCGCGAACCAAACACAAACGCTTCACTTGCACCCGGAAATTCTATAACGTCAATGACACTAAAGTCCGCAGCTCTACTAAACATCACCAGTAATATCACCATAAATAACACTATGGCACATTTTATCAGCTAGCTTTGTTTGGAAGTGGTTCTACTCTCCTATTAAAGAAATTCTGGTATGTTTATTTCATTAATTGAGTTTAGAAGTAAAGTTGGTTGATGAAAACATATGAATTATACCACATGTAATACTTCTTTTTATTATAGTATAGTTTACTCATTCAGTTATAAAAATAAATTACATGTATTTGAACATATATTTATTTAATTATTATGGTTAAATGTGTTTGAAGAAAAAGTGACATCTTCCTATTCTTACTAGAGACATGAAACTTAATGTAAGCAACCATATTAGTGTGACTTATGAAAATGGTTTGGTGATGTTTAGGGTAGGTGGGGACTATAGTGTTGTTGATGCAAGCACTTATAATTTGACAACTTTTTTTCTACTACACCTTTTCGAGGATGCGTTCACTTAGCTTTAACTTTGATGTAACATTTATGATAGCTTGAAGGTGACTCCTACAGTTTACATCACCGTTATTGAGTACTAAAGTTGGCTGACTGATTATATTGGCATAGAAATAATTAATTGTTAATAGTTATTGGTGATGGCAAAGGCACGAAAATTACCGGCGTTATTGTTTTATTGAATATATTGGCATAAACATAATTGAGAGTTGTTAGTGGTTTATGATGGCAAGTGACAAGTTTACTGAAGTTACCAAAGGACCTCCGCTCGGACCCAACTATCACATTGCGGAGAATAGCTGGATGCAAGTTTCTTCCTTCATTCTTGTGGTTATCGTGTTGTTGGATCTGTATGGGTTATATATTTATTGATCTCTGTCTGTCTTTCTCTCTGTATATATTTGGGAAGTCATGACAAAAATAACTTCCATTGGACAACGGAATGTAAGGAAGAAGATCCAGGGAATGATACTTGATTGCACCGGGAGGGGAAGTTGTAGAGGTTTTCTCCATCCATTTATATCGTCTATAAACTATAGGGAAATTACGGTTTTGTTGGTTATTTGATAGCTGCGCCGTCCTTGTCTACAGTGTAATACAATGTAATATAACAACGCCATGAACTCTTGATATTTTTCGATCATGCTTATTGTAAGGTCATGGGCAATGATGGTATTCTTGTTCAATGTCTTCGTATGTCATGTTTTTGTGAGAAATGAAAGTCTATCATTGTTGATTTTTTGTTCTTATTGTTGGTTTTCAAACGAATATATATATATATTCATGTGAGGAGTAAAAAATAATTACAAGACCTTGTATTTAAGAGTAATAGAATGTCGTTGGCTTCCACTTAACAATAATGAATAACATCAGTAAGAACACAAGCAGGCAATTTTTCACCGGAGTGGAGTGTGCAGGAAATTTGACACTAGAGTTTGAAGTGCAGGAAATTTGGCCCAAGATTAGAAAGTGTATGGGGGATATTCTAACCACCAGATGTCACCCCCATCATTTTATTCATATATTTGGTATTGACCTCAACTATATATTACATTGCATAGTATTTAGGTTTGCTAGAAAGAAATGTTTCCCCCTGTGACAACTTGACTGTCTTCTGTTGTAACTGTTGAAAGTAACTGGTACAGGTGAAGGTGAGGTTGATGCAGGGATAGTTCTCCACTGAACCTAATTACTGTAATGCTGGCATTATATTGTTTGCAGAACGACACCTTTAAGGCTTTAACTAGGCAATACTATGTTCACAGACAATATAGTTGTTTCACAGTTGACCATACAGCTCAGAATTCACTGATTGAGACTATATTTGCATGGCTCAACCCAGGAAATTTAGCTTTGTTCCACCCACACATATTGAAAGTCTGACAGAAACAGAAGTAAAAAATATTACAGACTATTCATAATTATTAATAGGTTTTATGATATTAGCAACACCACTTAATGTTCATTGATCACCCATTGTAATAGGGCACCAATGGCTTCAAATTCAGGCTTACTATGATTTGTTTTATCATAATTTAGTGTTAAAGAGAATAGAATGCCATTATTGTCCAAGACTGTACTGAGCTATTTATTGTTATTGCATGTAGTGATAGCAAGATTATAGCAGTTGTTGTATTATTAACATAAAATACTACAGATTACGCTACATAAATTCCTCGCTTTAAAAAAGAACAACAACTATGTGAATTTACTATTTAAAGTTGAGCATTATAAGGTACATTTTTCTATTGAATGAAACAAGTTAAGGATATATATTAGTAAAATAAATGACAACATTGATCTTATTAAAGCGAGGGATATCTGTATTCGAGAGTATATAAAATTTTGACAAAGAGTTGTAAAAGCTTGAAATACAGTTCAGTACTGTACAGTTGGCAGTAGCACGATGTACAACATTTGGTTTCAGCAAAGCTGTGTTTGTTGATACTGTACAGTTAGGGAACATTGTTGACATTGTACTATTTGGTGAAATCTGACTGGCAATGCAGTGATAGTTGATATTGTATGATTTGGTGAAATACGGCATCACTGTGTTTATTGTTATATAGTTTGG
The DNA here is from genome assembly GCA_032716605.1 of Paralithodes platypus. Taxonomy (NCBI): domain Eukaryota; kingdom Metazoa; phylum Arthropoda; class Malacostraca; order Decapoda; family Lithodidae; genus Paralithodes; species Paralithodes platypus. Next base: position 14,980,481 of record CM064504.1, read on the forward strand.
GGAAATCTGGCAAAGATGTAAGTAAACATTGTATAGCTATATGAAATGTTGCAGTTTTGTTTTATATTACCATACTGTGTTCTGTGGAATCTATGAGAACTGTGTTTGCTGTTATTGTATGGCTAAATATATACACTATTACTAACCACAAGCCTATCAGATTTTACAAAACATGGCCAGTTATTTTAATGAGCGAAGGCACCTTTCCTAACAGATTGCATGATTATATTTTTTGCATGTGAAAAAAGTATAGTACGGATGCCCGTTTTTTTAGTGCAATTTTCTTTAGCTTGCTTGTTGTATTGATTTATGATATGGTAAGCTATATAACTTGAATTTACGAACAAATCATAACAATCTTACAGAGACTGCTTTCCTTTAATCTGGACATAGACACTCTCTAGATGATATATGAAGAGACAATGACATGCTACCTGTTTTTTTTAATAATTGTGTTTTATCTGAAGTGTATATTACTGATAATAATTTATGAATTTGCATTTGTATGCTTGTGTGTTCCCGAAACTAAGGCCAGTTCCCTTATACAGGTATATCGGAAGTTAACAAGTAACTTTAAACGTTTCCTTGGATACATAGACAAATGGTATGTTATTGTCTTATTAATCAAATTATATGGTTCTGTTTCTTGAAATATGTTCAAATATTTTTGTGCAGTTTCTTGTAAAATGCCGTCTTCATTATTATTATTTACATTATTATGTGAAATTGTGAATTGCTTGTAAGTATAGTGTGTTACTGTCACTGTACAATACTGAACTGTAGTACAACTTTACTGCTAGGCTCTTGGTGATAATATTACTCAGTCATCCAGGAAAGCAATCTTATGGCGATATTCTACCTGTTTGTTACTATATAATAAAAACTATAATAATAATTAATAATAATTTGATGTACAATCCTATCTGGAGGTTTCTAGGTTGGGTTTAAACCACTGCCATCTGTAATTTTCCTGCCAAATAAATTATGATAATCTTCACATTGCCATCAGCTAGTTTATGCATTGATTGAATTAGGAAGTTGTTTCTATAAGAAAAGTTGGAAAACCTTAATGAATGGTAATGCATTACAGATTATGATATGGTCTGGATCGTCCTAAGATTACTAACCTGGCTATTATCATAACATTGAAATAATTGTGGTGCCATGTGTATAATAAAGTATTCATTGTCAGGAAAACAAGACTTTTGAAAATCAATACATGAAATAAAAAAGCACTGGAGAGAGCTTGAGTTCTTTATTCCTGTACCTGTTTGGCCTACACAACATCATGGTGTATCAAAGTAAAGTACGATACATTTGATAAGTCTGATGATCCTTTTTTATCGACTAAAGAGTTTGTGAACACCAAAATTAAAGCTACAGATTTTGAGATGAAGTAGTGGAGAGAAAAATATATGTATATTAAGAAGGAATTATTTGTTTAGAATTGTTGAGATCATAGGAGTAAGTAAACGATTTCTTCTTTTGTTAACTGTGGCGAAAATGAGTCTGCTAAACAGACGTCAAGCGCAGTCATTGATAACAGGTAATGCATTCTGCCTTCACTAATTCAACTAATTGTCAAACTGAATCATTGCTAAAGGATGTATTCTGAATTAACCAACGTACATATTCGATCACTACTCCATCTCTGTTAAAGGTACAGTAATATACTATTTTGACAATTTGTACTAAGGATATGGTCAGTCATTGATAAGGGATATGCTGTGAATTATTTATCAAACTCTACAAATTCAGATCAGCCAAGAGTTCCCCGAGCTTCATTGAGTCATACATATAGTAAATATAATTCATTAAATTGACCCCAGATGGGATTTCATAAAAGTCCTCTTACAGCAGGTTCTTATTTACTACTTGGTGAACCGAGGCATCCAGTAGGAACACTACCCATTAATCTTAACGTGCTAAGAATCGAATAAGTTCCTTCGGATGTGAGCCAAACATGCTAATGAATGGTCACCTTTTCCCTCAGTCGACATAACACTGCCACATACCGGTACTGTATGTTTGTGGAATAAACAAAATTAAGCTCTTTTAAGTGTTATTATCTCTCACACATTGTCCTTCATCAGTCACTTTTTAAATCATTGTAGTCATTGTCAAGCAAAACAATATTTTGCCATTTAGAGATTAACCCTTTCAATCAGATGACACCAATTTGTGCTTTATTATAGCTGGCTCCAAACCTAATTATTCAACTTAGGAAGAACCTATCAGAGTTAGGTTGATTGAGATATCCATTAAACCCTCAATTCCTATAGGCCTACCTAAGCTAAGTAAAATGATCTGGCAGTAGCATTTACAAAGAGCAGGTATGGTCGTCTGACTGAAGAAGTTAAACTGAGGTACTGTAGCCCATTTAAGGAAGCAAGTTTAGAGGAGTTAGAGAGCAAGCAACACCGTTTTCCACCATAATGTAGATTTGCCTTTTGTAACAGCATCAGAGGTATATATTTCAACATCTGTGTGTATGAAAGTCATGGTGTGTATTAATGAGTACGTCCGTGTTTACTGGAAATCTTTAAAAAGACAGAGATCAGACAAATCTTTCCCTTTGTTGTCATTCAGGGAACTCAAGCCTGCAACGAACGTCTTCAGTAACTTGTTGCTGGGTTAAGCAGACTCAATTAAATACATTATTTATCACTTTTATATTATTTCTATTTGTATTATGTTAATTACTATACAGTACATTCTTAACATTCACCGGTATATATATATATATATACTTGAAAGCAAAACAAAATTATGTTCAACGTAATTCCCATGTCTATAAACTGATGAAAACAAAGAAATATGTTAGGTAATGTTTTATAATTAGTATACCAAATAAAAAAAGGTTTGAGGAAAAATACTTTGGTATATAATTTAATCTTTGTCAATGATGGTTAATTTTCTAATGAAAATAAAATATAATATGTTGGCATTTGCTGGGTCTCTGTTTATGGAATGATCTCTGGTACTGAGACAACCAATTGACACCAGAGGGTTATAAATCAATTGTAACAAGAATATTAATAGAACATATATGGTACACAGCGCCTCTATTAATTGATATGCAAACTAAGGATGTGGAGAATGAGTGGAATGGGTTGAACACCATCTAGCTACTCGTTCTATTATATTTTTATTTTTTTCAAAATGCCTTCTATGATTTCAATTATAGTTAACATGGATGTTTATGGTCAGTAATTATAACTTATTATGGTTTACAGTGACACCAGCAATTATTTGACAGTCATAATACACGGTGAATTGCAAGTTAAGGAATCATTGCTGCTTTCCTGCATGTAGCCTCTAAATAGCTTATGAAACTATGAATTGATTGACTGATTTGTGGGTATGTAAAAGGCAGCTACAATAACATTCTGATTTTTTCTTTGACTGAGGTGACATGTTGAGGTTGAGAGTGTCGACTTACGACTTAGATTTATGGTTCATGTTTTGTGGTTCTCAAATTTGATATTGTTATTGATATTGACAAGTTGGTTGTAGATTTAGTTGCTTATGATGTTCAGTGAAAAGGAAACTACTGTATTTGTTTATTGTTGTTCTTATGAAGGGTATTGGTTGACGTCTACAGAAAGCTAGTGATGGAAGTTTTGAAAAATGTACAGATGCCATGTAAAAAAGGATGAAAAGGAAGAGAGAAGAGCAGTCAGGAAAATCTCTCTACTTACACTTGACAATAGCCTTTTAATTTCCCTTTTGGTGCTTCTCTGATAAAAACCAATCTACCTTCCCCAATCTTCATTCGCTTGTGGGTGTTACCAAGAAATGTTAAAGAATATTTGCCCTAAAATTTTACTCACCGTAGCGAGATAAGGATGTAAATAGCAAACCGTACTTTAAGGCTTAAGGAAACCAGGGACACAGGGCGCATTACTCATCCTTTGAACAAACCGACCGAGCCAGATGCTAACATTCTCGACACTTACCGATCAAGTAAAACAATTTTTTTTTATTGTAACATATAATCATGCGGGTCAAACACCAATCCTAACATATACCTAAACTCTTAAATCATCAACACTTTTGATCCTAACATTTAACCGATCAGGTAGAGGACCAATGTTTTTGACACTCACATAACCGAGCAAGTCAAACAAAAACACCAAAAACCCTAGCATGCAACCAGTATGGCTAGGTTTGGTTGAGTACTTTTAGTGATGGAAAATGCGCCCTTTTGTTTGTTGTTGTACTGTATATCATCGGGAAACACGCTGTTCTTCATTGTTTTATTTTGTTGATTGTTTATAAGGAATAGAGAAGGGCTGGTGACAAGCCTAGGTTATCTCAACTTCTGTAACCTAACAAATATCTGTTAAATTCTAACTTCACATAATTCATAACAAATAAGCTCCCAAATGTTATTACATTAGCTATCATGCACAATTAAGCTACCAAAATACTGTTGACACACTTAAACTTTGAAGCTTTAATACATCAAGAAATATGCGACTCTTATGTTGGGTTATTCAGTTGGAAAAACCTGGATTCTCTCAGAAACTCACCTTTTACTCCTAAACTTTGAAATTTGAGAAGATTATAAGGTATATTATCGACCCTAAGAGAATAACTGTTCGATGACTAATGGTGTTAGATCAACTATGCAGTTATGCTCTTGTATTTCATCCTTTTGACTATAACAACTTTTTCCTAGTCTAAATGAACTAAACAAATATTGAATTGTAACTTAAACTAACACCAGCATTGCTACTGCACTTATGTCACCACTTGCCAACCCCCTAAACAAATCATCATACCAGACACTACCATCCTAATATTACTTAAGAGATTAAATCTAATGGAAATAACCTAAGTTATTGATTAAAGCAACTGCCTTGCACCTAATGGCTTCCTCCTCTAGGAAAGTTTGTTACCACTGAATCTGAGCTGTGGTGGACTGAAGGTTGGTTGAAAATTACTATGAGGAGGAGAATTCCATAGAGGTTGGTTGAAAATTACTATGAGGAGGAGACTTCCATAGAGTTAGTAAGCCTAAATGTTTGTCTGATGTTAGAATACTATGAAAGGGTCTCATTGTACGTAAAGGTAAAGGGTTAAGAAGAAGGTTTATATGGACTAAGAATATAGTTGCAGTGTGTGACTATATTATATAATGCTAGCCAGCTTTAGTAGTCTTATAAGTTGGAGCTCAGCTGGAGAAAAACACATTTTAATGAGGATGAATTGCTAACTAACAGTCTCTTACTCTCGATGTTGGAACCAAGCGTATAATTCTGGTAATGATAAACATCAGGAAATACAAGTCAGGGAAGTATCTGCTTCGAAATCGATGCAGAATTGTTAGACTTCAATGTTCCGTATTGTGTCTTCCTCCAATTTGTAGATTGATACTGATAACTTGGTGAAGGTGTTGTACCTTAGGCCATGGTAGAAGCTATGTTGTGCAGGTACAGTTACAACCCACCTCTGACCAGCCATACATATGACAACACCCTTTGTTTCCCTTATGCTGCTCCTGTTATTGTTAATTAATTGTCTGTCTCACTTTAGCAGCTGACGTTTATTGAAATATTCAAGAAGGTACCAAAATAACTAATGTATTATTAACTTATATTACACTGTAAATCCAAGATTATTAAAACACATTTTTAATAGTTACATAATATGAACACTATTGAACCCATTGATGTGGAGAACACATATGACTATAGAAACTCATTTGTTTGTATTATAGTTATAACAATAATAATAATTATTATTATATATTATTATTCTTAAATTCTTATTACCCGGCTGGGCGTCAGCATTGGTAGAGCATCTGACTGTTAGCCAACTCTACGACAGTGCCCAGGTTCCATCGTCCCTTCAAGCAGACATTTAACAAAATAATGGACACCCAAACGGTGGTTAAGTGAACCACCGAATCCGACAGACCAACTAATATCGCCATCTCACTTCGGCGGGTATATGACTTTTGTTAAAAAAAGAAAACAAAACATTTATTGTTATTATTATTATTATTTAATTGACTCTATGTATGCATACATACCAGTACAATGTTGTTTATTATGTTAATTTGTTAAGTTATACAGACATTGAATATATTTGGTGCCAATTATATTAACTTATGTTAGAATAGGTTGACTAATACAGGTGTTGTCATATGTATAAACTGTTCAGCTTGGGTGCAGGGGAAAAAACCAATCATTATCAGCAATTTTACGAAGATGGTCAAGTTTCAACTTATGCATTTTACCGTAAAGGAATCACATGAATTTCTTTGTGCCAAAAACAGGAACTATGTGCATTTATGTTTATACTAACGGTGAGAGCAGGTTCATACAGTGTATCATAACAATCCTGTAGCTAATATGGATATTGTGTCAATGGGAGGTACTAGCATTACTTGTCTGGTCAATAGAGATAATCATACCGTTCAAATTATTCGCTTAAATAATTTTGGTTAGAAGTAACTAGTATTTTTTGTTTGATATGCAATAATGTTAATAACATTAATTTTAGGATTTGTTTTATAGAAAGAGGAACTACACATTGATCAAGGAATGCTGGCTGTAAGAGATTATGCTAATTGTTCGAGGAGAATAAATATTGCAAGGTGTGGTAATTTCATAGTGATGGGCTGGTCCTGTCAGAATGGGTAATAAACATATCTTGCCTAATTTTAACTTACTTTGTCAAACTCCATGAATATTTCCATTTGTTCTCTCTCTGTAAAGAGCTGAAAGTTGGACAGCCTTGCAAAATGTTCACATTAGACAACTCTGGCGATTATGAACACACTGAAAGAAGAGCTATAAAAGGGGGTCCATCTATAAGAGTAGTTCAAATTGTAAATATCTATAATTGTAAGTATGCAGTACCATGACTATTTATAAGAAGTGGGAAAAAGAGTAATGCCATTAGTTTTGCTGCTGGAAAGGGGCTCACTTTATAACTTTAATACCAATGAAGGAAGGGGAGAGTTTACATTTACCCATGTTAAGGACAATGATCATTAGATGACAGAAAAACGAAATGAAGATCTAAGACAGTTTTGTGCTAAATGTTGAGATTGTAGATACTCTTCCAACATTATATCCTCCAACAAGTTTAGACTCAAATGTGTGGATAATTATTTTCCTCGCTTCCAAAGAATGATATTAATATTAACCAAGATCTGTTTCGGTTACTTGAAAATGATTAAAGAACATTGAAGTGGTACACCTGCTGTCGGTTCCAAGTGTTGCAATACTAACTATTAAAACAAAACAGTAAATAATTAAAATGAGAGTATCAGATTTGTTCAAAATGTTACATCTGTGTCTCAAAATTGTTGTGCATAATGTGTACCACATATAATTGTCAGTAACTGTACACCATACAACACCACAGCCCACAACAACACTACATCACATCAACAAAACACCGAGTCTATCATAAAATCATATAATTTCTGTTGGAGAGTTTTCAACCATAGTCATGCCGTGGTAACCAACAGGTTTAATACATTTTTAACGTTGCTTCACTGTTTGTCAAGTATGCTTTTACAGTGCGTAACAGATAAAGCTAAGAGTGGGAGCAAGCACAGGGTTATAATAGAAAGTATGACATTTATTATAATCGCTAACCTTCAAAACGATACTCAATTTATTTTGTGAGTGAACATGTTTACCTTTATATTATTATTATTATTATTACCTGTGTATTTCGAACAACTTATTCAGTGATGGTCTAAGGCAATAGGAATTCCTTTTAAGGTTGTGAAGTGTGTAGTGATCTGTTTTGAAAGTGTTGTGATGATTGAAGTAGGGTGTATTTTGTAGATTGGTGCCTCGGCCACCTCACTAATACCACCAGTACCACCACCACTATCACCGCCGCCACCACCACCACCACCACCACCACCATCACCACCACTACCCCGCCCGTCTCGACTCTCAGGCAGGAGAGACCTGGTCATCTTGACGATGCTCATTTGTTAACTCTTGTGTTTGTACAGCTCATGTATTGTTATGTTATTATAATATTTTTTGTTGTGAGTGTTAGAGCCAGGTATTGGTTCTTATTGAGAGGTAAGGGAAGGAGGTGGTGATCCCTGACAAAGACATTTCGGAGTTCGGACTCATACAGAGCTGAAATTTGGCATGCACGTTTGTTTCAGTGAAACAAATAAACTGTAGAGTCAAAATTTGACATTTTAGAAGAAAGAGGTGACTTGTTTAAGTGTTAGGATGGTCGACACCTTCGTAGCGAGAGGTGAGGGAGAGACTGCAGCTTTGTCACAGATACACATGTTTAGATAATTTCAACCGTTTGTCTTCCAGGTCCACACAGCTATTAGAGCTTTGTAATGTATTGCATAGTGTTTGTAAAGTGAAATATAAGACTCCCTAGATTTCTTTGTTGGAGAGTGTATATTACAGACATCATATTATGCAATCCAAGCCTTGAAAAACTGTGTGCAACTGAAAGCTAAGTGTCAGACTTGTCCAGTTGTGTTGTATGTTGTGACAAAACTGCAGTTCCCCAACCTGTGGTGCCCCCTCAGATGTCGTCGTGTGCGGAGGGCGACCGGCGCTTCTCAAGTTCGCAACGAGAACAACTTTTTGGCCGCATTTGGTCTTGTTCATTGACTGTGTATTCAATAAAGTACATTTGACATTCACCATTTGTTTGTGTAACTTAAGGTCATATTCACAGTGAGGTTCTGTGCATATCTGGAATGTTGATATAATGCTGTTAATGTCACAAAAAAAGTCATGTCTGGTTTGATATATTGTCTTGTTTGAGTACAGTGAGGGCCACTTCACACGTTATTTTTATTGATCAACAAAATGCAGTGGAAAAAAGACAATTGTATTTGTTTATACTAATGTGTAATATCTCTATTTGTCTCTAGTCAGAGTTGAAATATTCTTGAAGTGTGACAAAAATGCTCTGAAGTACTGTATTCTATTATCCAATAGGAGAATTTATTGAATGCTGTGTATAAACGCATTATGTTTGTAAGTACTATAGGCCCTACGGTACTAGTGGTTGATGAGAACATCTAAGTAGATATCTTTTTCATGTGTATGGCTTGTGGATGGCATATAGATTTCGTAACGCTCATTGGTAAACATGCAATAACGAACATTGATGTGAAGTGGACATATGAAGAACAAGATGTAGCAAGAGCCTGACACAACTTGGTGACCACAGTTATCATTACGGCGTTATTTCAAAATCCGGTTGTGCACTCATCATAGGAAATATAACACCCTTGCTATACTTGACATACACAAGATATAGGGCCTTAGATTACTATATAGGAAGGGCCCATTTCTTCCCTTCTCTATTAAGGGGGGTCACCGGCTTTTTTTACCTTTCTCTCTTTCCCTGGCTTGTATCCATTCGGCCCCATTCAGCCAACTGTTTTAAGACATTTATCCCCATCCAGGTGTCGATTTGTATGGAGAAATGTATAGAGAAATCCGGCTTCGCCGGAGACATTTTTCTATCGAAAAATGTAAAAATTTAGCTTGCTGTCAAAACAAAAATATATATATGCTGGCTCACTACCGCTCACCAGGAAAATATTGACACCTGGATGGGGGTAAACGTCTTAAAAGAGTAGGCTGAATGGGGCCGAATGAATACAAGCCAAAGAGAGAAGGAGAGAAAGATAAAAAAAGTGAGGTGGGCTCCCTTAATAAACATTAGATAGGGGAGAGTGAGGCCCTTCCCAATGTTTAAACTATGGCATGAGGTGTGTGTGTCCGAGGTAATCACTCTTTCTAATTTCACCAGAGCCCCGGAGCGTAATATTTCTTTGTTGGGTGACCACAGGAGCTGACTGTGACTAAAGGAGGAGTCACACGATCATTTTTACCCGCATATTCTTCGGAAATTCTGGACTGGCAGCTTATGAATGAAAGCTTTATAACATTTCAGTAAACTAAAACATTGCCAGAGTAAGGTAGCCGATGGAAAGGTGTTGGTTTAGGTGGCCGCGTGACTCCCCCTACAGGCCACCATAGAGTGTAAGAGTACAGAGCTAGGAAACCAATAACGTGAATCAGACGGGTAATACAGATTCCTTCTCAGTTTCAGTTTCCCCATCACACATCTCATCTGTCGCTGCAATTTTGACACTTCCTTGTATTCCGTTCCGCTTCATCAAGAGTTATTAAGGAGGATAGCTCAATTTTTCCGCACTCATTTTATAAGGGTCGCATTGCTTGTTATCATAGTAATGGACAACTAGTTTTTATAAAGATGCCATAGACGATGCAAACAAAGCTGTGGAAGGAATATATTATTAGTGTCCGCGGGTATTGAAATAGGTACAGTGAGTTTAACCGCTAGTTTAGTCCAGCAAATTTATGGTTTTGAGGATAGTGCCATGGATAGTTCTTTACTGCGTATTGTGGCAGTCGTTTGTAAACCAATCCACCTCATCATGCTTCTAAGGCGAAATTAAAGAATAATATAAAGTCATCATATTATACTTAACCCTTTCAGTATTTTGACGTCTTTCTTCATTTTATTCTGGTTAAGATCATATTATTATATTCAGCTAAAAAGATCTCTATGATTCAAAGTTGTAAAACCTATCTTTTTTAAACCCTTTGACTCTCACAGATTATTACAAAGCTGACTAAAATTGTATAATAATACCAAAATACTGTACTGTGAAGAATTGCGTCATTGAATATGGAGAGCATTAAGGTTGAGATGGAAAATATTTTGTAATAATCATGTCTGTTTTGTATTCCAGATTTGGCTAGGAAGACAATATTAAATCTTTAGTCTCTTGCTGGTTAGAGGAATTAATGAACTTGATGGAGTTGATTTCAAATGATTGTTGCAGTACGCAGCACTTGTATATGCTGACTTCAAACGTCTTAACTGTTGACGTCATCTTGAAGTTGTCTCCGAATCGCTTATTAATATTCAACTTATTAAAATATTCAGACTAATGTTTCCAAATTGGTTGACTTCACTAATATGGTAATTATACTGTCACTGGTTGTAAGCACTGAAAATTAATTGCATATCTGTACAAAACCTCACATTCGCACTTCTTATATAAATTTATTTTATCCAATATTGGAGTGTATTTCTGCAAGCGTTGTATGTGTGTGCTCCACAAAGCTTTATTATTGGTAAACAGGGCCCCATCTTGGATAGCAACATAACAATTGTCAAGTTTTTTAATGCTTGCCTGATCTCAATAACCAAAGTCAAACAGAAAGGTGGTAGAAACAGTGGAACTCAATCCTCCTGAAAGGCAAGATTGAGTTTATTTGATTTCAACCATCTTCTCTTTGATTGCTTTAGAGGTTAGGGCCCGTATACTCAAAATACTTACAACATTGCACCTCCAGACGATCATCATATCTTGACATTTTTTATCGTAACCCTCGTATCAACGATAATCCCAACACATTTTAATTGAGAATAATATATAATGACTACTTAGTTTGTCGGAAAGTGGTAAAATTATGACGTCGTAAGCTGGTGATAAGCTACGATGTCTTAGTAATTCTATGACCACATCGTATCTTATGATCTCACTGAGTATCTGGGTCCTGGTTAAATAGTACTAATTATGATGAATATCTCATTGAAACTGTTTGTAACATTATTTACTCTATTTTTGTTTTATCATTGATCTCAAATATATCAGGATGGGGGAAAATTGGTCTGTGTGGAACTGAAGACCATCATCACTTGGAATTCAAATAATTAAGAAGTCAATGCTTTTATTGTAGGAACTGTCTTTTGCTGATACCTGGACAACTAATCAATCATACATTAGCTATGGTTTATTATATATTCCTAAAATGGGTAAGAAACTAGACCCCAAATTTGAATAACTGCAATTATATACTGGTTGTGAATGCAGTTTATTTTCATCCAATAACGACAGATGTAGCTCCCATTCACCATAAATACAAAGGATTTAATCATGAATATTTTTTTTCCTGTGTCCTTCGGTTAAATTTTTTTGATTAACTTTGCAATGGATACTTTTAATACCGCTACTTCTCAATAACAGGGACACTCTAAATGGTGTATGTTTTGAAAAAGCTAGGAAGTGGCCCATCCTATGTATTTGAGATCAGAGCTTTATTTAGATATATTTATGATTATTCCACATAGGCTTATCATTAGTTAATTTATTTTTGATCTGCCAATACTAGTAACTTATTTGTTCACTGTTAAGCTAAATGTATTCTATGACGTTTTTATGTGGTCTATTTTCTACTACTCCTTCCTCTTCTCTTCCCAAGCTTCATCTATCCGTTTTGACAATTTATTCTGGCTATTATTAGACGATTTAATTCAGTTTAGGAAGAATTTATGGAAGCTAGGGAGTTAATTGAGATAGTTTTTACCCCTATGATTCCTAGTGACCCTTCCTAAGTTGCCTAAAATGGTCTAATAATAACCATAATAATACAGGAAGGGTTAAGGCTATGACCACTTACCTTCCTGTCTTACCAACCATGCCGTCATCAGAAGCAATAAGGTTAAGGGAACGTTTTCAGTTTGTTCCCTAGACCTCCATCAAGCTTAATATTACACCCCCTAGACTCCCTTTCAAGATAAATAATAAATATGTACATTTTTCAATAGAAAAATGTCCCGGCCAAAGGCCGGTTCCTCTTAAATTAAAGGCTCGCTATCGCTCGACACCTAAATGAGACGAAAGGTCTTAAAATATGAAAATATAAAATACGGAAATAGGGCCAAATTCTTGAAATCGCCAAACTAATGGGGCGAAAATTCTTAAATTCGCCAAACTAATGGGACGAACGTCTTATTATCTCTAAAGCAATGGGGCTAAACATAAGGGAGAAAGGGGCCCCCCAAAAAATCCCCCTAGTGAAAATCTCCCCTTAAAAACCTGTGGAGTTGAGGAATTAGGAAGACACGGTTATTTATTTATTTATTTATTTATTATCCATTTCCATTTAATTCCCATCATTTATGAAGATATTTCCTTGATGCATAATTTGAAGATTATTTGTTTGTGCGGATTTTCCATGATCTCTGAGTAGCTATTGATTTATGAAAAGTAATTGATATGTGTATGGATGCTCATATGTAGAAGAATGTACCTGAAAACATTATTCTCATTATATATTTCATCTGTATATTTAACCTATAACTTAGCAATATGTTAGTGCTAAATTATTCGTGGAACGATAAATTACTATTGTGTGGAAGTTAATAATGCAATGAACGCGAAATATATATTAACCCTTTCAAGCTCCAGTACGCGTTTCTGTTCTGTTTTCTGGCTTCTATTAGAGGATTTTATTCAGATTAGTAACGGTATACAGAAGTCAAAGGGTTGATTGAGATAGTATTTACCCTTTTAATACCCACAGAGCCTTCCTAAGCTGCATAAAATCTTCTAATGATAGCCAAAATATAACTGCTAAAATGCGTCAGAGCTTCAAGGGGTTAAACTAGTCTGTGCAATCTATATCTCTATTTTTGGTATAATATGATACTACAATTGTTTTAGTAATGAATAACCAAATATTGATTGTGTGTGCATACACATTTTGTTTATTATGGTATGATAAAACTATACAGTATATTTTATCAAATGATACGCATTATTTCAATGTTGAACATTTAAGTTATTTATTTATGTATATTAAATATGTAAGATATAGGAGAGATTGAACCAAGTTTTTTCTTCTAAAATATTATGTTTGTTCTGTTCTCAGTAGCAAATTTCCTAATGTGTGGATTATCCAATTGTAAGGAATAAGGGAATTTGTGTGCAAAATCTATAGCCTACTTATTATTATTATTTATTATTAATATTTTTAAATATATGTTTTTCACTATTTATGAGTACAATTGTATAATATATAAAGGTTAACCCCTTCAGTATTCCAAGACGCTTTTTTTTGCTTATATATTCTAGCTAGCATTAGTAGGTTATAATCAGATGAGGAAAGAACAGGTATCCTTCAATTTACAATAACCCGATCTTAAATAGAAAAATCATATAGCGAACCCTAAAATTCCTGGGGTAAGTGGGGATGCGTTCTCGGACCCGCTAAAACCCAAACCCAAACACCTAAAAACCAATAATAATATCGTAAATCGGGGCTTCAAATAGTGAGGGAGAGCTGTATTGTGGGAGACGGAGAGTTAATTGAGATTGATACAAGCCCTTCCATTCCTAGAGGACCTTCCAAAGCTGAGGAATATCGTCTAATGTTAGTCTAAACATAGTGCAAAAACTGTTCTAATACTGAAGGGGTTCAAACTGTAACCTTTTGTATCAGGAAGGTCAATAAAATGGTATGCCGGTAGCTAAAATGACAACAATGTGATGGAAGAGTTATTTGTGATCAACTCTTTGTCCTCAAGATATCTTTTCCAAGCTTAACCCCTTCAGGATACAAGGACGCTAGTCTTCATTTTATTATGGCATAGTATTTGACGATTTTATGCAGCTTGGGAAGGAACTCTAGAAATCAAAGGGGCACAAACTATTCTAATTAACCCTCCGACTTCCAAAATTCCTTCCTAAACTGGATAAAATCGTCTAATGATAGCCTAGCCAAATTATACCAGGAAGAAACCCGTCCTCGAGTACTGAAAGGGTTAATATAATAGTCTGACGGGAGCGAGACTGTTTATAATATATTGATCTCTGTTGTGCTAAATCAATCAGATGGCTAGTAGGTTTGGCTCTAACCACCATTATGCGATTTATTCGGTTAAGAAAACTTTATTGATGTTCACCGTTTGAAACTAACACGATGTCGCCTAATCATTAGAGGATTTTATACAGTTCAGGAAGGAAATGTGGGAGTAAAAACATCACTAGAAGTATAGCGGTAATTCCTTAACTTTATAAAATCCTTTAGTGGTAACCCTCTCAGTATATGAGGACACGTTTCTTTATTATATTTAAACTATCATTAGACGATTGTATTTAGTTTGGAAGGACCTGTGAGAGTTAGAAAATTAATTGATATAGTTTGTAATACTTTGAGTCCTAGAGATTATTCATAAACTAAATGAAATAGTATAATAAGAGCCAGATTATAAGTAACACAAGCATCCTCAAATGTTGAAGGGGTTAATAAAAATGACACTAAAATTCCGGCATCAGTCTTAAGGGGTTACGAACATCATTCAATCTCCCTTTTGTATTGGTTGTAGCGGAGAGTTACAGCCTTTTTAAGCTGAATAAAGTCGTATGGTGGTAGCTAAAATAAAATTATACAGTATAATTGATTGATTGTGTTGAAAAGGTTTAGGAGATTGTTTTTATTTTATTTTAATTTGTTATTTTTCTCTACACTATTTTCTTCAACTGAGCAATATTATAGCGCGAATTTTTCAATAATTCTGAATAGCTAAACATATTATTGTATACAAAAATGCAATTTTAATGTACATACAACTGCGATCAGTGCGTCGAGTCCTTATAATAATACTAATAATAATATAAATTGTTATCATTGTTAAAAAATCGCTACTGTTTAAAATATATTGTTAGTCACTTCATCCCCCAAGTTATTAGTCAAACTACACCCTTCCGCTAGTCGATTTTCACGGACAATATTTCAGTCAGCTGTTTTCGGAATAGGTCTTACAAAAGTAATATGGTGCCACTTATAATACTATGTTGGTTGTATTATTGTGGATACAGCTACAAATGCCTGTAGCCCTACTTGACCAACACATTATCCTGAATGTTTATTGTGTAAGCTGGACAAAACAAGGACATAGTTGGTTCGAACTCATGTTTCAATTACCAAAACACAACAAAAACGTTTGCAAAAATTTGCTCGCTGTTAAAAATAGATAGGCCTAGTTATAGTTATAACAAAATTCAAATTGATGCATTTGATCTGAGACAGTCAAAATTACTTGATTATTTACAAAAATGTTAGTATTAGCAATAATGATTTTGAACTGCAGTGCTAACAAATCTGTCAATGTATATTGCGGTGCCAGCATCTCCATCTGTTGGTCTGCAAGTTAACAATTGTTCCAACATCTCTCTCTTTGGGTCCACATGTGAACCACATAAAATGTATTAAATTTTTACATGTTACATGTAATTGCCAATACAGTACCAAGTTTTCCATTTCTCGAAAATACCAAAAGGAATAGTAGTAAAAAGGTTTATGTGGCATGAGATTGTATTTTGTAAGAGCTAACCTAAAGACAAGTGACTAAAATCCTGGCCCTGAAATAATTTCCCCAAAGATTATCGACACCAAATTTAACCCCTTGATTACGAGAGTTCCTTTCCCACCTCAATAAAATTGTCTGACGTTAGCTGACATACAAGCTGAAGAAGACATCGCTGTACGGAAGGGGTTCTGGAAGTAGTGTTTAGCCCCTTCTCTACGAGACGGTCTTCCTAAGCGGAGCAAAATCGTCTGTTTATTATGTTAGCCAGAAGTTATAAGTAATAATAAAAAAGTAGACGCTATCGTACTGAAAGGGTTAATTGAATCTCCGTATCAGATGCTTTGAGAACGCTTTGTACATTGCAGCCTCACTCTTCGCTGTAGCCACGGAGGGATGGGTTACAGGAAGCGTCTGTACTTTGTAGAGAACTGTCAGAACACACTCATGGGACAACTGAAAGATGCTATTTTGGAGGTACAGTACTGTAGTATTAGCCTCACTTCCTATCAAGAAAATCACCTATCGTTAATCAGCATATTAGTTCAATAATATGCCATTATTCAGAAAGTTACCTTGAAGAGTAAATTATAAACAGAACATATTAATTTATAATGTCTGCCGAAAAGAGACATCACCTTGCCGAAGGCATTAAAGAAGCCATTTTGGATTCTAAGCACGTATTGAAAACTAAAAATTATGGCATATGCATTGATTTTGTGTAAATATATATGGTCACAAAATAATTGTATACAATATAGACAGTAAAACTATCAAGACCATCCTCGAAAGTGATATATCTATGAATTAATTTACTACAATTTATCCCTCACTACCGAAAGGGCTAGAAGGTTTAGGAACAGCCAACTATATTACCCAGTGAAGCCAGATCCAAGGTATTGAAGGCAATATCTCTCATAATGGCGTCATCCAGTCAAGTCTGTGAGTTCTGGTGGTCCGCTAACACCTTGCTGTAATCCGGTACTTGATGCTCCTTACAGTGTTGCTCTTTGTGAGTTGCGCCAATTGAACCATTTGCCAAACTTGTTGATAATGTTGCCGACTGTGGGCGAGGGCTGTGCGCAATTTGGGAATCACCATTCAGGCCTTTAGATATAGCACCCAGTAGGCTTTTGAACCTTCAGAATTGTGACGCGTTTCAACAGTATATTCTGGATATTGTTACACGTTTAGGAAGAACTTGTGGGAGCTAGAGAGTTAACTGATTGTTTACCCTTTTGTTCATACAG
Source organism: Paralithodes platypus (assembly GCA_032716605.1). Classification (NCBI taxonomy): domain Eukaryota; kingdom Metazoa; phylum Arthropoda; class Malacostraca; order Decapoda; family Lithodidae; genus Paralithodes; species Paralithodes platypus. Next base: position 14,997,889 of record CM064504.1, read on the forward strand.
ATCCTTCATAAATTGCATAAAATCGTCTAATAATAGCCAGAATAAAGTGTCAAACTGCGTCCTCAACCTACCTCCACCAACTCCCCCTTTCATGCATGGGTCCAACCATAGCCCAACTCATTTTTACTTATTCCTTGCTTAGCGTAACCAAAATCGAATACAGTACTTAGTAATTTAGCATAGGCCGAGTCAGATTATTTGTACTATAGCTTATAAAAAGCTACATTATTTGTAATTTTGTCTATCCTAAGCGATTGTTCTTGACCTGCAAAACTAAAGCCACCCCGAATGTTCGTAAACTAGCTTATTTTTAGCTAGGTTAATCATATCTAAGGCTAGCCTAAGCTAGGTTATAAGTTACTTACTGTAAACTAGGATTTCTCCTTTCTTAACCTAACTTAAGTCAGGTCTTCCTTTTCTAGATTAACCTAAGCTAAATTATTCCGTTACCTACTTACCCTATGCCAATTTATTCGTTGCTTATTCTACCCTAAGTCATAATATTCGTAACTGAACCTAACGTATCTACAATAGATATTCCTTGCCAAGCCTTACCTCACCAGATCATTCCTAACCTAGTGCAACTTAAGTCAGAATATACTCTAACTTAGCCAGGTATTCCTCTCCTAGCCTTACCTAAGCAGAATATATCTAACCTAACCTAACCAAACCTAGTTTGACATATTTTTCTTCCGAAACAAGGTTGGTTAAGCTACGTTTGATGCCACTCTTGATTCCTGGGTTGCGCACACCCCGGCACAGTTAAGATCAGTCATTCATCCCATAACCTCTTGCCCACGCTGTAAAATTTCAGTGTGCATAACGTAACACATAGACTGCAATAAAACTTGTACACGTGTTAAGAGTATTAATTTGAACACATTTTAAAAAATATCATTGATCTGGCAAATAAACATATTTATAATACGCATCACGTTTCCAAAAAGCTTGGAGAAAGCCTTTGAACCGTAACGCACAACAAAAGTTTACTATACTCTTCTCTTTATTTTTATGCGTACTACTTTTGTTGCAGCCTTTCTGTTCTATATTACACACACTAATATTACAGTGCACTTCGTATGGTGAAGGAACTCCCAGTGATAATATCAATTATTTTATATTTTTCTATGAGTATACTTAAAAAATTGTAAATGTTTTATCAAATCTATGTTGAAGATGTCGGAAGTGAAGGATGTGATAACCTTTACAGTTTACGACATGTTTTATATTATACGTAACGTGAAACACACTAAAGTTGCCGCTGCAGTAAAGTCAACACAAACTAAATAAACAAAATCGCTATAGAAATCGCGGTTTATAAATGTACAGTTGCCGACATAAGTTTCCACCTACTCCGTAATTTGATGTATGAAAGGAGATATAGCATGATTGAATTACAAGAATAATTTGCTATAAAACTGCTGGTTAGTCATATGAATTAACTAGTTTATAACAAAGTACACTCATAATTTGATCATACAATTATTCCTTCCACGCATGAAATCCAGGAGTGGATGTGAATTCCTTGTCCAACCGTACCCTGGCGCCTTATAGCACAGCAGGCAACATTATTACCGCGGTGACTTTAGCGTGGTTGGCGTTAAAGTTTTTGATACTTGAGTTTGACACTGTACCACTTCAACGCACACACAAAGTACAACCATCCTTGCAAATGAGGATAATAAGTCAAAGGCGTACTGAGTTCTCCACGGTTAAACAAAAAAGTATATACAAAAGGAATGTACAGACAGTTATAAAAGTGCACGACCCCTTATGTTTTTGCAAATAAAACTACTGCGAATAATTTATAGATGTAATTTTCTTTACATTCAATGATAAATATGTTTTCGTTATTAATGTATTTAAAATTACACCCGTATATCGGTTTCAAAAGGCATACCTACATAGCAAAAAATGTGAGGCGTCTACGAATTTTTATGAGTGACTGTACTCCTGATTCAGAGCCTTCTATAAGAAAAGTACAATACCTTATGACAGTAGGCACCATGTTGTATACCTGTTCAGTAAACTGTTGTGCATCTTGAATTTAGCGATGATACATTGGCCAGTCCTCAAGGAAACGAAAAACAAAAACAAGGCATAGGACTTCACCTATTGTTTTTAGTCCGTTCCGTTTTCCGACCATTTTCGCAGAGACTTGGGTATTTTCGATATGTATCCATTTGACTTCAACATATATTGAGCATTATCACATACAATAGTTGTCGAATTCATGTAGGAAATGTCGAAATATTCCTCCGTTACCGAAAATGGTCGCAGACACACTTAAATTGGATTACTCGAGAAATATGTATTGATTTAACCCTTCATGGACTGTATATTAGAAGAAACAAATACATTAGGCCTACCAAAAAACAGATATAAACACAGCGCGACATAATGCAACATGGTGAATATTAGGAAACAAAAATAAAAGGTATAACTGTTCCTCCAACGTAAATAATGCCGAAGTCCCTGCCAGTCATAACATCACCACAAACTAACTGTAAAATAACCATAGTCATCACTACCATCGTAAGAGAGACGTGAGAAACTTGTAGAACATGCCCTATAGTACACTGGAAAAAAAAAAAAAAAAAAGAATATAGAAAAAGTATATACAATCATTGGGTATATTGATAGTGATTTGCCTTTCTTTCCTTAAACTAGAGAGGTATTTTACTACTAATGTGCCATTACAAAGCTAAATTATTATCGACATTGCAATAACCCTTTCTATACCATCTTTAAACCCACAATTGTTCACAGAGTAGTGTCATTAACTGAGGTGTACATTCGGGCTTAAGTCTTGTCCTAATATCGGTCTTTGTTATCTCGAATACAAATACATGAAAAACCCGTAACACATGAACAAAGCCTTCATATTCCAGCTTTGTTTTAATTTATTGAGTAGTATTTTCTTATATAGAGAGATATACAAGTTGATGTTCTGAATGTGGGGAACGGTTATTGGGCATTACTGTACACTCATGGATAAAAATACCTCCAAGATGCGGAAATAGCCTACACCCGTGCAACATTCTCATCTCTCTCTATTTGGCAGGGGTAAAGAAATGGGGAGTGGGTCATAATATTCAAAAATGGGTAGAGAAACGTAAATTCGGCTAGTACTGAATATTTATGATTACCAAGGAACGTTTGTCAGTCCCATGACGCTCAGGCCGCAGCACAATTGGGCCGTGTGACGCTCGGGCCGCCGCCCATTTAGTATTCGGGAGTATCGCCTACTTTGTTTACATTACTCGTACGCTCACTATCACGTTCCCATCAATTTTGACTGCCGTGGGATACAATAATCGATTGAGAGGGGGGCTTTACTCTCCCTCACACCCCCCATGATTTATTGTCATTATCATATATATTGCCAGCAGGGGGACAAATCAAAATTGTGCCGTGTCCCAATCATACCGCGGTTCAAGCATGCCGCGGTCAGACTGGAGCGCAGCCTGAATAGGCTGCGGCCCGAGGGACTGTACACCCTTTTGTCCATGATTGTACTGGTGATATTATTGTACAGGTGGTGATACTATTGTTATGGTGAGTTCGGTACTGTTTACGGTAGTCGGCTCTGTTCTGATTGTACTCTTGTCGGCACGTAACATTGTATAGACACTTGATTCGATCCTGTTAGATACAAAAGCGAATCGCTGTTTCCAGTATGCTTAGGCTATTGTTCCATAAAAAATAAAAATGAGATAAAATAAGTATAAGGCCAATGGAATACGAAAATACTACTAATACTAATACTACTAATAATAATATATAGTTTCTAGCCTAATTGTCTACTCGACTTTTATGATCGCTTCACAGGGTTATAAGTGTTCGAAATCTTTGTTCAACTCTCTCTTAACATCGAGGAAGGTTTTTGCATTGCTCTGGTAACAGGTTTGACAAACAAACTGTAGCAAAGAACAAAAAAAAAAAAAAAAAAAATCATAGACACTTGAGGCTTTTATTTACCCTATGTATTGTAGGCTATAGAAAATAATATAACTGATTATATGACAACCATTTTATATTTTATATATATTTTGACCCTCCTGGCATAACCTGTACCCTGTTCATTCGATGCCTGGCAGACAATGATCTCTGGAAGACAATGGGACAGATGGCGCTGAAAGACTGCTCATCGCCACTGTGGCTACATACATATAGTACACAAAGCCACAATTAGCATCTGACTGTCTGCATCACAATTTATCTCTGTTTATCCAGCCCCCTTTGGCTTGATGGCATTTAGTACTGCCAACCAAATACTGCAAGAAAGATCTTAATTTCTCCCACACCAAGACAACTTTTATTGTTTCATTATCCCTGAGGTGTGTAGTACAGTGGCCAAAATCACCTTCTCATGAGATAGTACAAGCAAGGGGTATGAAGAGAGATGCAAAATCCCAGACTTGGAGGATAGGATTAAAAGTGTCCAATCTCTTGATAAAATAATAGGTATAAATTATGGTTTTTCCATTCCAATTTTCATAAATATTATTGCCAAAAGTTCATTATTTAGTACCTTCTACTAGGCCCTATACTTGTAACTTCTTTGATCATTGTAGAAAATGTTAGTTCATTGGAAGTACATTACTGGCCCCAAATCAAATACACAGGTTAGAGGCAAGGCATTATAGTTGTCTGTGATCCAGCAAATGGTGTGCCTGAAGTTCCAGGTGTGTCCACCTGCTCCAAGATAATCATGATAATCTTTTACAATGCAATAAACGTTGACGTCCGAATGTTGGGAAGATTCAGAATTTCCAGACGTTGAAATGAATGGCTGGCAGTATGAGTATGCAGGTGAATGATCATCTAGCGAGTAACACCGTGTAAGATCATCCTGAAAATCCTAAGGTTATATATTGAATATTCAAATTTGACATGTTGGGTAGTAAGTATCTGATATAACTTACCCCCTTGAGAATCAGGACTGCGGATCAAATGGCTATGAGGATTTGTCTAAAGTGGACAACCACGCAAATCGCGTGACTGGGATTGGCTAAACATTCGGAAATTTGGTACACAAAAACAAACAACGCTATCCGTGTGAAAATTGGGCTACAAGTTTTGCTTGTGGTAGAGCGAATTAAAGCAGTGGTAATACTGCATTGAGTCAACCTCCTGTCTCTTGGTAGCTTGTGAGAGCTTTGGTATTTCAGCGAGTCAAACGGTGAGCTACGGGCTGAAAGAGCTTTAACCATGGCTGATACGTGGGTTTGGACAACTGTTTGTGACTGGTAAGGGTATCTATAATACATCATAATGGAGTCGAGTGTTATTCAAGTGATAAGTTTAAGTAAATTTATTTAGTATTAAGTAAATGTATTTAGGCCTGGTTGGTCCCCACGTTGCCGCCGTGTAGGGGTTCAAGGCTGGTCATGACCTCCCCATCCCTCCAGCTGCCCGGAGTGACTATGTGGGTATCCGGGTCTTCCTCGTCAAGTTGTGTTGCATGGTGGGAGGGGTACCGGACACGGATGAGGTTGTGCTGGGAATAGCAGGCCGACACCACTGCCTCAACACGCTTGGGGTAGAGAGGGATCATTGTCAAGAGACACCTGAAACTGTAATGGGATTAGAGATTGTAACACAATGGTTGCATAGGAAGAGGGAAAGACTGATGCTGGGAGAGAGTTCCAGAGCTCGGCATTTGAATAGAAGAAAGTCTGAGAATACCGTTTCACTCTTGGGTTGGAGAGTTGCACAGAGTAGGGGTGGGATTGTGTTGCAAGGCGGGTACTACGTACCCTAGGTAGAGGAGGTGGTATACACTGGGATAGCTCCGAGGAACACTGATTATTGTAGTAGCGATAGAATAATGAGAGAGATGCAACATCGCGGCGAAGATAGAGAGATTGCAGAGGGTTGGTGAGTGAAAGGGCGTTAATGATACAAAAGGTTTTCTTTCTACTTTGTCTAGGAGTGCGGTGTAAGAGGATCCTCCCCACAAATGTGAACAATACTCAAAACAAGGACGCACCGTGCCCCTGTACAGAGCAAGAAGCTGCGCAGGGGTAAAGAACCCCTTGAGGCAGTTCAGCACACCCAACTTTTGGGAGGCTGCCTTAGCAAGACTGGTAATATGGTCCTTCCAAGTGAGAGCAGAAGAAAAAGAGACACCGAGAATATTAAGAGAAGATGAAGGATTGATTTTTGTATTGTTGAAGAATAAGGAATAGTCCTCTGGAGGTTCCTGGCGGGTAGTACAAAAATCAATCCTTCATCTTCTCTTAATATTCTCGGTGTCTCTTTTTCTTCTGCTCTCACTTGGAAGGACCATATTACCAGTCTTGCTAAGGCAGCCTCCCAAAAGTTGGGTGTGCTGAACTGCCTCAAGGGGTTCTTTACCCCTGTGCAGCGTCTTGCTTCTGGGTCTTGGAAGCAATAAATGCAACAAGGTTTTCTCTACCCCAATTGGAAATAGTAGCTACATCAGAAAATAAGTGTTTTATGGCTTCATTACGTTTGATTTTTGAGGGACTGCTGGCTGGGGCGTTCTGGAAAACTAATTGAGTAGTGTAAGGTAGAGTCCTCTTCATATGAATGGATGGGACTGGATGTACAGTTGAGAAGATCATTTATGAAAATTAGAAAGAGAATAGGAGATAGGACAGAACCCTGAGGATCACCGGAGTTGATAGGATGAGCAAGTGAGCGATGGCTGTACACAACCGCAGCTATGGAACGGCCGGAAAGGAAATTAGAGACAAAGGCAGAGATGGAGGGATAGAAACCGAAGGAGGGTAGTTTGGAAATTAAAGATTTGTGCCAGACTCTATCGAAGGCCTTCGATATGTTTAGTACAACAGAAAAAGTCTCACCGAATTCCCGAAAGTTGGATGACCAAGAGTTAGTAAGATATGAAAGAAGATCACCAGTAGAGCGACCCTTAACCTAACAAGTGCGCATGGGGGTAATTGGAAACGTCCCCCTGTGCTGACGTATTTGAGGTGTTTCCGTCACTAAAATATTCATTGTACCATTAATAGCATTAATACTTATCCATATGCGCCTATTATGGGTTGATTATAAAGGTATTAACCTGAAACAACAATAAAACGAGTGAAAACAGTGTTTGGATGGTCAAAATCGGAGATATAGCCCGCGAGTTGTATAATGTATGGGTGAGGCAAGCTGCTCTCCCGCCAATTTCCCCCAAGGCCACTGAGACACAGTCGATCGATACTCTCTCTCTCTCTCTTGCATTCGCTTGCTATCAGTGATGACCACACCCTGTAACCGGATTTCTAATGTTAGCACGAAAATATACCTCAGAATAAGGGAATAACAGGGAAAATAGGTGATAACTGAAGGAGAGGAGGAAAGTGGGGAAGGAGGGGAGGTAGAGAACTGAGATTTTGCATGGCCCAGGGGCCAAAAAAAAAAAAAATAAATAAATAAAAATTTCGATGTCAAAAGTTTATTTATTTTTCTCTGACTCTTATGAGTCTCCCCGCAGTCCGCCGGGGGAACTCTTAAGAGTCTCCCGGCAGTTCCCGGGTTAAGGAAGCCATACTGGCGATCTGAGAGCAGATTATGAGAAGACAAATGCTTAAGAAATTTGGAAGCAAGACTAGTTTAAAAAACTTTAGAGATACAAGAGATGAGAGCAATTGGACGATAGTTAGAGGGTTGCGAGCGGTCACCCTTCTTTGGGACAGGTTGAATGAGAGCAAACTTCCAGCAAGAAGGGAAGACGTTAGAGGAGAGACAGAGACGAAAGAGTTTGCCTAGGCAGGGGATCAGCAAGGAAGCACAGCTTTTTAGTACAGCAGGAGGAACACTGTCCGGACCGTACGCCTTGTTAGTATTAAGCCCAGAGAGGGTAGAAAGTACATCTTTAGAAGAGATTAGGATATTAGGCATAAGTAGGAGAGAGTGGGGTGGAGAGGGAGGAATAGCACCAGAATCATCTAAGGTGGAGTTTCTAGCAAAAGTTAGAGCAAAGAGCTCAGCTTTGTCAGAAGAAGAAGTGATGGTTGTGCCATCAGAGTGGAAAATGGGAGGGAAAGACGAGGAAGAAAAATTGTTGGAGAGGTTTCTGGCTAGATGCCAGAAAGCTTGGGAAGAGCTAGATTTGGATAGTTCAGTGCATTTATTATTGATGAAAGAGTGCTTGGCAAGTCGAAGAACAGATTTGGCTTGATTCCGGGCAGAAACATAGGAAGAATGAGATTCTTGAGTTTTAAGGCATCGGTACCGTTTGAAAGCTTCCTCCTTATTGTGGACAGCAGTAGAACAAGCGTGAGTAAACCAAGATTTTTTTTGCATTAGACTGAGAGAAAGAAAATGGAATGTACGCTTCCATGCCCGAGAGGATTACCTCGGTAATGCGTTCAGAACTCTCCGAGGGTCCTCGGCCACGGAAGCAGAAGTCATTCCATGGGAAATCAAAGAAGTACTGCCGGTGAGCCTCTCAGTCGGCAGCGCCAAAGTGCCACAAGCGCCGCCGGCTGGGAGGATCGGGTGACCGTACTGAAGAGATAGGACAGGTGACGGAGATAAGCTTATGGTCGGAGGAGCCCAAAGGAAAGAAAAGATTGACAGTATAAGAAAAAGGATTAGAAGTCAGAAATAAGTCAAGAATGTTGGGCCGATCTCCGAAGCGCTCCGGGATACGGGTGGGTTGATGGACCAGCTGCTCTAGGTAATTTATAATAGAAAAGACGTACGGTAGGCTTGTTCACCAGGTTGGTCAGTAGTGTGAGAGGAGAGCCATTGGCGGTGGTGAACGTTGAAATCTCCTAAGATGGAGATTTCAGAGAAGGGAGAGATGGATAGAATGTGTTCCACTTTAGAGTTTAGATAGTCAAAGAATTTGGGAAAGTCGGTAGAATTACCGTAGGGGAAACATAGACAGCACAGAAATAGTTAGACAGGATAGTTTGAGCCATAAAGTTGAGAATTCAGAGGTCGAAATCGGGAACACGAGAGCATGTGTGAGTTTGTTGTGCACGTATGCACAACATCCATCTTTGGCTTTGAAACTAGGATAGAGAAAGTAGGAGGATACAGAGAAGGGGCTGCGGGAAGTTGTTTCAGATACCTGGATTTCGGTGAGGAAAAGAAGATCAGGTTTGTAGGAGGACAGATGGTGTTTAACGGAGTGAAAATTAGAGGAAAGTCTGCGAATATTGCAAAAGTTGATAGTAAGAGTGACAGGCTGTGGTCCAGAGCATTTAGAGGGGTCGTCAGAGGAAGGTCGGGCAGGTGTGGGGGCATTTATGGTCCCCCTCCCTGGGGACTCCGAGACTGGGCCTGTGTTCATAATTTTTTGTTTAAATAATTTTGAAGGAGGAAGTGTGGTGTGCATGTTAAGTGTAGTGAAGTAGATAGGAGGAGGTGTTTGTGAGAGCATGCTGGACTACTCTCAGTGTAAGTGAGGCACAAAGGGAAACAGTAAGAGAGGCCAAGCAAATGAAACAGGAGTTCCAGCGACTCCTTATCAAATGCCTACAGCCTCTCCTGGGTATAGCCCTGTTCGATTGGTGCCTACAATCTACCCCCATTTCCCCTATTAGTCGCCTTGTACGACACCACGCAGTAGGACGCGTGGGGCATATATTTGTTTTCCTCCACCATAAGATGGAGGCCCCCTTACCCCCAGGGGGGATATATACCGGTACTGTATGTATATATATATATATATATTATATATATATACCGGTATAATATATATATATATATATATATATATATATATATATATATATATATATATATATATATATATATATATATATATATATATATATATATATATACTGTATATATATATTATATATATATACCTGTATAATATATATATATATATATATATATATATATATATATCTATATATATATATATATATATATATATATAAAATATATATATATATATATATATACAGTATATATATATATATATATATATATATATATATATATATATATATATATACTGATATATATATATATATATTTATATATAGTACATAGTACAGATATATGCTGCAATTCATGATAACACATTTAAATTAAGATTGTGCAGAACTGCCTGTAGCGAGTGCCTCCACCAGAGTTGAAAGAGTGACAGGGCCAAAATCAAGGGATGTTCGAGCCAAAATGCCTGGACACACGGAGTTTGAAGCAATTTAAGTCATATGAAGCGGGAAAGACTGATTCTGGGAGAGAGTTCCAGAGCTCAGCTGTTGAATAGAAGAAAGATTGAGAATAACATTTCACTCTTGGGTTGGAGAGTTGCACAGAGTAGGGGTGGAATTGTGTTACAAGACAGGTGCTACGTGTTCTCCGAAGAGGGAGTGGTATACACTGAGAGAGTTCTGAGGAACACTGATTATTGCAATAGCGGTAGAATAGTGAGAGAGATGCAACATTGCAGCGAAGAGAGAGAGACTGCAGAGAATTGGTGAGTGGACGTGAGTTAATGAGGCGGAAGGCTTTTTTTTATAGTTTGTCTAGAAGTGCTGAGTGAGAGAATCCTCCCCACACGTGTGAACAGTACTCAATACATGGACGCACTGTGCCCCTATACAAAGCAAGAAGCTACGCAGGGGTAAAGAACCCCCGAAGGCGGTTGAGCACACCCAGATTCTGGAAAGCTGGTTTAGCAAGAGTGGTAATATGATCTTTCCAAGAGAGAGAAGAAGAAAAAGAGGCACAGAATATTAAGAGAAGATGAAGGGTTAATTTGTATGTTGTTGAAGAGTAAATCATTGTTTTCTGGAAGGGGGCGACGAGTAGACAGGTAGAGAAATTGAGTTTTGGAAGCATTGAAAGTAACAAGGTTTTCTCTGCCCCAAATAGAGATAGTAGATAGATCAGAAGATAGGTGCTTTATGGCCTCCTTACGTGAGTTTTGGAGTTCCTGCTGTGAGTGAAGTTGTGGAAGACTAGTTGAATAGTGTAATGTAGAGTCGTCAGCATATGAGTGAATGGGGCTGGAGGCGCAGTTGAGAAGGTCGTTAATGAATAATAGGAAGAGAATTAGAGATAGGACAGAACCCTGAGGAACACCGGAGTTGATAGGTTGAGGAAGTGAACGGTGGCCGTCCACAACCGCAGCTATGGAACAGCCGGAAAGGAAATTAGAGACAAAGGCACAGATGGAGGGATAGAAACCGAAGGAGGGAAGTTTGGAAATACGGGATTTGTGCCAGACTCTATTGAAGGCCTTCGATATGTTTAGCACAACAGAAAAAGTCTCACCGAAGTCCCGAATGGAGGATGACCAAGAGTTAGTAAGATAAGAAAGAAGATCACCAGTAGAGCGGCCCTTAACCCCTGTCTATTGGGGCCGGACTTAAGTCCGTCTCTAAAAATCTGGACTATGTGGCGGGGCCTAACTTAAGTCTGTGTGCAATTTTGGCGCAATATTGGCTCTGAGAGAGAGACGAGCGACGGGAGGAGCGTAGGTTACCTCATGACCGCTCGTCACGGCCGCCGTGGGCCTACTGACATGTACTTCACACTACTCCACCCTCCCTCCCTCGCTACACACGTAATTATGTAATGAAATGACCGTATTTTAGTGATTTTGCCCTTCGGTTGCACGATCGTTGCAAGACAACCAGTGATCGTAGAAGGATGGTTCTGGTGTCATTGGAAAGCTCAATTTACGCCCTTTCAGGGATACATAATTGTATTACGCTCTGGCTCTTGTTTATGCATGAAAAAGAGCACGGAAACAAGGCCATTTATGGTAAAAAAAAAACCCGCTGGGCGGCACGGTGAAATATACTCCACCACCCGCTCTTATTGTGTTAAGGAAGCCATACTGGCGGTCTGAGAGTAGGTTATGGGAAGATAAATGCTTAAGAAATTTTGAGGTAAGAACAGTTTCAAAAACCTTAGAGATGCAAGACATGAGAGTAATTGGACGATAGTTGGATGGTTGAGAGCGGTCACCCTTCTTTGAGACAGGTTGAATAGAGCGAACTTCCAGCAAGAAGGGAAGACGTTAGAGGAGAGACAGAGATGGAAGAGTTTGCCTAGACAGGGAGTCAGCACAGAAGCACAGTTTTTGAGTACAACAGGAGGAACACTGTCCGGTCCGTACACCTTCTTAGTATTAAGCCCAGAGAGGATGGAAAGAACATCCTTGGAAGAGATCATGATGTTAGGCATAAGTAGGATAGAGGGGGGTGGAGAGGGAGGAATAGCACCGGAATCATCCAAAGTGGAGTTATTAGCAAAAGTGTTAGTGAAGAGTTCAGCTTTGTTAGAGGAAGAGGTGATGGTGGTGCCGTCAGAGTGGAAAAGAGGAGGGAATGATGAAGAAGAAAAATTGTTGGAGAGGTTTTTGGCTAGATGCCAGAAGGCTTGGGAAGAGCTAGAGTTGGATAGTTCAGTGCATTTATTATTGATGAAAGAACGTTTGGCGAGTCAAAGAACAGATGTGGCTTGATTCCGGGCAGAAACATAGGAAGTATGAGATTCGTGAGTTTGAAGGCAACGCAGCATCCAAGAGTGGAATCACTTCCCATCTCATGTAGTTAATAGCCCAACCCTTGATTAATTTAGAACTAGGATCACCAATCATTACATCCCTAACCATTAGTCCTAAAAAGCACAACCCCCACATATCATGCCGCCCGAGAGCGGCTCTCTGCGGGTCCCTCAACGTAATTGTACCGTTTGAATGCTTCCTCCTTATTGCGGACAGCATTAGAACAAGCGTGAGTAAACCAAGATTTTTTGAATTAGACTGAGTGAAAGAAAATGGGATGTATGTTTCCATGCCTGAGAGGATTACCTTGGTAATGTGTTCAGCACTCTCCAAAGGTCCCCAGCCACTGAAGCAGAAGTCATTCCATGGGAAATGAAAGAAGTACTGCCGAAGAGCCTCCCAGTCGGCAGTGCCAAAGTGCCACAAATGCCGCCGGCTGGGAGGATCGGGTGGCCGTAGAGATAGGACAGGTGATAAAGATAAGTTTATGGTCGGAGGAGCCCAAAGGAGAGAAAAGATTTACAGTATAAGCAGAAGGGTTAGAAGTTAGAAATAAGTCAAGAATGTTGGGCCGATCTCCAAAGCGATCCGGGATACGGGTGGGTTGCTGGACTAACTACTCTAGGTCATTTAGGATATAAAAGATGTAGGCTTGTTCACCAGGTTGGTCGGTGGAAAGAGAGGAGAGCTATTGGCGGTGGTGAATGTTGAAATCTCCTAGGATGGAGATTTCTGCGAAAGGAGAGATGGATAGATTGTGTTCCACTTTAGAAGTTAGATAGTAAAAAAATTTGAAAAGTCAGTAGAATTAGGTAGAATTAGAAATATTTAGTTTGAGAGTGACAAGAAAGGTTTAGCCAGAGAGTTGAGAATTCAGAAGAATCAAAGTGTGGAACACGAGAGAAAGCAAGATTGTTGAGTACATATACGCAACATCCATCTTTGGCTTGAAACTGAGGACAGAGATAGTAGGAGGATACAGAGAAGGGTTTGCTGTCACTAGTCCCAGACACCTGGGTTTTGGTGGAAAGAGAAGATCAGGGTTGGCAGAGGAGAGGTGGTGTTCCACAGCGTGGAAGTTAGAGGAAAGGCCACGAATGTTGCAGAAAATAATAGTAGGAGTAGAAGGTAGTGGTCCCGAGCATTCTGGCGAGTCGTTGCCATGGGTTAGACCAATAGGGGCATTTCTGGTCCCCCCCCCCGTCCCCCCCCCCCCCATGGGGACTCCGAGGTGGGTTGTGGTTGTGTCATCATTTGGATTGGATTTCGTAAAAAGGTATTTTAGTATCTAAGGTGTTTGTAGTATAGTGTATTAATAGGAGGAGAAAGTGTTTTGGAGGGCAGGCTGGGGTTGCCCTCAATATTGATGAGGCACAGAAAGGATCAGCTAGGGAGGCCAGGTGGTGAAACAGGAGTTCCAGGTGTCTTAATCAACCACCTAGCACTCCCCGGAAGTACCGCCCTGTTTGGCTTGTGCCTACAATCTCCTCCTATGATCTCAAAGGCATTCACGACCACTCGACGAGCCTTTGACAGATGGTAGTTGCAGATGTATTCCTCAATCTTCATGGTGCAGAGTGAATAGGGTTTCAAAAGCCAAGTCCTCATGTTGAATACTTCATCTCCTATGATGAAGTATGGGATGGGGTGGTGGTCATTGGGCAGGGGTTCAAGAGCAGGAATTCCAATCTTGTTTTGTTCCAGAACTGTCCTGAAGGGTGTGTGGGCAAAAACACCACCATCCAAACAACTACTAGTGGCACCCACATTGCAATACAAAAACTTGTATTCAGCATTAACAAGTGCCATGAGGACAATGGAGTGGAAGCCTTTGTAGTTGTAATACAATGAGCCTCCGTTGGATGGACACCTAATAGCTACATACCATCAAGGGCATTTATTGCATGATTGAAATTCCAACAATCAGCAAAGACCTGTACCACTTGTTTCCATTGGTCCGGTGTCCGTGGGCAGGCAAGCACCTCCGGCTGATACACTGCAATGATTGCCTTGCAGGTCTCTGGCATGGTAATGGGCTACACAAAAACTGTACTGCAGGCTTCTGTATGAGTAGTCCCCTTGTGGCTACGTAGCGCAGAGGGATGGCTAGATGTAAGATGGATGTCGGTGCTTGCCGCCAGAAAGTGTTTGCTTTTCAATTCTGGGTCGAACCTGTGACCCAGTTGCTTGTAAATATCAATGTCCACCCATAAGAAGTTGTGGAATCCCTTGCCATCCTCCAACTTCAGTTCCTGCACTAGTTGTTCAAACATTGAGAACTTACTGTAGGTCGTCTCAGCAGCCAACTCCTTGCCCACATAGCCCTCCTCCTCCTCTTGACGCACAATGGCCATGGTGGATTTGATCTCCAATCATAACGTCGATCTGCAGCCCCATGATTTGTTTTAGGGTGTCCTGGTCCATGGTGAGATGTTCGTGTGGATTGTTCAAACGTGTCGTGTGTGAGGGGTAATACGGTTGTGATGGGGAACACAGTGAGGGGCCCCTTTTCGGTTGTCATTCGCCATGCTATCACGATGCTCTTTTTGATGCCCTTGTTGCTCGGAAGGTAATTCCAAGAGCATATCAATATCAAAGACACCAGGACTAGAAGAAACCCATTTTCCTTTGCTTAATCTTCTTTATTAAGTACTGAACAAAGTTTTGTAGTAAATTATCTCCATCATCAAACAATTTATGAAAGTCGATGATTTCCTCGTAAACCGAAAACAATCGGTAGCAGTAAACCAAGTCACTTCTGAGCCTTCGGATGTCAAAAGCTCAGTGCCCCAAGGAACAGTGCTAGCGCCCCTTCTGTTCCTCATACTAATTTGCGACATAGATACCAACACCAGACACAGTACGGTGTCGTCTTTTGCTGATGACACAAAATTAAGTAAGATAGTAAACACACAATAGGACACGGGCCGACTGCAGGAAGACATGAATGTAGTGTTCCAGTGGACCAGGGAAAACAACATGCAATTCAATGAGGAAAAATTCCAATTAATACGGTACGGAGATAATAATGGTGTTAAAGAAATTACAAATTACTTAACAGAATCTAACCACATAATAGAACGGAAAGACAGTGTGAAAGACCTTGGGGTATTAATGTCTGAAAATATGGGTTTCAAAGTACATAACCAGGTCAAAGTGGCGGCTGCGAAACGTCTAACGGGTTGGATTCTGCGTACTTTTAAAACACGCGGTGAATTGCCTATGATAACGCTCTTCAAATCTCTAGTGCTACCGCGGCTTGAATACTGTAGCGTATTAACATCCCCATACAAAGCAGGTGAAATAAATGACGTAGAGAGTGTACAAAGAAATTTCACTTCGCATATAAGTTCGATAAAACATCTACACTATTGGGAGCGTTTAAGAGCACTGAATCTGTACTCACTGGAACGTAGAAGAGAACGTTACCTAATAATATACACATGGAAAATCGCAGAGGGTTTAGTACCAAACCTACATACTCCGATAGTCATGAAATTCAGTGATAGGAGAGGCTGGGAATGCGAAATCCCCCGGATGAATAACAGGGGTGCTATGGGCTCTCTGCGAGAGGGCTGGTTATCACACAGAGGCCCACGTCTCTTCAACAAACTCCCACGGCGAGTAAGAGACATGAGGGACATCTCGTTAGACAACTTCAAGAGAGCCCTAGATGTCGAACTGCAAAAAGTGCCAGACGAGCCCATCCTCGCAAGGGAGCGAGCTGTCGCTTCAAACAGTCTACTGCACCAAATCACCACCCATAACGAGGGGCGTCGCGCTCCTTGGTGCCGCTAGAGGAGCGGCGAACACATCCAAAGGTATCCAAAGGTAAGGTATACAAGTGCGATATTACGTGTATAAAAATCCAGTATATTATGTGAATACTACGTTTAAGAATATAATGACATAGTAGACATGAAAGGTGGAAGTAATTATAGCTTTAGCTACACCTACCGAACAGGTAATAAGATGTGGATATTTATGAAGATGTACAGTATGCTGGTTGGTGACATCATATGTTAATGGTCATGACGGCCGAGATACGTCATGAAATGGGATAATCAATAGGTCTCCAGGAAGTCACGCGACAAGGAGAGAGAGAGAGAGAGGAGAGTAGAGGCAGGAACCAGGAAGAGAGTGAGAGCAGTTAACCCCTCCAATCCCAGCACCGTATATATACGTCAGTAGATAAGTAACTCCCCAGTCCCAGCGACGTATATATCCGTCAGTAATGTACTTTCCTTGTAACTTCCTGTACAACCCTATACCAGTTACCACGACCTTTTGAGCACTGCTCCCATGTTGGCAACACTTCTCAGCTTATATGAGACCCACTGAAGGGTGACAAGAGCCAGTCTTGCCTCATCTTTGGAGGTAGATAGGTGGTCTCTCCTGCCATTTTTGCCACATTGCTTGGGACTGCTGGGGAATTTTATTACTGTATCCTACGGTACAGTACAGGTTAAGGTAATCGAAAGACAGTAAATATAGAAAGGTAAAAGCACTCAATTTACCACTTACTTACGAGAGAACCTTCTATTGTTGAAGAAAATTGTCTGGAGGTAGCGAGAAGGAAATGGTTCACTGTCAGTGTTAATTTAACCCCTGGTCAACTTCTGTCTGTCATAACCTACACTACACGATTTGTGTGGGTGTATGTGTGTTTGTATGTGTGTGTATTATAAATGTATGTATGTACCGGTATGTATATACTCAGGCACATAGCCCAGAGCTTGGGTACTCGAGACAGAGACCGAACAGAAACAATATTTAAAGTTCCAATTCTTAGGGTCCGGGACCACATTTGCGTTCCCTCGTCCCTTACTCTGTCTCGTCTAGTAGGTGAATTTTACAAGGGGAGGAGGATTCCTAGCCCCCTGCCCCAAGAAGGAAAAGTAGGACAGTAAAAGAGACAGATAGAAACGGCTAAGGTTAGGTAGAGGATGCCAAACCTCACTCTGAATAGGACCAGCCCTCACCCAAAATATAGATACTTATAAATAGATCATTTAGACTGAGTAAATCATATTTTATACCTAATAAAAAAAAAAAAAAAATCATCCAATACGCAGTCCAGCAACACAGAGTAATCCAGCTAACTCTTACAAACACCTCCTCCTCCTATTAATTTCACTACACTTTACAAGCACACCACTTTTTTACAACACACCTAAATTACTTCTAACATACATGGATTTTGGCTCTCTATCACTCTTTCAACTTTGGGGGGGGGGGGACACTCGTTACAGGCAGCTTTGCCTTTTGTCCCCTTCATGCACATACAAAAAAGAAAAGAAAAGAAAGCTGATTATATTTGCGTACTGAAAACAATAGTGGTATGAGTGACTGCACAGTTTAGAGTAACTCCAATAATATCTCTAACTACTAACTATCGATCTTTGTGACTGGTTACTATTTCAGCAGTCCTATACAACCAGGACCTCCCCTTGTTGTTGTTGTTGCTGTTCCACAGGCTGTCTGGCCGAACAGCCCCAAAGTCCCGTACAAGGCCAAGGCCATAAACGAGCGCCCCCACAAAACCCTCCCTGCTTACCAGGACCTCCCCTTATATAATGTGTCATGTTCCAGTCTTGGGATAATAATGTCCAAATCTCCAGTGTTTCACCTGTACTGTCAACATTCCTGCTCTTATCAGTGAAAACACGAACGTTTTTTACATCACTTTTCTTAGGCAATTGTGGTCCGTTAGTCTCTAAATTCAAGTTGTGTACAAATTTAGTGATCTAAATTATTATATCTTTAGATTTACTTTCACTTCCGACAGCAATGCAAAATATCAAAAAAATGTTTCCCCAAAGTAAGTTTGGCCATCGAAAATTGATGAAAACCTTTATTTCATATAATCTACCTTCAGTTTAGTTCCCGACACCAACGTAAAAGGTTCAAAATATGTTGCCAGAAAAATGTTGGTCATAAAAAAATTAGGCTAAAAGCTCAGGCTGCCCCCTTTATCGGACCTGCTATCTGGCCGACCCCTCTTATCGGCGCTCTATCTCACCTGTTATTTGATTCAACAGGAATTTTATCTTTTTCCTTTTGTTGCATCAGGGGTTTATAGGCTATTTATGGCTCTCTACACTCGCTCATGGGAAAATGGAATTGTTTTAAGGGGATAGTGTTTTTTTTTTTTTTTTTTGGTCTACTAATGCATTATTAATTTTTGTTTTAGTTCCATCGATAAACCTCCCTCAAACTTAGAAAACACCCCCTAGACCCTCCCTCAAATTAATTGTGTACATTTTTCGGTAGAAAAATGTCCCGGCCGAAAGCCGCTTCCTCTTATACTTACAGGATTGATATCGCTCGCCAGGATAAAATACACCTAAATGGTAAGATAGGTCTTTAAATTGACAACGAAATTGAGCTAAAGGTGTTAAATTCGCCAACAAAATGGGCTGAACGTCTTAAAATGTCAAAACTAATGGGGCTGAACACGAGGGAGAAAGGGGTCCAGAAAAACTACCCATCTCCCCTTAAGTATTCAGTATCTACTAACCCTATTTGTATACGGTACTATGGCGTGTTCTTCCATTTGTATACGGTACTATGGCGTGTTCTTCCATTTGTATACGGTACTATGGCGTGTTCTTCCATTTTATTCTGGCTGTTAGTATACGATTTTATTAAGTTTAGAAAGGAGCTGTGGGAGTCAAACGCATAAGTAAGATATATTTCGCTACTTTAATTGCCAGGGTCGCCCATTAGCTTAGGAAGGACCTCTCGACACAATGTAAGTACAACATTGTTAAATAAGTGACACCCCGTTCTTAACATTAATCATCAATTACAAACCCCAATGTACTTGAATAAACTAATGAAAACATATGGTCCTCCCGGGATTCGAACTCGGGACACTACACCCAGAACATAAGTACCTAAACCATTACACCACCAACACAGTTAAATAGTAGACTAGCATGGAGTCACAGGTGCTTGAAAAGGTAAGTAAACCCTCGTTGTTTATATAGTGACATGGTAAGCAACCACACTCATTGCTGGTCGCCGCCAAAATTGTGCTTAGTCTTTGCATATTTATACATATATTAATATTTTCCTCTTACATTTATCATACACCACGAGGAGCACTTAACTCATATAATCTGCTTTCATCTTGGTACTTTAAATATGTTATAATAATTGTAAGTAGCAAATGGTATTCGAAGTAGTACATAGGCCTACATTCTCCATTTCCTCCGATGGAAATAACATTGTGAAGTGTGAAGAGTGAATCCCTATATAATGTTTAATATAATTATATGTCACCAATTATATGACTGGCAGGAAGGTGAAATATATCTCTCTCTCTTACTGTAGAGCTGCTTCGTGTCAGGTTTTAGGAGACTCCCTAGCCCAGGGAGTTGACTCGGCACGTTAAGCCTGAATCACCCTGTCTTCGCCCCGCCTCCTTTGTGTCGTAGTTGGTAGTTCCGCCCCCTCACGTGGAGTTCCCTGTCGTCCCATGTGAGGTAGCGCGCTAGGCTAGAGCGTTCTTGGGGCCCCGTGTCCTCCCCTCACTACTATCCACTTCATCCCTGCGTAAACTCACATTCTCCCTAGCTACAGACCAGCTCACGGGATTGTCTTTATTAAACCGATACAGTTTCGTCGTTTCTGGGATGTATTTGTGTTTAAGGTAAGGTGGAATATTGACCATCTGTAGTACAAACGTAATAGCATGTTTACTTTACCATTCACAGTACTTCCTCTCTCCCTTTTCCCCTTTCTACCAACCTCGGTTATGTGAACTCGCAGTGAATATTTATAATACTTGCTGCATTGCCAATGGAAACCTGTGTAGCCTAGATGCTCAGAGTCCACTGTACAGTATCTCTGTACTGATGGTGGCACGGTATAGAAGCACAGTATATATATTAAGTATAGTTTATCCATATAATTATAGGGTGGTGGGCAGGCTTATAGGGCGTAGGGTAGTCTTCCGGCCATTGTATTTCCTTACTTTCTAGCGACCTCGGCTCGGTGGATACTCTTTGCTAACTTATACTTACTTCAGTTATAATAGCAGTGACTATGGAATATATATGTGTATTAGACAAAGCATGGCGTTACTGCTGCCAGTCAAATGTACACAATGAAGACACTTAAGTTATTATTTTACGAAGCTATTATTTACATGCCAAAGGTTCGCATACGTTTTTAGAGGGTTCATAATGGACTAGGATTATCTAACAGTGTACAGTTGAGCAAATAAGTCCTGACACATAATTATATCAAGCAGCATATGGTGTGAAAATGGTAGCCAACAAGGACCTGACTCGATTTGTTGGAGCGAGTTTTTCCGACACTCTTTGACATTCCTATAACTTGAATTCTGCATCTGAAATATATAGAACTATTAAAACCTATTGACCACTGCGGCATCGCTATTGGCCAACAGTTACTGTGCTGAGATATTTTTACCGATAAGAGCGCTTGTGCTAGCTTTAAATGCTCCTTGGATAAAGCGAGCCTAACTTAGTAACAATTATATCCATGGATAGAGCGTAGATTATGTTATAAAAATGAATGTTGATTTATGAAAGAAAACTTCTCTTCCACCAAGAAAACACACACACACACACACACACACACACACACACACGCGCGCATACACACACACACACACACTCACAGAATGATTGAACCCAACATGAATTGCATTGTTTATAATTTTATCATAATGTAAACAGTTTAGGTCAGCATATTTAATGTTTACGCAACTAGTCTATGAATATGACTTGCATCAGACCTTGGTTAAACATAAACACAGACCAGATAGCTGATTAAATCTATTTATATACAGTATTGTTTATTGTGTACGATACACTAATTATTTCTTTCTTTTTTCAGCCTGATAAGTGAGTGAAGATATCGTTCAGTTTGCAGCCACGTGTCAATTATACCGGATAATATAGAGTGAAGTGTACAATACCAAAGTGTGCATAACTAACTAACTTATAGACAGTATTAAAGTGTTTATTGAGTAAAGAAGTGTAAATCCTGCAGAATCCAAATCTATTCCTCAAAGCGCGTGTTAGAACTAATGGATGGATGGACTAGAGTGCTACATGGCAACTGATGTCCCATGTGCTTATCCCAGAGCCTCATATCAACACGGGGTAAGTTCAATAGTATTTTACGTTTAAGGGGAGGCTGGCCGTTTGTTAGTCTATTAATTCATTTATTCATATATTTTTTTAGTTTCCTCCCTAGACCTCCATCAAGCTTAGAAAGAAAAAAAAACCTAGACCCCCCTTCAAGATAAATTTGTACATTTTTCGTTAGAAAAATGTCCCGGCCGAAGGCCGTTTCCTCTTAAAATAGCAGGCTCGCTTTCGCTCGCCAGGAAAAAATCGACACCTAAATGGCACGAAAGGTCTTAAAATTGACAACGAAATGGGGCGAAAGGTGTTAAAATCGCCAAACTAATGGGCCGAAAGTCTTATAATCTCAAAACTAGTGGGGGCTAAACATTAGGGAGAAGGGGGTCCAGAAAAACGGTTTGCCTCCCCTTAATTTAATTTAGGGTGAGGGTTGGTCCTATCCAGAGTGAGGTTAGGCATCCTCTGCCCAGCCATAGCTTGCCTGTCTGTCTCTTTTACTGTCCTACTTTTCCTTCTGGGGGCAGGGGGCTAGAAATCCTCCTGCCCTTGTAATATTCACCTACTAGAGAAGACGAGTAAGGGGTGAGGGAAAAGTGTTCCCGGACCCTAAGTATTGGAACTTTAAATGTTTCTGTTTGGGCTCTGTCTCGAGTCGGCCACCCCCAGCAGCTGTGGGGTATATGCCTGAGTATATACTGTACATACATACGTAAGGGGGTACAAATGTTAGCTGAAAATATACATAACAGTCATAATATACTTATCAAGTTAGGAAATAAAATAATTGAAAGAAATACTATTACAAAATGTTTAGGTGTAAAAATGTATCAACAAATAACATTGGAAGGATCATATTGGGCGACAAAATAGCAAAACCAATTGATATGATGTAAAAGATAAAGGATAACCTACCTACTGTACAGATGCTCACAAATGTACCGTATTATTATAGCGTAGTATATCCATATTTGCAATACTGTAACGTGGCTAGGGGCTCTGCAGCTTAATCAAACTTGCAAGTTTAAAGAAAACTAGCAGGGATACCCGGCGTTGCCCGGGTTTAAATTCTACCATAATCACCATCACTACTACCACCATAATCACCATCATCAATCACTACTACCACAATCATCACAATACTACTACTACCATAATCACCGGCCTCGACCTCCCTGTGCCTCATTAAACGGCGACCTCGATTTCGGCCGCTAAATTACCTCCGATTTTGGATCTAACCTCTTCCGTACCCCCATTTTGGGGGGCTGCGAACAACTTTCGTTCCATACACCTTTTCGATCGGAGGCCTCCTGCCCCAAACGGCAATTTTTTTCATTTTTTTTGTTTTCAATTTCGGCCTCGAAACGACCTCCGATCGTGGCTTCGCCCCCTCTATGACCTGACCCAGGTCAATTGACACCCACATGCAAAGTTTCAGCTCCCCAGGTCCAAAACTGCGGCCGCCTATTAAGTAGGCTTATACGTATACAGATCCTTTACAAATAGTTTAGCGTCTCCATTGACAGATCTAACAATAGGTGGTGACTCCTGAAAATAACACAAAAGAAGAAGTGCTCCGTGTGTGTGTGTGTGTGTGTGTGTGTGTGTGTGTGTGTGTGTGTGTGTGTGTGTGTGTGTGATTGAGGTTTGAGGGAGTCTAGCACACCGTAACGTACATCAAATATTATTACATTTCCATAGGTAATCCAACATCTGTCAGA
Organism: Paralithodes platypus; assembly: GCA_032716605.1. Taxonomy (NCBI): domain Eukaryota; kingdom Metazoa; phylum Arthropoda; class Malacostraca; order Decapoda; family Lithodidae; genus Paralithodes; species Paralithodes platypus. Next base: position 15,021,198 of record CM064504.1, read on the forward strand.
CATTACCACAGTCCAGATTGGTGGAACATGTGGTAATGGTGGTGGCAGTAACTGATAAAACGTGTACCCATTGACGCTCAATAGTCAGGTTATTCGTCAATCATTTAATATTTGGTTGTCTCGATAGCATTTTGTTTTATAACTATAGGTAAATTACCATGTCTCTATTTGTATTAATTTGCTATTACACAGATTTCGTATCGAAATACGTTGTGATAAAACCCATTACTATGACACAAGAGACATAGCACGATAATGTACTATTTGTCCACTAGGTACTGTATACACAAGAGACATAGCACGATAATGTACTATTTGTCCACTAGGTACTGTATACACAAGATATAGCACGATAATGTACTATTTGTCCACTAGGTACTGTATACACAAGAGACATAGCACGATAATGTACTATTTGTCCACTAGGTACTGTATACACAAGAGACATAGCACGATAATGTACTATTTGTCCACTAGGTACTGTATACACAAGAGACATAGCACGATAATGTACTATTTTGTCCACTAGGTACTGTATACAGAAATAGGTTGTAATATAAACCATGTATTACGTACTATGACACAGGCTGTCTTGAGTCCCCCCCCCCCCCGCAAAAAACAAACAAATGGGGAATGTGCCTGAGTAAATAGATAGATAGACTGACACAGAGACACAGTACGGTACCGTAGTTTACTTTTCGGCCACTAGGTAGGCTACTGAATACAGAAATCAGCTTCCGTGGGATTACATTGTATGCCAGGTGAAATGAAATAGACAATATCTGGCAGACATTACTAGACGCAGAGGAATCCAAGTACCGGTACTGTTATTGGTAGGTGTGCTAGTACTGTTAAGGGGAGGTATTTAGTTTGTTCCCTAGACCTCCATCAACCTTAATATTACACCCCCTTGAGCCCCTTTCAAGATAAATGTTTACATTATTCTTATTCGGTAGGAAACTGTCCAGGCCGAAGGCCGATTCTTCTTAAATTACAGGCTCGCTTTCGCTTACCATGAAAAAAACGACATGTAAATGGCACGAAAGGTCTTAAAATGTACAGAAATGGGACGAAAGTTTTAAAAATCGCCAAACTAATGAGACGAACGTCTTAGAATGTCAAAAGCAATGGGGCTAAAAATAAGGGAGAATGGGGTCCAGAATTTTGTTTTCATGTAGTGTAAATCTGGCCTTAATGATGAGCGTAGTAAGACGTAACCCTGGTGTGGGGGGAGGGAAGGGAGGGGGGTGGGGGTTGATACTGATACTCCTCCGTCGACTACCGTAGGCTTGGATCAATAACTCCACCGCTCCTGCTCTCGCTCTCTCTCTGACAAAAATGTTAAACTAAGTATAACATAATTATTTTATACTTTTTTACAGCTATGATCGGTAACCGATCTAGGGGAGACAACCTTATACAAAACTGGGTGGATGGGACTCGTCAGCCTTGATTGGCAACCCGTCTAGGGGAGAAACTTTATACAAATCCTTTCTGCTCACGTAAAGGTGAAGCATGTTGGATTGTTGATGGATGGACTTGCCATCTACCACTGTTGAAAATTATGCTAAAACGATGCATACAGAGCCTCGGAGTCGAAAATGTCCTAAATTGAGTGGTTAATCCTGTAGATAAGTCCTTGATTAAACTGGCACGGGTTGTCCTCACAGGGGACAGGTCCGCTTTGGGGGGTTTTGTGTATGGCCACCCTCATAAAGGGGAGCATGGCGTCCGGCAATAGGCAGATAGAACTTTTGTCATAAAGGATAAAGAGGGATGCTTTTTGTTTACTATAAGGAGAGGATTGATTACCGGTACTACAGTGTTTTTGGTCTTAAGGGGGAAAAGGTATATATATTTAGTTGTCGATTTATGTAAGGATTTATTTATTTATTTATTTGTTTAGTTTCCTCCTCAGAATGCCATCAAGCTTTAAAATAAGCTTCAAGATCCTCCTTCTAGATAAATTTGTAAATTTTGCGGTCTACCAAAACTCTCCCTAAATAAGAAAGTTAACCCCTTGGGGATTATGACACCTTTTGACTGTTTATTCCGGCTATCAGTAGGCGATTTTATACAGGTTAAGAAGGATCTGTGGGGACTAAGAGTAAAAACTGGCCCAACCAACCCTCTGACTTCTATTCTACAAAGAGCCAGACTATAGAAAAGCAACGCGTCCTTAACCCGTTCAGTACCGGTGACGTCCTTTTCATTACATTCTGCCAACTATGAGACGATTGTATTCAGCTTAGGAAGGACGTCTACCAATGAGAAAAGACTATCTCAGTTAATCCTTTTAGCTACCATACATTCTTCGTAAGCTTAATAATATCGCCTAAATGTATCTGAAATAACATAGACAGACGTCACCGGTACTGGAAGGGTTAAATACTGGGGGAGTTAACCCCTTCTGTACCGGCGACGTATTTTTGTTTGTATTCTAGCTATATGTAGAACATTTTATGAGACTTGAGAGGAATATATGGTAGCTATATAAAATGATTAATTGATATCGTATGTAGCCTTGTAATAGGTAGACGTCCTTCCTAAGCTGAATAAATTAGTCTAATAGTTGCCAGAATATAATGCAAAAAGCGCCACTGGTACTGGGATAGTTAAATGGTGTTACCGGTATTTGGATAATACGGTAGGTATTTTGTCTCACATACACACGAGTGTCAATACCCCGCTAATGCTAGAGTATATAATGTAATATATATTTAATTTATGTAGAGAGACAATGAAGGGGGGGGGGGGGGGTCGGGTTCCTTGGTCACGTTTTTGGCTAGGGGTAGAACTAAGGTGGAGAGAGAGAGAGAGAGAGAGAGAGAGAGAGAGAGAGAGAGAGAGAGAGAGAGAGAGAGAGAGAGAGAGAGAGAGAGAGGGGGGGGGGGGGGGGATGGCATTAAACCCTCTCATTATACTGTACACTCCACCTACTGTACCATTGATACCACTCAGTGTAATTATCTCCTACGTGGACAATACAAACCCCTGCCCTTTGAAACAGATAATTTATATAGATTGGGCTACAAAGGAAACCAAACAACAGGCCAAGTTGATCCTTATGGTACCGGTACGAGGCTACCTGTGTGTGTGTGTGTGTGTTTTTTTTGTTTTTTTTTATCTAATTAATGGAACGTTGGAATGGCCTGAACTATATGGTATCGGAGTCTGTCATCCACTACGACTACAACGCTCACTATAGGCATCATGTTTTTGTTGTTGTTTTATTTATTTTTTATTTTTTTTATGAAGGAGACTGTAACGTATGAAGGAGCCTGTAACGAGTGTCTCCCTCAAAGCCAGAAGTGACAGAGAGCCAAAAAAAAACGGTTCCCCCCTTAATTAGGTCTAGTGAAGTAAAAGGACTAACTTGTGAGGATGAATTGTCTCGGGAAGCTACGATTTTCAGATTCATTTAAATTTGATCAGTTAAAATTATCTAATCTGAGCTATTTAACTCTCATACCCTGGACTAAACAACTCTTTTTCGTTTGAAATAGTTAACCCTTCTGTACCAGCGACGTCTTTTGTATTATATACTAGCAACTAATAGATTATTTTATTTAGCTTAGGAATGACCTCTAACCATTAATAGGTCACACACTATCTCAATTAATTCTTTTAGCTTCCACACATCCTTCCTAAGATGAATAAAATCACAAACTAGTTGCCGGAATACAATACACAAAAGACGCCACCGGTACAAAATGGGTTCAAATTTACAAAACCCGGTGGGGAAAAAAAACTTTGTTCATGTAATTATGAATAGCGCCACGATCGTCTTCTACCAACAATGCCAAAATGTACGAAATTAAGTTTAGACTATTTGTTTCGTATTTTTGTAGTAGAAGTTATTATGATTAATGCGACGATCGTTTCAATTCGTTTTCTACCAATAAAACCACGTTCGTGGCTTTATGGTGTATTAGGGTTAATCCTTATACCCGAACATATCACATCAATAAGCTTTAGATTTGTCCTTCATCGATCCCAACTGAACCGGTCCAAAATCCCAGACCAGGCTAGATTTGATATCCCGTCAAGTCGTCCTCGCTGGAGCCATTGTTGCAGGTGTTAGGAAACTGAGGTAATGCCCCGAGAGATAAGGCCTATACCGGAATAGCCACACCCATCCGCTGACTACCACCAGGACGGAATTAGACTTGCTGACAGGGCATGGACAAAGGAACATGTGTGGTGATGTGTTGGTGTACGTGTGGTGAAGTGAACAACGTGCAGAAGTGGTGATGTGGTGTACGGCTTCCTGCATGTTGGTTGTGACACACTCGTATTACTCACGTTGCACATTCAGATAACATACAGTTGGGCTTTATATAATGTTAGTACCGGTAGGCCCCCCTTCTTCCTCATGTTTAGCCCCATTAGTTTTCAGATTTTACGACGTTCGGCCCATTAGTTTGGCGATTATAAGACCTGTCGCCCCATTTCTTTGTCAATATTATGACATTGTGTGTCATTTAGGTGTCGATTTTGTCCTGGCAGGCGATAGCGAGCCTATAATTTAAGAGAAACCGGCCTTCGGCCGGAACATTCTTATCGACAAATGTAAACATTTATCTTGAAGGATGGTCTTGGGCAGGGTTTTTTTAAAGCTTAATGGAGGTAACAAATATTTAAAAGATACATAAATAATTAAATATATACGTCCATACGTTAAGGTATAACGGGTATGGGAAGGTGTGCTACTTCTACTATTAGGTTCATGTTCAGACTTTCCTTTGTAATAAATACTTGGTGCTCTATATATACCCTATTCCAAATATGGAGGCCAAAACTCTCGAACATTAACCTCTAAAACTCACAAACTACTAGAGTGCCCTAATCGAGCTAATATGTGTATCATTTGGGAAGGGTCAGACAGGGAATATATGTGAAAATGTACAGCCCATTTGCTCTAGCCCTTTCTAAGTTACAGAGGTTAGGGTTCACAAGTTGTGGCTTACCTATTTGGAACAGGGTATAGTCATTTATGTGCCTCATCTTGATCACTCACTCATTACGAATTTTGTAGCGATATATCTTGTTATTAATTATGAGTATTATGACAAATTAGCATTAACATGGAGTAGAGATAACAGTTCCATATTTGTCCATGAAGTAAGGTAATAAAGATAATATTATTTTTAACATCGTTCTTAACACCAATAACCCCTCAAAATTAAATTAATAAAAGCATGTGATAGTCCCAGGACTCGAATCCAGGATATCACATACAGGACTTACACGCTTTAACCATTATACCATTACTACAACAACAACAACAACAACAACCTGGTATTTTCTTTCTCCAAACCGTGAATCAAGAAACCGGCTGCTAAGGAATTATACAAATAGAATAAATAAATAGATAAATAAGTAAATAAGAATAAATAAATAGATAAATAAGTAAATAAGAATAAATAAATAAGTAAATAAGAATAAATAAATAGATAAATAAATAAGAATAAATAAATAGATAAATAAATAAATAAGATAAAATAATAATTAAGTAGATAAATAAATAAATAAGAAATTAATAAGTAGATAAATAAATAAATAAGATAAATTAATAAGTAGATAAATAAATAAATAAGATAAATTAATAAGTAAGTAGATAAATAAATAAATAAGATAAATAAGATAAATTAATAAGAAATTAATAAATAGGTAAATAAATAAATAAGAATAAATAAGAATAAACAAGAATAAATAAATAAGAATAAATAAGAATAAATAAACAAGAATAAATAAATAAGAATAAATAAGAATAAATAAGAATAAATAAATAAGAATAAATAAATAAATAAGAATAAATAAATAGATAAATAAATAAATAAGAATAAATAAATAGATAAATAAATAAATAAGAATAAATAAATAGATAAATAAATAAATAAGAATAAATAAATAGATAAATAAGTAAATAAGAATAAATAAATAGATAAATAAATAAATAAGAATAAATAAATAGATAAATAAATAAATAAGAATAAATAAATAGATAAGTAAATAAGAATAACTAAATAGATACATAAGTAAATAAGAATAAATAAATAGATACATAAGTAAATAAATAACTAAATAGAAGCCAGCACCATGTCCCGGGAAGCCACGTTAATCCACAAGGTCTATCTAACCAAGGTTGACGAGCCCTATCCACCTGGATATTTGTAAGGTTGTCTCCCCTAAATGGGTTGCGACCAATGCAATACAGGATGTAATTATTACCTATTTACAATCAATAATTCCTCCTCCCTTCCCCGCTAGAGATAATATCCTGTATATTCCGAAACAGGTATTGAGTAGATTACACAAGTTGGGATAAGTTATGGTTTGCCGGGGTTTGTGCTAAGTGTTGACACGGTAGTGGAGGATGGTGCTGATTGACACAAACTTTGACCACTTAGTACCAGGATCCTTTTGGCTTCCGCGTCCTCTACCAACGGGGAAGGCTAACAGTATTTCAACAGTCTAGGATATGGTGGCGTTTATTTTCGATGTAGGTTTTCTATTTTGGAATGTTTGAATAGTTACGTAATGTAAGCAGTGTTGAATCTGCTCATGTGAGAAACAGGCGATTATATTCTTTCACGACACACCTCTCTTAGTGTGTATATAATCAGCCACATACCCCATAGCTGGAAGTGGCCGATCCGAGACAGAGCCTGAACAGAAACAACATTTAAAGTTCCAGTAGTTTTAGGCTCTTTCGCATTGGAACCGGAAACACAAGGTAGATTATACTAGGTGGCTGATTTCTGATAACACCTGAATTTTGAAGATGCCAGACTACAATTAACCATAACAATTAACCGAAAAAGCGCTCGTGTGCCACCGTCTCTTGACACATGTCCTTATCCTCCCCTATGAACTCCCCCCCCCCCCCCCATTGGTTACCAGGCTACCCAAGTCTAGCCACTAGAGGGTTTTGTACCGAATCTACATACCCCGATAGTCATGAAATTCAGTGATAGGAGAGGCTGGGAATGCGATAATCCCTAAGATGAAAAATTGGGGTGCTATGGGCGCGCTGCGAGAGGGCCAAGGACCACGTCTCTTCAACAAACTCCCGCGGTGAGTAAGAAACATGAGGGGCGTCTCGTTAGACAGCTTTAAGAGAGCCCTCGATGTCGAACTGCAAAAAGTGCCAGACGAGCCCATTTTCGCAGGGGAGCGCTCCGCCCCTTCGAACAGTCTGGTGTACCAATTTTCAAACAACAATGAAGGGCGGTGCGCTCCTCGGTGCCACTAGCAGAGTGGCGAACTTTTCATACGAATTATATACAATCTCTCTCTCTCTCTTTCTCTGTATATATATATATATATATATATATATATACCGGTATATATATATATATATATAATATATATATATATATATATATATATATTTTCTCCGAAACGTTTGGTAACCAATAAAGATAAGATGTTCGCTACTACGCTGGTTCTCCTTTTCCTTGTGAGACTTCGATTACCAAGAGGAAGCTCCATTGCAGAAATTATATATATATATATATATATATATATATATATATATATATATATATATATATATATATATATATATATATACACACAATTATTATGTTCCTTCCAACAACCAACCATACTCCTAAAATCGATTAAATATAATTACTGTATACGGTAGGCCTACTGTATAACACTATAAACCTAAAAGGTTGTATGAGCATACCGGTACTGACAATAACACAAGAAGTCCCCCAATGTCTGTCAGTAGTTTACCGGTAATCTATGTTTGAGGCTACCCTAATGTTCCTACAGAAGGACAGTCTGCCTCTAAGTAACTGTTATCAACCAGGCTTTTCATTATTCCACGCTACATACACGTGAGCCGGCGAGGGAAAGCCCGTACCCCACGCCACCGGTTCACGGCCGCTAAGCTAGATAACCAACCCTTATCTGAGCAGGAAGAATAATTATTGTACTGCTTTAGGGACCCCACCTAGCTTTTTTTATCTTTCTCTCCCTCTCTCTTTGGCTTGTATCCAATCGGGCCCATTCACCCTACTGTTTTCAGACATTTACCCCCATCCAGGTCTCAATATTTTCCTGACGAGCGGTAGCGAGCCAGCATATATATATATTTGTTTTGACAGCAAGCTAAATTTGTAAATTTTTCGATAGAAAAATTTCTCCGGCGAAGCCGGATTTCTCCATATAATGCTGGCTCGCTACCGCTCGCCAGGAAGAAATCGACACCTGGATGGGGATAAACGTCTTAAAACAGTTGGCTGAATGAGGCCGAATGGATACAAGCTAGGGAAAGAGAAAAAAAGGAGAGAAAGTTAAGAAAAGCCGGTGACCCCCCTTAAGTGTCTGTCAAAGTATGTCCTCCTCCTCCTCCTCCCTCCCCTCCCTCCTTACCTTCACTTCCTTGCCTTACCATTGTTCAGTAACGTGCTCATCCTCTTGCAGTTCACACATACTCTCTCCGTATATACAGACAACCAATGGTCTATATCCTACCTGAGGGAAGGCTAGGCACTGTTTTAGTATAGTCCTACATCTTACAACTATGGTGAGTAGAACCGTAATTTTAATACAATATGGGGTCAGGTTAAATTTACTTGTGATAACCAGATAACCATATTTGGTATTGATAATAATCTAGGAATATACCGGTATACGGTATACAGTATATATATATATATATATATATATATATATATATATATATATATATATATATATATATATATATATATATATATATATATATATATATATATATTATATTGTATATATACAGTATATATATAATTTTTTATTTATTTTTATTTTTTATTTTTATTTTTACGTTTTATGGCGAAGTCCTATATGGTGAGTATGCAATGGTAGCATGTTTACTATTGCACAAATACTGGGAATACAGGTAGACTTATTGTCTTATTACCAGTATTGCATTAGTATTTTCCAATCTAAATTATGTAATTGCTAATTTAAACAAGTGGAATGAAAACATGTGAATGGGGATGCAAACGGTGTGTGTTGGTAATTGTGCCATATACTGTACAGTACATCCAGTATATGTGCAGTGTTTGGTCAAAGGCCGATATTTTGGGTGTTCGTGTTGACCCATACCAAGGACGGCCTTCATCCACAAATCAGAAACTAACCAAGAACTAATACCTTGAATTTATCTTCTATTTTTTTGTTCTTGGGGGGGGGGGGTTCACCCAATGGATAACCATAAGAAATGGAAGACTTTCAGATTCGATATGAAGAGACTGTCCAAGTCTCGTCGAAATCCATTAATTCTTTTTCGAGATATTATTCAAATATTATATGGGTATCAAGGGCCCCATTCCCCAGTGGGGTCATTCAATCATCTCCAACATTTTAATGTTAAGTCAGTCTATCTAAGAACCAATAAGTTGCATATCACAATTATCAAACAAGAACATTCAGTCATATTTTGTAGTGATTTAAAAACGAAATGGGAAAGTGGGGGATAGGGTCATCATATACCAGGAGCTAGGAGACTGGTACTCTACATGGATGGTGCAGAAAGTGGGGGATAGGGTCATCATATACCAGGAGCTAGGAGATTGGTACTCTACATGGATGGTGCAGAAAGTGGGGGATAGGGTCATCATATACCAGGAGCTAGGAGATTGGTACTCTACATGGATGGTGCAGAAAGTGGGGGATAGGGTCATCATATACCAGGAGCTAGGAGACTGGTACTCTACATGGATGGTGCAGAAAGTGGGGGATAGGGTCATCATATACCAGGAGCTAGGAGATTGGTACTCTACATGGATGGTGCAGAAAGTGGGGGATAGGGTCATCATATACCAGGAGCTAGGAGACTGGTACTCTACATGGATGGTGCAGAAAGTGGGGGATAGGGTCATCATATACCAGGAGCTAGGAGATTGGTACTCTACATGGATGGTGCAGAAAGTGGGGGATAGGGTCATCATATACCAGGAGCTAGGAGATTGGTACTCTACATGGATGGTGCAGAAAGTGGGGGATAGGGTCATCATATACCAGGAGCTAGGAGACTGGTACTCTACATGGATGGTGCAGAAAGTTTACGGTGCCAGTGGTGTAAAGTAACAGTTGGCTGAACACAAACACACACACACACACACACACCTATTGTGAACCTGCTGTTATGGGTGTCCCTGGTGAGAATTGCACTAACTAACCTCCTTGTTGTTACACTGTTACCGTACCCGTGTTGTTATCATCACAAGCTGGGAGTACCCGTGTATGTCAGTGAAGGTAGTGTTATGTATAGGTCTGGTTATATACACACACACACACTCTCTCTTTCTCACATGCACACACACACATATTCTATCTCTCACACATACACACTCTCTCACACACACACACACACACAGAGACTCTCTCTCTTTCTCACACACTATCTCTCTCTCACACACAGGCACACACTTTATCTCTCTCTCTCTCTCTCTCTCACACACACACACACACACACACATGAGGGAGAACATACAACTACCTCTCCCTTAATGACGCTGGCTGACGGATGACAGAGGAACATGGAGGTGATTCATTCGTGGTCACCCCCTCCAGGATTAAGGTGTCTGGCAATATATACGATATAATACATATTTTGTAAAATACTCCCATTTAATACAAAGCTAATTACAATAGTAAACAAATCCCGATATTTACTCCACCCCTCACATCCTCCACCACTACGCCACTTTCCTTACTCCCCCCCCCCCCCCCCCACCACACACCCTCCCCCTCTTCCCCCCTCCACCACTCAACTACAATGTCATTAACCATTTTCTGTCTTTTTTTTATTGCCAGTCTCACGTTTTTGGTGTTTGGTCCTTTGATTTACCTTGTTTAGCGCGGAGGGTTGGCTGTGTTTTTCACCTGAAGTGGTGGGAGAACTTACTATTTATTATTTGTGTCTTGATCTTGTATAGAAAAGTAATTTAGAGGATTTCGAAGATCAGTAAAATGGGATATAAAATTGGAGACGCACTCTCTCTCTCTGTATATACAGTATATATATATATATATATATATATATATATATATATATATATATATATATATATATATATCTCTATCTATCTATCTATATATTTTCTTTAATACATACGAGGTTGAAAGAAATGGCAATTTCTGCGTTGGAAATTTTATTATTCAAAGTTTCCAGGTCTCTGATGAGTTTTCGCTGGGTGGCAGGAACTAGATGAAGGAGATGAGCAAAATTCATGGTGGTACAGGGTTACATTAAAGTACATGAAGATACAGGATATACGACGCGTTTCACTGGACAACCAGCATTATCAAGTAAGGAAGGAATGATATAAAAGGTAAAACAATAGCAGACTTTTGCCCCCTGTTTTCCGCCTCCTCTGATCCTCCTCCCTCTATATATACCCTTCCTGTTTACCTTTTATATCATTCCTTCCTTACTTGATAATGCTGGTTGTCCAGTGAAACGCGTCGTATATCCTGTATCATCATGTACATTTATGTAACCCTGTACCACCATGAATTTTGCTCATCTCCTTCATCTACTTCCTGCCACCCAGCGAAAACTCATCAGAGACCTGGAAACTTTGAATAATAAAATTTCCAACGCAGAAATTGCCATTTCTTTCAACCTCGTATGTATTAAAGAAAATTTATTACCTGGCTTTACCAACATATATATATATATATATATATATATATATATATATATATATTATTTTTATAACGTAGGCCTATCCTCAGCATTTATCCGTCTTAATGGGTTTAACTTTGCTATAATATCAGTTAACTGCTTCACTGCAATTTTTCCTAAGCCGAATATCATTATTTAATGTTAGCCAGACAAAAAATAAATGAATCAGTGTAGTTATTTCTGAAGGGGTTATTTTCACCCTTTATCCACACGAGATTCGCCCCAAGATAAATAAAATTGCATAGTGTTAGCCAGCATAAATGAAAAAGGTATAATGTTATTAAAGGTTGAACCCCTTCTTTACCGTCCTTTTAACTTCATTCTGCCAACTATTAGACGATTTTCTTCAGATTAAAAAGGGCCTCCAGCAAATAACAGGCTTCGAACTATCTCACTTATCCCTTTTTACTACCACAAATCCTTCTTAAACTGTACAAAAGAGACTTATACTAACCAAAACAAAACTTTCTTCTGGCTCGCATTACACTAGGCTATACCGGGTATTGTATTACCTTCGTGAATAATTTGTGGGATTCAGAGGATTATAATATTATAACAATGTTTTTACCTCTTTGACTAATATATTTCATCCCTGAGATATATTTGACTGTGTTCGTATAAGTTTTGGTGTTTATTTTGCAAGTTTTACATTATAATATAATTATGTAATCGTCTTTTGAATGTCAGAATACAATTAAATGCCATCATACTCAAAAATGTTAAGCTTATGATTTTATATCTTAATGAAACTGAAAAGTAACCGTGACACATTTATTATATAATATATTACATAATTCATGGTTTCATGAGTTAAAAGGTAACTGAAGCCTGTTTATTTTATAACTCAAGTAATTGTTACCCCTAATATTTTGTAACTCAGGGAGGGGCTGGAGTAAACGGGCTGTACATTTCCACATCTGTGTACCATACTGTTTGAATCTTCCCATATGATAGAAATAACAGCGTTATTGCTCAAGTCCTTTATGGATGTAGAGAGGTTGTGTGTGATTCAATATAGTGACTAGGAAAGACATCACTTCCCTCTTTCACATTCAATTGTCCTTTACATTGTATCTCCGTGAACGATTCCTCCTCGTATTGCGGTACAGACGGTAACGGGCATTAAGGGGGGTCACCTGCTTTGTCTCTCTACTTTTCTCTTTCTCTGGCTTGTATCCATTCGGCCCCATTCAGCCTACTGTTTTAAGATGTTTATCCCCATCCAGGTGTTGATTTATTCCTGGCGAGCGATAGCGAGCCAGCATTATATGGAGAAATCCGGCTTCGCCAGACATTTTTCTATCGAAAAATGTACAAATTTAGCCTGTTGACAAAAAAAAATAAAAAATAATATGGATAAAATCAACACCTGGATGGGGATAAACGTCTTAAAACAGTAGGCTGAATGGGGCCGAATGAATACAACCCAGAGAGAGAGGGAGAGGGATAAATAAAGGAGGTGGGTTCCCTTAACGTTATTAGCGGCGGTCTCGGCGTGGGTAGCGGCGGCGACTGGACTTGCTTCCTGTATAATAAGGACCGGAGCGCTCCGTCCACCCTCACGTTGGCTTACATGTGGAAATGGACGTGTTCGGAAGGTGCGCACTGACTCTGGCTTTACATTACCGCCACCCTCTGATTTTTGCCAGCAGAGGGAATCACGTTTGTTTTCGAGTATATGTTTCGAAATGTAGTACCGGGTATGCCTACTTCATATATTATTGGCAGCATAGGGAATGACAGTTTGTTCGTTTTTTTTTTTTTTTTTTTTTTCGAATATATATTTCGAAATGTATTATGCGTATCCCTTTACTTAACCCCTTCTCTACCAGCTAGGTCTTTTTAACTTTATTCTGGCTACTTTTTTGACGATTTTATGCAGTTTAAAAAGGGCCTCTAGCAATTAACAGGCTTCGAAGTATATCACTTAACCATTTTTACTACCACAGATCCTTCTTAAGTTGCTCAAAACCCTCTAAATATTGCTATTATATAAATCAAAAGACGTCGCCGGTACAGAAGGGGTTAACGGCATCATCATATTCAGCATAGGAAATTACCTTTGCAATTGGAAATGTATTATGCATAACGTGTTTGATCAAATGGCACCAATGTGTGTGAGGTTCTGTGGGATTTTGAGGCGTATTCCGGATAGTGTTATAGTTTTTAGCCCTTAGATTCCTCGAGGTCCTTTCTAAACTGCTAAAAATATTCTGATCCTTTCTAAACTGCAAAATTATTATAATCCCTGCTAAACTGATACAAATATTCTGATCCTTTCTAAACTGCAAAATTATTATAATCCCTGCTAAACTGATACAAATATTCTGATCCTTTCTAAACTATTAAAAATATTGATCCTTTCTAAACTGCTAAACAATATTCTGATCCTTTCTAAACTGCTAAACAATATTCTGATCCTTTCTAAACTGCTAAACAATATTCTGATCCTTTCTAAACTGCTAAACAATATTCTGATCCTTTCTAAACTGCTAAACAATATTCTGATCCTTTCTAAACTGCTAAACAATATTCTGATCCTTTCTAAACTGCTAAAAATGTTCTGATCCTTTCTAAACTGCTAAACATATTCTGATCCTTTCTAAACTGCTAAACAATATTCTGATCCTTTCTAAACTGCTAAAAATGTTCTGATCCTTTCTAAACTGCTAAACATATTCTGATTCTTTCTAAACTGCTAAACATATTCTGATCCTTTCTAAACTGCTAACAATATTCTGATCCTTTCTAAACTGCTAACAATATTCTGATCCTTTCTAAACTGCTAAACATATTCTGATCCTTTCTAAACTGCTAACAATATTCTGATCCTTTCTAAACTGTTAACAATATTCTGATCCTTTCTAAACTGCTAACAATATTCTGATCCTTTCTAAACTGTTAACAATATTCTGATCCTTTCTAAACTGCTAACAATATTCTGATCCTTTCTAAACTGCTAACAATATTCTGATCCTTTCTAAACTGCTAACAATATTCTGATCCTTTCTAAACTGTTAACAATATTCTGATCCTTTCTAAACTGCTAACAATATTCTGATCCTTTCTAAACTGTTAACAATATTCTGATCCTTTCTAAACTGCTAACAATATTCTGATCCTTTCTAAACTGCTAACAATATTCTGATCCTTTCTAAACTGCTAACAATATTCTGATCCTTTCTAAACTGCTAAACATATTCTGATCCTTTCTAAACTGCTAAACAATATTCTGATCCTTTCTAAACTGCTAAACAATATTCTGATCCTTTCTAAACTGCTAAACAATATTCTGATCCTTTCTAAACTGCTAAACAATATTCTGATCCTTTCTAAACTGCTAAACAATATTCTGATCCTTTCTAAACTGCTAAAAATGTTCTGATCCTTTCTAAACTGCTAAACATATTCTGATTCTTTCTAAACTGGTAAACATATTCTGATCCTTTCTAAACTGCCAACAATATTCTGATCGTTTCTAAACTGCTAAAAATGTTCTGATCCTTTCTAAACTGCTAAACATATTCTGATCCTTTCTAAACTACTAACAATATTCTGATCCTTTCTAAACTGCTAACAAATTTCTGATCCTTTCTAAACTGCTAAACATATTCTGATCCTTTCTAAACTGCTAACAATATTCTGATCCTTTCTAAACTGCTAACAATATTCTGATCCTTTCTAAACTGCTAACAATATTCTGATCCTTTCTAAACTGTTAACAATATTCTGATCCTTTCTAAACTGCTAACAATATTCTGATCCTTTCTAAACTGTTAACAATATTCTGATCCTTTCTAAACTGCTAACAATATTCTGATCCTTTCTAAACTGCTAACAATATTCTGATCCTTTCTAAACTGCTAACAATATTCTGATCCTTTCTAAACTGTTAACAATATTCTGATCCTTTCTAAACTGCTAACAATATTCTGATCCTTTCTAAACTGTTAACAATATTCTGATCCTTTCTAAACTGCTAACAATATTCTGATCCTTTCTAAACTGCTAACAATATTCTGATCCTTTCTAAACTGCTAAACATATTCTGATCCTTTCTAAACTGCTAACAATATTCTGATCCTTTCTAAACTGCTAACAATATTCTGATCCTTTCTAAACTGTTAAATACTGTATATTCTGATCCTCTCTAAACTACTAAACATATTCTGATCCTTTCTAAACTGTTAAAAATATTCTGATCCTTTCTAAACTGCTCACAATAATCTGTCCATAGCATAAATGATGAAAGTTGTAGTGTGGTTAAAGATAGTCAAAGTAAGTGTAGTTGTGATGGTGAGTATACAGTAGAAGCCGTGTGTATATTACGGTACGTAGGGTCCTGTGGTGTGGAGTTAAGGGGGGAGGGTTTATTTATGGCTTGATTTATTTCTTCCTAGACCTCCATCAAGCTTACAAAACCATCACCAAGAACCCCCTTTTAGATATATGTGTACATTATTCGGTAGAAAATATCCCGGCCGTTCCTCCTAAATTACAGGCTCGCTATTCCTCGCCAAGAAAAAATCGACACCAAAATAGCACGAAACGTTTTAATATTGACAAAGAAATGGGGTCTTAAAATATCGCCAAACTAATGGGCCAAACGTCTTATAACTAATATGGCTAAACATGAGGCAGAAAAACTAATGATTCCCCCCATAAGGAAGGCTGGGAGGGAGGGAGGGAGGGCGGGGGGGGGGGGGGGGGGGGGGAGGCCTACTTCAGTTCCTGCCGGGTTTAATTTTGTTTCCAGCGGATGGTAAATTGCCATATCTTCATCTTAATTACTTCGCCATTACGTAGATTCTGTAGCGAAATATGTTGCTGATTATGACTTGACAATACGAAGATTCAATTTGCCGTCAGCTAAAATTACAGAGTATAGTGAGAGTGGCGTACTTATTGACAGAGTATAGTGAGAGTGGCGTACTTATTGACAGAGTATAGTGAGAGTGGCGTACTTATTGACAGAGTATAGTGAGAGTGGCGTACTTATTGACAGAGTATAGTGAGAGTGGCGTACTTATTGTTTATGAGAAACTTGTGCGAATTTGGGTATTATTCGTAATTGCATGTAAAGAGTATTGGTGGAATCTGTATGCCATACGTCATAACCATATACTTCATAGTAACTATATGAATCTATCTCTCTCTCTCTCTCTCCATACACACACACACACACGCAGATAATTAGAGCTAGCGTGATTGTCTTAGAATATGAAAAGCATAACACAAATAATATAAAATTAATCTAGATATATTAGTAACTTATTCCACAGGTTCAGTGTCCTATATTCCAACGTGTGTGTGTATGTGTGTGTATGACTGTGTGTGTGTGTGTGTGTGTGTGTGTGTGTGTGTGTATTTACCTAATTGTATTTTACAGGATTGAGATTACTCTCGTAGTGTCCCGTTAGCCTTTAACTTATCATAATTTACTTTAAAAGCTTGAATACTTTGTGCACACACTAGGTCGTTTGGTAACTTATTCCACTTCTCAACCATTCTATCTGGAAAACCAAACTTCCTAACATCCTTCCTAGCTCTCCTCCTCAACAGTTATAGTCATGTCCTCTCGTCCTCCCCACCGCTGGCCAAACAAAATTTGTTTGATCAATATATTCCTTTCCGTGAACACACCTAAATAAAGCTATCATGTCTCCCCTCTCCCTTCTCTGTTCAAGTGAGGGAATCCCCAGGTGACACAGCCGGTCTTCATATTGTAAGTTTTTTAACCCTGGCACCCATCTTGTGATCACACGCTGAATTTTCTCGAGCTTACTTATGTGTTTTTTCATATGTGGATTCCATACAACCGCTGCATACTCCAGGCTAGGCCTTAAAAACTGTGTTATTAATATCTTCACCATGGATTCATTTAGGAATTTAAACGCTACCCTAATATTAGCCCACCACGAATATGCCTTATTTACCAAGTTATTGATATGGTCACCGGGATCTAACCTCCTGTTCACTACAACTCCTAAGTCTTTTTCCTTCTCTGACTTTTCCAACCTTACATCGCCCATACTTTACTCCCCATGGGGTCTTCCCTGGCCATCTCCATCACGTGGCATTTATCAATGTTGAACTCCATTTTCCACATTCGGCTCCATTGATACAGCTTATTGATGTCCTCCTGGAGCATTTTACAGCAATTGTTATCAACCACTTTCCTTACTAATTTTGCGTCATCGGCGAACATGTTAATATAGCTGCTAATTCCAAGAGGCAGATCATTTATAAAAATTAAAAACATCAATGGGGCCAACACTGAGCCCTGGGGCACTCCACTATCACATCACTCCATGATGAATATTTCCCTCTTATGATGGTTCTCATTTTCCTCCCGGTTAAGAAATCCTTCATCCATTTTAAGAGTCCACCGGTGATTCCTCCACACATTTCAAGTTTATATAGAAGCCTTTTATGGGGTACTTTATCAAAAGCTTTTTTGAAATCTAAAAATACACAATCTGCCCATCCGTCTCGTTCTTGCATAATTTCAATCACTCTATCATAGAAGCTCAGCAAATTTGACACACATGACCTATTCGACCTAAAACCAAACTGACAATCCGATAGTAAATGGTTCTCCTCGAGGTGACAAATCCAAAATTTCCTGATCAATTTCTCAAGCAGTTTTACTACAACACTAGTCAAAGACACGGGTCTGTAGTTATTTGCATCTTCTTTCGGTCCTTTCTTGTATATCGGTACAATATCAGCAGCCTTCCACACCTCGGGTAGCTTGCCTTGGGACAAAGATTTTTTAAAAATCTCTGTTATGGGAAAGCTTAGTTCCTCTGCACATTCACTCAACATCCACCCAGAAATCTGATCCGGCCCCATAGCCATATGTGTGTGTGTGTGTGTGTGTGTGTGTGTGTGTGTGTGTGTGTGTGTGTGTGTGTGTGTGTGTGTGTGTGTGTGTGTGTGTGTGTGTGTGTGTGTGTGTGTGTGTGTGTGTGTGTGTGTGTGTGTGTGTGTGTGACCGTTGAACGTATAGCCTGGGTCTCTCCTAAATATATGATGTACCTAATGTGGACTTAATCCCCACCGCCAAGACCCCCCCCCCCCCCACTCTCTCTCACGTGTAGGCACAGTCACCCACAACAGTTCACACACAACCTTGATTTATAGTGTTTTAAAAGTCATACATACACTTCACTGTTCCCGGAAAGCAGGCATGGGGAATTATTAGACAGTTGAAGGAGAAACAAAGCAACTTGGGTTTCCACATAGAATAGGTCAACGGTACCAAAAAAAAAAAAAAAAAAAAAAAAATCACACACACACACACACACACACACACACACACACACACACACACACACACACACGCACTTTATCATATAGGGCCTACTCAAGGATGTCAATTGTATTGGGTGGTATGCACTGCCTGATATCTTACATAACACACACACACACTCACCGACACACACACACACACACACACACCCACCCCCCCCCCCCCACACACACACACACACACACACACACACACACATTTTGGCACCTTGGACAATATCAGTATTATTAGCCAGCACGAGAGTATATTTAGAATATAGTGGCTGTAGGTAGTTGTCAAGTGCGTGGGGTTAGTACAAGAGGTTATGTAGGTGTATGTGTAGGCTACTCTATTATGTGTACCGTTCACCTAGCAGATGTAACTCTTTCGGTAGTTGAGGAACAGTTTGGACACTATATTTTGATTATTATTAGACAGGTTTATGCAATTAAGGAAAAATCTTTAACTGTGGAAAGGGTACAAACTACCTTAATTAAAGCTCCCACAGATTCTTCCTAAGCTGAAAACAATGGTATAATATAAGCGAGAATGACCTGTCAAAACGCGTCATAATCCTTAACTTTATTTGATATGTTTTACTTGCCGCCCCACCAAATGAATGTTGGTTGTTTGTCTGTATATATTGCGTTGATAAAGTAAATCTCGGCTGTAATACTGGTGGATACATAATACTTGGCGGGAATAAATTTGAGAATCATTTGGAATAAATCAAGCCCCCTTACAAGCATATGGCCCACTCCTACATCTATATCCGCTGTTATCATCATATAGTATTGTATAGATGTGTAGGTTTGGTGGCAGATAACCTCTTTATATAGACCAGAACTTCACCTGTTATCTGGTCGTTCTTTGTCATTATAAGCTACAGTGTATACAGGTATGTATCAGTTTGTTTAGTTGTATCTATAGTTAACTATTTGTGCTTGTACATATCTGTGTGCCTATCTCTCTATCTCTCTATCTATATATATATATATATATATATACTATTGTGTGTGTGTGTGTGTACCGCATATAGTCGTATCTATGCATTAATATTTTTATTTTTATACCTGGGTATGCATGAATGTATTTTTGAATACCGGTATATGTATTGTACCTATCTACCCATCTATTTGTTTGTCTATGTAAATATTTGTGTATTGCTTTAATATAATAGTTTTGTGTGGGTTAGTTATTATGATTGAAGTAGAGGGGTTAGTCTGAATAGCTCCCATATAGAACCCCTCTATAGTAGTATTGTACACTGTGGTAATACTGTCACAGGTGGAGGGAGGGGGAGATGTGTGTGTGTGTGATTGTGTGTGTGTGTGTAGTGTGTGTGTGTGTATGTCGGTGTGCGTGTGTGTGTGAGTATGTGTCGGTGTGTGAGTGTGTGTCGGTGTCGGTGTGTGTGTGTGTCGGTGGGTGTGTGGGGGTGTGTGTACGTGTGTGTGAGAGAGAGAGACAGAGAGAGAGAGAGAGAGAGAGGTCATACTCACCTTGGACCTACAGTATAACCTTTGTACACCTAACACTGACAATCTTTCAACACCTGGAGTTTGTATTATATTTCTGTCAGTTAGAGTTCTACCAATGGAATCCCTCTCTTATTATATATCATTGTTAACCCCTTCACCACCGCTACGTAATTTTCATCACGTTCTGGTTGCCATTAGACGAGTTTCTTTAGTTTGTAATCTACCTATACGACTCAATTGGGTAAATACAACCCTAACAAATATATAAGGAAGTACCAGTGGCGTTACGGGGGTAGTAGTCGTTCCCTAGACTGTTTGGTCGAACAGATGGGGGGTAAATAAGATAGTTAATACCTTTTTCATTCCTAGATACCCGCCCTAAACTGAAAAACCGTCTATTGTTAGCCATACTAAACCCAAAGCCCCGCCGTGACACTGAAGGGTCCCATTGACGTCACTTGGGTTGGTTTTACATGCTCCACTTTCCTGATCCACAATATCCTTATCCCCAACTTATCTCTCACGTCACGACCCTTCCAAAGTTGTGTGTGTGTGTGTGTGGAGGGTAGTGCTTCTGTGTGTATGTAGCCTATGTGTGTGTGTGTGTGTGTGTGTGTGTGTGTGGAGGGTAGTGCTTCTGTGTGTATGTAGCCTATGTGTGTGTGTGTGGAGGGTAGTGCTTCTGTGTGTATGTAGCCTATGTGTCTGTGTGTGTGTGTGTGTGTGTGTGGAGGGTAGTGCTTCTGTGTGTATGTAGCCTATGTGTGTGTGTGTGTGCGTGTGTGTGGAGGGTAGTGCTTCTGTGTGTATGTAGCCTATGTGTCTGTGTGTGTGTGTGTGTGGAGGGTAGTGCTTCTGTGTGTATGTAGCCTATGTGTGTGTGTGTGTGTGTGGAGGGTAGTGCTTCTGTGTGTATGTAGCCTATGTGTGTGTTTGTGTGTGTGTGTGTGGAGGGTAGTGCTTCTGTGTGTATGTAGCCTATGTGTGTGTGTGTGTGTGTGTGTGGAGGGTAGTGTTTCTGTGTGTATGTAGCCTATGTGTGTGTGTGTGTGTGTGTGTGTGTGTGGAGGGTAGTGCTTCTGTGTGTATGTAGCCTATGTGTGTGTGTGTGTGTGTGTGTGTGTGGAGGGTAGTGCTTCTGTGTGTATGTAGCCTATGTGTGTGTGTGTGTTACTCAGTTACTTGTTCGTCATGGGGAATCCACGCAATGCGAGCTAAGCTCATTATTATCGCGCCTCCTTAACTGGGAATGTATTGCGTGAAATGCATGTTAAGTGTTTTATGTACTGTTGGAATGGCTGTGGATGTGTGTGTAGTCTGTATTTTAGCCAATTGGCGACATCGGAAACGAAGGCTTAGGGTGGATCTGTATGGTACCATTCTCACTATAGACGGTACCGTCTCGCCCGAAGGCTTAGGTAGCCATCAGCTTAGGTGAACCATATGATACCCATCTCGCCTTGTACCATTTTTGCCAACCCCAGATGGGACGTCACAACGTCGTCCACTTATTCCAGGTACCTATTTACAGCTAGGCGAACTGAGGCTAACACATGAAAGGAGACTAGCCCAATTTGTCTCCGCCCGGCCGGGAATTGAACCCCCGACCCCTCGTGTGTGAGACGAGAGCTCTACCTACTAGGCTGTGTGTGTGTGTGTGTGTGTGTGTGTGTGTGTGTGTGTGTGTGGAGGGTAGTGCTTCTGTGTGTATGTAGCCTATGTGTGTGTGTGTGTGTGTGTGTGTGTGTGTGTGTGTGTGTGTGTGTGTGTGTGTGGAGGGTAGTGCTTCTGTGTGTATGTAGCCTATGTGTGTGTGTGTGTGTGTGTGTGTGTGTGTGTGTGTGTGTGTGTGTGTGTGTGGAGGGTAGTGTTTCTGTGTGTATGTAGCCTATGTGTGTGTGTGTGTGTGTGTGGAGGGTAGTGCTTCTGTGTGTATGTAGCCTATGTGTGTGTGTGTGTGTGTGTGTGTGTGTGTGTGTGTGGAGGGTAGTGCTTCTGTGTGTATGTAGCCTATGTGTCTGTGTGTGTGTGTGTGTGGAGGGTAGTGCTTCTGTGTGTATGTAGCCTATGTGTGTGTGTGTGTGTGTGTGTGGAGGGTAGTGCTTCTGTGTGTATGTAGCCTATGTGTGTGTGTGTGTGTGTGTGTGTGGAGGGTAGTGCTTCTGTGTGTATGTAGCCTATGTGTGTGTGGAGGGTAGTGCTTCTGTGTGCATGTAGCCTATGTGTGTGTGTGTGTGTGTGGAGGGTAGTGCTTCTGTGTGTATGTAGCCTATGTGTGTGTGGAGGGTAGTGCTTCTGTGTGCATGTAGCCTATGTGTGTGTGTGTGTGTGTGTGTGTGTGTGTGTGTGTGTGTGGAGGGTAGTGCTTCTGTGTGTATGTAGCCTATGTGTCTGTGTGTGTGTGTGTGTGTGTGTGTGTGTGTGTGTGTGTGTGTGTGTGTGGAGGGTAGTGCTTCTGTGTGTATGTAGCCTATGTGTCTGTGTGTGTGTGTGTGGAGGGTAGTGCTTCTGTGTGTATGTAGCCTATGTGTGTGTGTGTGTGTGTGTGTGTGTGTGTGTGTGTGTGTGTGTGTGTGTGTGTGTGTGTGTGGAGGGTAGTGCTTCTGTGTGTATGTAGCCTATGTGTCTGTGTGTGTGTGTGTGTCTGTGTGTGTGTGTGTGTGTGTGTGTGTGTGTGTGTGTGGAGGGTAGTGCTTATGTGTGTATGTAGCCTATGTGTGTGTGTGTGTGTGTGTGTGTGTGTGTGTGTGTGTGTGTGTGTGTGTGTGTGTGTGTGTGTGTGTGTGTGTGTGTGTGTGTGTGGAGGGTAGTGCTTCTGTGTGTATGTAGCCTATGTGTCTGTGTGTGTGTCTGTGTGTGTGTGTGTGTGGAGGGTAGTGCTTCTGTGTGTATGTAGCCTATGTGTCTGTGTACAAAGGAGTACAAAGGAAATCAAGCAACAACAGATCTAGTGACCCTTCTAGGCTGCTTGTCCTCCAAAACACTGAGGATCAAGTGTCCAAACAGTGGTTTAGAGTGGGTAAGGGAACATTGGAAAGGGAACTACTGCCCTGCCACTAACGTGGCAGGACTAGGAAGTTAGTAGGGGACATATGGGTTAGTAACTGAGGGGAGGATAAATTAAAGTTATTAATTTACAAATGCAGTCAGTCGCGGGTTTGATGCGAGATATTTGTCTAGGCGGAATTTAAATGAATCAACGGTGCTGCAGTCTATAACGTCTCAGGGAAGCCCATTCCACAAGTTGACAACTCGATTGAAGAAGAAATTCTTAGATTCGTGTGAGTTAAAAGATTTACCAATAATTTTGCAACCGTTTCCCCGCGTGTAATTAGATTGGTCGATAGTGAAGTACTTACTACAGTTCATATTGTCGATGCCTTTGATGATTTTGAACACTTGAATTAAGTCACCTCTTAATCTGCGCTGGGTTAAAGGAAATAGATTTAATTCTCTAAGACGCTCTTCGTATGGTTTGTTCTTTAGGCTAGGTATCATTTTGGTAACTCTACGTTGAACTCGTTCTAGCTTGTTTATGTCTTTTTGGTAATAAGGGCACCAGCATTGAACGCAGTATTCCAGAAGAGGGCGGACTAAGGAATTGTAAAGGGTTAGGATTACGTCTTTGGATTTATGCTCAAATGATCTGCCTATAAAGCCAATTATTTTGTTTGCCTTCTTAACAACTTCTGAACATTGTTGACTCGGTTTTAGGTTACTCGATATTGTTACTCCCAGATCGGTTTCTCTGTTTACATTCTTAAGCTGAGTGCCATTCATCGAATAGTTTGCTTTCTCATTTAGGTATCCGATATGTAGTACTTTACATTTATCCGCATTGAAACTCATTTGCCAAATTTGGGCCCAATGTGACAATTTATCTAGATTGTGTTGCATATCGTCAACTTGATCTTTTGAGAGTACGCTATTTGCAATTTTTGTATCGTCAGCAAATTTTGAGATTGTACAGGTGAGACCCTCATCTATGTCGTTGATGTAAATTAGAAAGAGAATTGGTCCTAGTACCGATCCCTGGGGTACCCCGCTACTTACATTGGTCCATTTAGATGCCTTACCTTTTATGACTACTCTTTGCTTTCTGTCGCTGAGCCAATTTTCTATCCATTTCAACACACCGTCTTGTATTCCATGCGCTTTTAGTTTTAGCAGTAAACGTTTGTGGGGAACTTTGTCAAAGGCCTTTTGAAAATCAAGGTATATAATATCTACAGCTTTACTCTCATCGTAGAGGTTGAGGATATCATGGAAGAAGTCTAAGAGGTTTGTTAAACAGGAACGTTTTTTACGAAAGCCGTGTTGAGTATCTTTAAGTATGTTATTTTCCTCTAAGTGATTTACGAGTCTGTCTCTTATGACCGTTTCTAGCATTTTACATACAACTGAGGTTAAGCTAATTGGACGATAGTTACTGGGTAGGGATTTGCTGCCTTTTTTTAATATCGGTGTTACGTTGGCTATCTTCCACTGATCAGGCATAGTTCCAGACTGCAAGGATTTATTGAATAGTAATGTCAGTGGTTTGGAGAGCTCATCCTTAGCTTCCTTTAGAACTCTAGGCGAGATTGTATCAGGTCCAGGCGTTTTATTTACCTTGAGTTTATCTAAACAATTCAATACTTCTCTCTCTGTAACGGTGATATTGCTTAGAACATCTGAATTATCAATCTGAATCGGCGATGGTCGGTGTGTGTGTGTGTGTGGAGGGTAGTGCTTCTGTGTGTATGTAGCCTATGTGTCTGTGTGTGTGTGTGTGTGTGTGTGTGTGTGTGTGTGGAGGGTAGTGCTTCTGTGTGTATGTAGCCTATGTGTCTGTGTGTGTGTGTGTGTGGAGGGTAGTGCTTCTGTGTGTATGTAGCCTATGTGTGTGTGTGTGTGGAGGGTAGTGCTTCTGTGTGTATGTAGCCTATGTGTCTGTGTGTGTGTGTGTGTATGTGTGTGTGTGTGTGGAGGGTAGTGCTTCTGTGTGTATGTAGCCTATGTGTCTGTGTGTGTGTGTGTGTGTGTGTGTGTGGAGGGTAGTGCTTCTGTGTGTATGTAGCCTATGTGTGTGTGTGTGTGTGTGTGGAGGGTAGTGCTTCTGTGTGTATGTAGCCTATGTGTGTGTGTGTGTGTGTGTGTGTGTGTGTGGAGGGTAGTGCTTCTGTGTGTATGTAGCCTATGTGTCTGTGTGTGTGTGTGTGTGTGTGTAGGGTAGTGCTTCTGTGTGTATGTAGCCTATGTGTGTGTGTGTGTGGGTGGGTGGTGCTTCTGTGTGTGTGTGTGTGGTGCTTCTGTATGTAATAATAATAATAATAATAATCGGTTTATTTCAAGCCGGCAGCCAATGGGGCTGAAAATACACAGACTTTAACCTATATCTTATCCTAATGGATCAACAGACTGATCCTGGCAGCTAACGAGAGCGCCTACATACTCCCAAGGGAGTAGGACGTGGGCAGGAGACTTTGTGGGTCCCCCGAGACGATCCGCCCAGATCTTGCCTTCACGGCCAGGGAAAGTTTTTGAGAGAACTTCCCCTGCCGGCGCGTGGGATCGAACCCCCGACACCAGATCTAGGGCTCCCAATACAGAGTACTAAGCGCGCTCGGCCACCGTGACCGTAAATGTGTGTGCGTGTGTATGTGTGTGGTGCTTCTGTCACCTTCACCTCTTATAGCGGATACCAAGTCTGCATGTGTGTTAACCCTTTCAGTACCGATTCAGTGATAATCTAGGTTATCATTAACTGATTTCATTTAGATTAAGAAAGTTCTACAGAAGTATAAGGATGATGTGCATAACCGCACAGTATGATTCCAAGAGGTCTTGTATACATCAAGTATAAGCCCAAATCATCTATCTAACGGTTCTAACCCATTAGCTCAACAAACCTAATACCCCATTCAGTATCCGGTACCAGGGACATCCTTTTCATCATATTCTGGCAACTACTAGACGATTTTATTCAGTTTAGGAACGACCTCTAGCAAAAATAAGGCTTCAAAGTATCTCAACCAACCTATTTAATTACTCCAGATCCTTCCTAAGCCGCATATTATCGTCTAAATATATCTAGAATAAAATAGATCACACGTCGCTGGTACTCAAAGGGTTAATGCTTATTATCATGTCACTATACATGCATCAGTACATTCGGATGCCATAGTCTCTATCTAGCCCACTCATTAAGGGAGCCCACCTCGATTTTTTTATCTTTCTCTCCCTCTATATTTGGCTTGTATCCATTCGGCCCCATTCAGCCTACTGTTTTAAGACGTTTACCCCCATCCAGGTGTCAATATTTTCCTGGCGAGCGGTAGCGAGCTAGCATATGTGTATTTTTGTTTTGACAGCAAGCTAAATTTGTAAATTTTTCGATAGAAAAATTTCTCAGGCGAAGCCGGATTTCTCCATACATAGCTGGCTCGCTTACCGCTCGCCAGGAAGAAATTGACACTTGGATGGGGATAAACGTCTTAAAACAGTTGGCTGTATGGGGCCGAATGGATACAAGCCAGGGAAAGAGAGAAAAGGAGAGAAAGATAAAACAAGCAGGTGAACCCCTTAATATTAGTGGTCTTCGTACTGAACTGTACTGTACGGTACATGTTATAGCTAGCGATTCGTGAGTAACTGGCACAGTACACTAGTATATGATGGATCTGAGACAGTGAACGATCATTAAGGGCAAACACTGACTCCAACCATGTGGACGAAGGGAATGTTTCAAAATATTATCAACGTGTCAGAATCAATCGCTATAATTTGTAGCCTACCACTTGTCACTGCTGGCGAATACACAACGGACAAGATTTTGCAACTGGCCCACTACTATTATCATTATTTATCTTTTTAGCTATTGTAAGTAGAACAATGGTAAACATAACACACATACTTAATATATCCAATTTCTGTTTTGCGTGTCTCATTTCAATATCTATATATATAACATTAATATCAAATACAAACCCCAATGTACTTGAATAAACTAATGCAAGCATATGGCCCTCCCGGGATTCGAACTCGGGACACCACACCCAGAACATAGCAAAAATATTGAAAATAAACGAAGCCATATATGGGCCAGCTGGACATGTTCTCGGCTATTCCTTCTCCTTCCCAACCCATGCAACGGTTCTTAATACTAATCTCTCTCTCTCTCTCTCTGCAAGTCATTGTCACGTTTTCCTGTGTACGAGGTTATCTTGTAATCTTGCCTCATGAAGCTGCATTGTTTGTATGATTAAATTAGGTCCATGTTGTACATGGCCAACAGTGATATCATGTGTTCAATAATATATTATAAAATAATTATTGTATCACTAAACATGATTGGCATGGAAATTTATTATTTTCTGTCCGCATCCACTCCATGAGATGGTAAATAAAGGTTATTAAGACTTGTTAAGTCTCCCTCGCCCTCCTAAAGGTCCCTGTTACTAAGCTAACTAACCCACCAGTTACTAGAACACACAAACACAAACAAACACACACACACACACACACAGGCGGACCACATCACCCCTTTGGCTGGGCAAGTACCTCCTCTTAGCCAAGGTCATATACACCGGTTTGGTCCTTTAAATAGTTAGCCTGTCTCCAAACAAGGAGTCATACAGGGATAGAGGCACATATACTGTACATTGAGGGTTATATCCCTCAACTTGTATCGCCAACACTGATCTGGCAGCTTATGGGGCGAACAACTTATGTAATCATTGTCACCTAACTTCATGTATCTTCGGTCTAGCTTCCGATACTGTTTAACAGATCCCAGAAATTCTGCCAGACAAATGTTGACCTTCCAATGTAGTACAAAGGAGTACAAAGGAGTACAAAGGAAATCAAGCAACAACAGATCTAGTGACCCTTCTAGGTTGCTTGTCCTCCAAAACACTGAGGATCAAGTGTCCAAACAGTGGTTTAGAGTGGGTAAGGGAACATTGGAAAGGGAACTACTGCCCTGCCACTAACGTGGCAGGACTAGGAAGTTAGTAGGGAACATATGGGTTAGTAACTGAGGGGAGGATAAAGTTATTCATTTACAAACGCAGTCAGTCGCGAGTTTGATGCGAGATATTTTTCTAGGCGGAATTTAAATGAATCAACGGTGCTGCAGTCTATAACGTCTCGGGGAAGCCCATTCCACAAGTTGACAACTCGATTGAAGGAAGAAATTCTTAGATTCGTGCGAGTTAAAAGATTTACCAATAATTTTGCAACCGTTTCCCCGCGTGTAATTAGATTGGTCGATAGTGAAGTACTTACTACAGTTCATATTGTCGATGCCTTTGATGATTTTGAACACTTGAATTAAGTCGCCTCTTAATCTGCGCTGGGTTAAAGGAAATAGATTTAATTCTCTAAGACGCTCTTCGTATGGTTTGTTCTTTAGGCTAGGTATCATTTTGGTAACTCTACGTTGAACTCGTTCTAGCTTGTTTATATCTTTTGGTAATAAGGGCACCAGGATTGAACGCAGTATTCCAGAAGAGGGCGGACTAAGGAATTGTAAAGGGTTAGGATAACTTCTTTGGATTTATGCTCAAATGACCTGCCTATAAAGCCAATTATTTTGTTTGCCTTCTTAACAACTTCTGAACATTGTTGACTCGGTTTTAGGTTACTCGATATTGTTACTCCCAGATCAGTTTCTCTGTTTACATTCTTAAGCTGAGTGCCATTCATCGAATAGTTTTGCTTTCTCATTTAGGTATCCGACATGTAGTACTTTACATTTATCCGCATTGAAACTCATTTGCCAAATTTGGGCCCAACATGACAATTTATCTAGATTGTGTTGCATATCGTCAACTTGTTCTTTTGAGAGTACGCTATTTGCAATTTTTGTATCGTCAGCAAATTTTGAGATTGTGCAGGTGAGACCCTCATCTATGTCGTTGATGTAATTAGAAAGAGAATTGGTCCTAGTACCGATCCCTGGGGTACCCCGCTACTTACATTGGTCCATTTAGATGCCTTACCGTTTATGACTACCCTTTGCTTTCTGTTGCTGAGCCAATTTTCTATCCATTTCAACACACCGTCTTGTATTCCATGCGCTTTTAGTTTTAGCAGTAAACGTTTGTGGGGAACTTTGTCAAAGGCCTTTTGAAAATCAAGGTATATAATATCTACAGCTTTACTCTCATCGTAGAGGTTGAGGATATCGTGGAAGAAGTCTAAGAGGTTTGTTAAACAGGAACGTTTTTTACGAAAGCCGTGTTGAGTATCTTAAGTATGTTATTTTCCTCTAAGTGATTTACGAGTCTGTCTCGTATGACCGTTTCTAGCATTTTACATACAACTGAGGTTAAGCTAATTGGACGATAGTTACGGGTAGGGATTTGCTGCCTTTTTTGAATATCGGTGTTACGTTGGCTAGCTTCCACTGATCAGGCATAGTTCCAGACTGCAAGGATTTATTGAATAGTAATGTCAGTGGTTTGGAGAGCTCATTCTTAGCTTCCTTTAGAACTCTAGGCGAGATTGTATCAGGTCCAGGCGTTTTATTTACCTTGAGTTTATCTAAACAATTCAATACTTCTCTCTCTGTAACGGTGATATTGCTTAGAACATCTGAATTATCAATCTGAATCGGCGATGGTGTAGGGATATCACTGAGGTCTTCTGTTGTAAAAACTGATGCAAAGAAGGTATTGAGGGCTTACTCATTTGTACTTCGTCTTTGTGTATTTCCTTTTACATTGACTAACGGTCCAACAGTTGAAGTAACTACTTTTTTTTTTCTGATATAACTATATATAAAATTCTTTCGGGTTTGTTTTACTTTGATTCGCAATATGTAACTCTAAGGTCTTTTTACTTTGCTTAATTAACTTTTTGGCTTTGCGTCGTAGCTCTACAAATTTCACCCGTTCTTCGTCATTTTGTGAGGATTTTAATCTATCATTAGCAAAATTTTTAGCAAGCAGGCAGTTTGAAATATCTTTATTCCACCATTTGGGCTTATTATTATGGCCTGGACGCCGTATTTTCGATGGTATGCAGTCTTGCACTGCTTTTAGGTACATCTAGGTAAATGTAGATGCCAAATGCTCTAGTGTGATACAGGAATACAGGGTTCATGCAGGGATTATAAGACGGAAATATAAGAAGACAAAATGAGATAGATGAGTAAAGATCTCGCTGCATATAATTGTCTCACATTATCCAAGCACCAGCACCAGCACAGAGAGAGAGAGAGAGTGAGTGAGTGAGTGTGTTTGTGTGTATGTATGTGTGTGCTTGCTTACACGTGCGTGGAAGTTTTATATAAGACCCTGGAATTTGGTAATGTGTAGGCTATGTGTACGTAATAGATGTGCCTGCAAACATGCCTGTGTGTGTGTGAGAGAGAGAGAGTGTGTGTGTGTGTGTGTATATGTATAATATGTGTGTGTGTGTGTGTGTCTTAAGGAGAATCGTGCATGCTTAGGGTTGGCCCATGTGTATGGCAATAGATCAGGGCCACAGGTACGCGTCACTTACTCGAACCTACGCGTAGCTTTACAGCTACGTGTATGTAAGCAATATGAGTGATATTGCGTTTATTAGGCAAATAAATAGTCTATATTAGGGTTAGGTTAGGTTAGGGTAATCTAATCTAATATAATATTTATACATTTTGGGCAGTGGGCGGGGCCAAGGCATGGGATCCAGCAGTGGGCGGGGCCAAGGCATGGGATCCGGCTGTGTGCATGGTCTCTCGTTCTTTTCCCTATAAATTTGTTATATTTTATATATTAGCACCTAAATTAACCTAACCTAACCTAACCCTAATATATACTATTTGGTTGCCTAATAAACGCAATATCACTCATATTGCTTACATACACGTAGCTATAAAGCTACGCGTAGGTTCGAGTAAGTGACGCGTACCTTTGGCCCCGATCTGTTGCCATACATGTGACCCCCCCACCTGCCGGCACGTGTTAGGAGAACGATGAAGAAGAAGGGGGAGTAAGGGGGGTTGGGGCGGCGGGGGGGGGGGGGGGGGGAGGTGAGGGTGCGGAGAGGTGCAAGGGAAGTTATATACCACAACTCTATACTTCCTCCATGTTATTAACTTGAAGCAATTGCGGCCAACCTTCATTTATGCGCTTTTATTTTGGCTTAGTCCGTTGACATGTATACTATGTTGATTCCTTTACTAAAACCATCTTGTATTATTCGAGGCTAACTTTACTGCTGTTATTTTAGTTGTTCTGTGTTCTCTTCTGGCCCCTCAAGTTCTTGCTTCTCCTACCTTCATTTTTTATTACTGCCACGGACATTAGTTCCAGGGCAGTAGTTCCCTTTCCAATGACCCCTTACCCACTCTAAACCACTGTTTGGACACTTGATCCTCAGTGTTTTGGAGGACAAGCAGCCTAGAAGGGTCACGACCTCTTGTTGCTTGATTTCCTTTGTACTATGTCATCATAAACCCAATATTTCCATGCATTCGAAATGTGTATATATATTGCATGTTCATTGTACTTGAATACAATTATGATGGTAGTAATGATAATAACGTAATTGCCTGGTATCTACTTCGGTATTACAATGAACACACACACACACACACACACACACACACACACACACACACTGCCACTATTACAAAGCCACTAACAATAAAATAATAAAAACCTAACATTCTAGTTCAGTGTTCCATGATATAAGGGCGATTTGTGTGGCTTTAACCTTATGCAAGCGGTCGCAGAGGATTTGTACACAGGCCTGTTTTCTATGCATGAATGGAGAGAGAGAGAGAGAAAGTGTGAGAGAGAGAGAGAGAGAAAGTGAGATTTATTTTGTGTTTGTTTACCTATTTATTTGTATATTGAGTCTCTGTCTCTCTATCACACACACACACACACACACAGTAATATTGTACATACGTAGTAGGTTCCGGAACGTGTAAGTATCACCATCAATCCTTTTTAACCCCTACTGTACCGCGACGTCATCTTAATTTTATTGTAGTTATATTTAGAGGATTTTGTGCAATTCACGAAAGCTCTGTGGTAGTAAAAAGGGTTAAGTGAGGTAGTTCGAAGCCTGTTAATTGCTAGAGGCCCTTTTGAAACTGAATACAATCGTCCTATAGTACCCTGAATAAAGTTAAAAGGATGTCGCCGGTACAGAAGGGGTTAAATTATATAGTGTATGTAAATGTGTGTATATATCCATATTCTATTGTTCATATCTTTATAAATGTTTCAAGTTTGGGTAGAAAAATACATAAGGTACCGGTTTTATATATTCATATTTGTTTTCACCAACCCATCAATAAATTTACAAATTAACCTAGCTAATAAAATAATTGCAAGTAATGAATACATGTGGTACTCCAAGGACTCGAGCCTACGATACTCACACCGAAATTCCGCACACTAAGCATTACCTGTGTGTACTGTATGTGTGTGAAACTGTAGGATAAATGTGTAATATATGTGTTGTGAGTATGTGTGTTTGTCTGTGTGTGAATCTGTAAGATACATGTGTGTAATATATGTGGTGTGTGTATGTGTATCAAGCTGTAATATATGGGCTGTGAATATGTGTGTTTTTCTGTAATATATGTGATGTGACTATGGGTATTTGTCTGTAATATATGTGTTGTGTGTATGTGTGTTTGTCTGTGTGTGAAACTGTAAGATATATGTGTTATATAATTATGTGGTGTGTGTATGTGTGTTTGTCTGTAATATATAGGCTGTGATTATGTGTGTTTGTCTGTAATATATGTGTTGTGAGTCTGTGTATTTGTGAGGCCGTTATCGACCATTAGTCTGCGGTTACGAGAGAACTCAGGTTGCTCCCTCA
Organism: Paralithodes platypus; assembly: GCA_032716605.1. Taxonomy (NCBI): domain Eukaryota; kingdom Metazoa; phylum Arthropoda; class Malacostraca; order Decapoda; family Lithodidae; genus Paralithodes; species Paralithodes platypus. Next base: position 15,054,481 of record CM064504.1, read on the forward strand.
CGTGGATTCAAGGCAACACAGCTCTAGTTGTGGCCGTTTTGGAAAGTGACCGTTCTGGTTGTGGCCGTTTGGGAGTGTGCCGTTTTTGGAGCGAGACTGGTTTTGTTGTGGTCATCTAGGAGTGTGGCCGTTTTGGAAAGTGGCCGTTCGGTTTGTAGCCGTTTGGGAGTGTGCCCGTTTTTGGAGTGAGGCTGGTTTTGTTGTGGCGATCTAGGAGTGTGGCCGTTTTGGAAAGTGGCCGTGCTGAATATGATCGTTTAGGTGTGTGCCTGTTCTTCTTAATGCCGTTCGGGAGTGTGGGTTTCCTGGTTGTGGCCACCTAGGAGTGTGGCCGAGTTGAACCGTTATTACTCACGCGCCCTCCTTCCCTGTCCACATATTTGTTTACAGTCCACAACGTGAGGAAGGGGGGGGGGGGGGGGTTGCACGCGCGGGTGACCTCTATACGGGATTACTACAGACCAGTGGTTATCAAGTGTAGGAGGCTGGTTGTGGTCCTCTCTCTCTCTCTCTCTCTCTCTCTCTCTCTCTCTCTCTCTCTCTCTCTCTCTCTCTCTCTCTGTCAATAATAGGAACAATTATGGAAACAATTCTAAGAGATAAGATAATAGATTACCTCAATCAAACAAGCTAATCAAGGGTAGTCAACATGGCTTTAGATCAAATAAGTAATGCCTAACAAATTTGATTGAATTTTATCATTTATTCACATTCAATGATATGACTAAATCGCTAGACATAATTTTCTTGGACTGTCAAAAATCTTTCGATAAGGTACCACATCTGAAACTAATGATAACACTGGAGATGATACTGTAGGCATTACAGGTAAATTTCATACTAAGATCAAAAGTTGGGGGCGGGGGCTAGGAATCCTCCTCCCCTTACATAATTATCCTACTCGACGAGACAGAAATGGGCGAGGGAACGCGAAAGTGGTCCCGGACCCTGAGAATAGGAACGATAAATGTTGTTTCTTTTCGGGCTCTGTTTCGTGTCGGCCACCCCCTACAATGAGGTATGTGGCTGTGTATATACATGCATACATACATACATACATACATACAGATAGAAGACAGAGAGTGGTAGTCAATACGTAACTCAACTGTATATAACACACACTCTCTCTGTAACTTACTTACTCCCCCCCCCCCCCTCTCTCTCTCTCTCCCTCTCAGTTGTGTAAATTAAGCTGGCAATCATATTTGCTGCCATCACTATTATGAGTGGTGGCAACTTTGCTCAGGAAGACGATGAACTATCCAGGCTACAGGACTGGGCCTCCTCCACTCAAACTGAGCTGGTGGCAATAGCGATGGGAATTGGGAGTATCTTTCGAAGGGGAAAGAATATTCTTATCCTATCTGACAGCAGGGCGGCCTTGGAAGCTATCTCTAGCCCCCAACCCACCTATCCTTTCCTTGTACAAGATATCAGACGGGGGATAAAATGTGTAGGGGAGAAGGGGCTAGGGGTCAAATTTGCCTGGATTCCTTCACATGTAGGCATCCCAGGCAATGAAAGGGCAGATCCACAGGGATCTGCCTTGCTTAGGCCAATCGGATTTCTGCAGACTCCCATTTTCTTATGTTCTTATGTTCTTATAAGCTTGCCAAGGAGGCCTCAGAGAAAGAAGAACCTGATCATATTCTTGAACTGTCATTGAAACAAATGAGAACTATAATTAAAAAGACACAAGAAGAAAGAGTGGATGAAGACAGAGCTAGACATCATAATACCAGCCGATCTATAAACTACTACAATAAAGTAGCATTTACGACCAAATACACCTATGGTAAACGTACAACGAGTAGGTGGGTAGACTCGGTACATGCAAGAATAAGGCTTGGCTATTGTTATCCATGGCAGCTGAATTGGCAGGTAGAAGAAGAACACAGGCAATGTAGGGTTTGCAGAGTTCCCAACAAACACTCTCTCGAGCACTATATCCTGGAATGCCCAATGATTAGGGAATACAGGAATAATCAGTTAACCACAATTGAGGATCAAGCAATATACATGCTAAAGAATAACGTAATCAATAACATACTAAAAAAACACAAGAACTTTGCCCCCCCACAATAATATGTACTGTAAACATGAAACATGAACCTTATAAGTATGCACCCCTTGCCCTCCACACATCTCTTCTTTCTTACAAGGTCACACTTAAACCCTTTGTAACGCCCTCTACACGATTTCATATTTTCATTGATCATGTCACACTTATAATATCAGTCAGTATTTCTCTACTTGTCACTGCTATTCTAATTTAATAGATTGACAATGTACAGTATATACATATCCCTCTGAGCCTCTAACACAGCTTTTATTTTAAATAATCTGTTAAGTGCCAATTCATATCCTTTTGCAAGCCAATATACATGACCCTTGCATATGTAAGCAACATAATTGTCCTCAATATTCTTTGCTAATGGTTTGATCTACAATTAAGTACCTTCGGATATGCGGCATATCCATCCCGGAGGACTACTAGTATCTTCCTTCTGAATATTGTTTTGCTACTAAACTTAATTGAATCTTGATCTTTAAGCTCTTCATAAGACAGTGTAATCTTCTCTAGACTGCAGTTGACAACCATGCCTTGCTGCCCCACTTTAGACCCTTACCATCCAAAATTGCCAGACCATCATTAAAACATTCTCCATTACCAAATTTTATATTCAATTCACCCAGACTCATCTGATTCGTCCAGACTGGTAGAGGCGGTGGGGTATGCCGGCTCGTCCACAGCCCAGCCTCCATGCCACTTTTGACCGATCAGAGCTTCTGAATCTCACTTCACCAAATTAACTTTTACCACCCAAAATTAATTATCTTTTGCCTTACCACCCATTTTTATCTCCAAGCCTTCTTGACGTGCCATACTGAGGCTCTCGGAAAATGTGTCTCAATACCAACAGTGCCTCCCCTAAACCCCCAAACTAAAATCAACAACTCACGCAAGTTGGGTCAAGCCCCGACACTCTTTATGCTCCTACTTTTTCACTTTCTCTCTTACTACACCAATAAAAACTTCCCTTCTTTCACCCTCACCCACCTTTTCTATATTCATTCATTCATTCATTCATTGCACGTATACAGTTTCCTTCCCTACTTACTGATATGTTGTGTCAGGTACGATGAAGCGATACTGCCGATATATGTAGACTTGCGTTGAAATTCAAACTTTCCCTTTTAATTTTTTTTTTTTTTTTTTTTTTTTTTTGTACTACCATAATTTTATCTTCAGTACTATCGCTGGCCTTAAACAACTTATTTATATGTAGTATGTCCCACCCTCCCCAACACATACACACACACACACACCTCCCCTCTCACACTTTCCTCCTCCCTGGAGTACCTTACCTCCTCCTCCTCCCCCCCCCTACTCCTCCTCCTCTCCCACCCATTCCTCTACCTCCTACAAAACCCCTAACCATACTGCTGTATTGTCCTCAATATTCTCGGCTAATGGCTTGATGTACAAGTACCTCCGGATATGCGGCACTGTCCCTCCCGGAGGACCACTTGCACCTTCCCTCCGAATATTATTTTATGGAAATAAAATAATTTGAATATGAATCTGAATCTGTGTGGCTGTGTGTTTTGGGTGCTGGGGCAATGCCTTCTCTATACATAATTATGTATAGAGAAGGCATTGGCTGGGGTCTGGTGACTGGGTCACGACGGGTAGGGTCCCTCTAGGATGTTTAAGAAGGGACATACACTCACACACCTCCCCTCTCACACTTTCCTCCTCCCTGGAGTACCTTACCTCCTCCTCCTCCCCCCCCCCCCTACTCCTCCTCCTCTCCCACCCATTCCTCTACCTCCTACAACTCCCCTCCCTCTCCCATAACCACACACCCTACTAAATATTATATTACTATCGGCATGTAAACTTCTCCACTGGTCATATTGCGCTAACTATCCCCTCAATAACCATTATTGTAATAAGAATTTGAACCATGTAACTCATCTTTGTAAAATATTTGTATTACTATAATTCCATTATAACTTCGGTAGTTGGTAATATTAGTCACATCATGTATGTGACTCTTGTATTCAGCTAACTATGACCTCAATAACCGTTGATGTAATGAAGAATGTGAAGTGTCCCTCATATGATTGTAATATATTTGTGGTACTATTATTGCATAATAATTAATGTAGTTCGAAATATTAGTCACATCTTGTATGTAATAATTGTATTCAGCTACCTATGATCTCAATAACCATTGATGTAAGAAAACATGAATAGCCTCCTCATATGATTGCACTAGTTTTGTAGTGCTATTATTTACCTGTCAATTAATAATTCAGTCACTTTTTTTTTTTTTTTTTTTCCATGAGCACGTATATACAGCATATGTGGCAATCAAATGAGGAAACTATAATAACACCAGACGACGATACTGTTGTTACAGTAGAATAATGCTCTTTGAGCAGTATGTATTGCCTTACCAGTGGTTGTCCCCTTATTATTATTATTATTTTATTATTGGTGGAGAGAACATAATAATTATTATTATTGAAATACCACAGGAACGAAAATTCCTGGGAGCGAAACTTCCACCCCCAACGAGATCCCTCTCTTTCTACCACCTCCCTCCACATGTTACACGTCTCGTTAATCACAGTCTTCTAATATACAAATCACATTTCCTTACCCCCTGACATTCTTGAAATACCCACTAAGTATATTCAATTAGATACCAACCATGCAGACTATAATACGTTCGTTGTGTATGGGTACGAGGCGATCTCAAGACACCTTAGCTCCCAGTGCACAACGAAACGGATCATGATTATGTCCGCCTGTATTAAATTATGTATTATGTTGATTTATACCATTGCCTATTTTTGTAATAATTGTATTCAGCTAACTATGATCTCAATAATCATTGATGTAATGAAAATATGAATAGTCTCCTCATACGATTGCACTAGTTCTGTAGTGCTATTATTTACAACCTGTCAATTAATAATTCAGTCACTACAAGCTTGCTTGCTTGCTTTTTTTTTTTTTCCTATGAGCACGTATATACAGCATATGTGGCAATCAAATGAGGAAACTATAATAACACCAGACGACGATACTGTTGTTACAGTAGAATAATGCTCTTTGAGCAGTATGTATTGCCTTACCAGTGGTTGTCCCCTTATTATTATTATTATTATTTTATTATTATTATTGAAATACCACAGGAACGAAAATTCCTGGGAGCGAAACTTCCACCCCCAACGAGATCCCTCTCTTTCTACCACCTCCCTCCACATGTTACACGTCTCGTTAATCACAGTCTTCTAATATACAAATCACATTTCCTTACCCCCTGACATTCTTGAAATACCCACTAAGTATATTCAATTAGATACCAACCATGCAGACTATAATACGTTCGTTGTGTATGGGTACGAGGCGATCTCAAGACACCTTAGCTCCCAGTGCACAACGAACCGGATCATGATTATGTCCGCCTGTATTAAATTATGTATTATGTTGATTTATACCATTGCCTATTTTTGTAATAATTGTATTCAGCTAACTATGATCTCAATAATCATTGATGTAATGAAAATATGAATAGTCTCCTCATACGATTGCACTAGTTCTGTAGTGCTATTATTTACAACCTGTCAATTAATAATTCAGTCACTACAAGCTTGCTTGCTTGCTTTTTTTTTTTTTTTTTAATGAAATACGTATATACAGACCATGTGACAATTAAATGAGGAAACTATAATAACGCATCTGAATAATGCCAACCTGACTTATAAACACAAATATGAATGTAACCAGACGACGATGCTGTTGTTTCAGTGGAATAATGGCTCTTTGAGCAGTATGTATCGCCTTACTAGTGGTTGTCCCCTCACAGGATGGGGGGCGCTGCTCAATAAACTCACCCCTCGGGGCAAAATCAAATATTTCGTCATTTTAGTTTCACTGGCACCTTCACCCACATCAGTTTCAGAGAGAGAGAGAGAGAGAGATAGTGGTTTTATAAGCATTGGATAACACGGCATATATAACTGTCACTTATATCAAAAGAGAGAGAGTGTAGTGTGGCAAGAGCACTTCAAGCGGTAGAAGTATCTCACTTTCAGAATCCAGGCAAATCATATACTGTATAATATATATATATATATATATATATATATATATATATATATATATATAAGGTCAACAAGTCAGTATGTTCGGAGGTAGAGTTGGGAAAAAAGTATAAAACAAAATAATGATGATGAAGTTAATTTATCTGAACCCTTTAACACCTACTGTACAGCTACTGACAAATGTTCGAGAGCTCTGGCGATTTTCTTTAGGCCTATGCAATTATGTCCATTTAGATTGATGTTCAGATCAAATTAGCTATAGGCCTATAATAAATAAATACATATAATGTATTTATTAATATATATTATATTTAATCTGAACATATAATTATATTATATATTATATTTAATTTGAACATCAATCTAAATGGATATATTTGCCAACAGATTTTTGCAAGAGCTCAGGAACATTTGTCAGTAGCTGTACAGTCACGCTAATAAGTGATGTCTTGGCACCAAGTATATTTCGATCAATAATTGGTAGCAGCCATATCTAAAGGGGATCTCTTAATTTCGAGTGAGATATACTAACATGTTCCTACACTTACCCACCCTATTTAACATCTGACAGACATTAATACAGCACAGAGCAAGCCAAACGTAATGACAGCTGGGACATGACTTATTAGCGCGACTGTACATGTCCCTCAGAAGCCACAGAAAATCGTCCACAAATAGCACAAGTGGATTTACACGACCACATAGCCCCACAACTTTTACCCACAACTCTGATCAGGCAGGTTCTGAAATATACTTTTTATTAGAATTGTGTCGCCTATAATATCTACCTCAAGTCGAACTTCCAAAACCATTCCAAACAATAGATTGTTCCAAATAAATAGGCCAAAAGTCTTGAACATTAACCTCTATAACTCACAAGCGACATATTTTCCTATGTGTATGAAGGAGATATAAAGGCAAAGGTGCCTGTAACAAGTGTCTCCCCCAAAGGTTGAAAGAGTGACAGAGCCAATATCAAGGTACATTACATGTAATTTAGATGTTTTGGAAAGAAGTGTGGTGTGCTTGTTAAATGTAGTGAAATGAATAGGAGGAGGAGGTGTTTGTGAATAGGAGGAGGAGGTGTTTGTGAGAGTTAGCTGGATTACGATTGTATTCAGTTTAAAAAGTGACTCCAGCAGTTAAAAGGCTTCGAAGTATCTCACTTAACTCCTTTTACAACCACATATCCTTCTTAAACTGCACAGAATCGTCTAAATATAGCTATAATATTTGTTTTCTATCACAAATCCTTCTTAAACTGCACAAAATCGTCTAAATATATCTAGAATAAAATAATAAAGATGTCGCCGGTATATTAGGGGATAATGAAAGGTGTGTACGAGTATGTGTTATAAATGATGTATATGTATTCCTTGATATAGTAGTATGTACGAGTATGTGTTATAAATTATATAGAATATGTATTCCCTGATATAGTCAAAGGTTAGTATGTACGAGTATGTGTTATAAATTATGTATAATATGTATTCCCTGATATAGTCAAAGGTTAGTATGTACGAGTATGTGTTATAAATTATGTATAATATGTATTCCCTGATATAGTCAAAGGTTAGTATGTACGAGTATGTGTTATAAATTATGTATAATATGTATTCCCTGGTATAGTCAAAGGTTAGTATGTACGAGTATGTGTTATAAATTATGTATAATATGTATTCCCTGATATAGTCAAAGGTTAGTATGTACGAGTATGTGTTATAAATTATGTATAATATGTATTCCCTGATATAGTCAAAGGTTAGTATGTACGAGTATGTGTTATAAATTATGTATAATATGTATTCCCTGGTATAGTCAAAGGTTAGTATGTACGAGTATGTGTTATAAATTATGTATAATATGTATTCCCTGGTATAGTCAAAGGTTAGTATGTACGAGTATGTTTTATAAATTATGTAGGCTATATATATTATATTCCCTGTTATAGTCAAAGTTAAGTATGTACGAGTGTGTGTTATAAATGATGTATTATGTATTCCCTGATATAGTCAAAGATAAGTGTGTACGAGTGTGTGTGATATAAATGATTTATATATGTATTCCGAGTGTGTTATAAATTATGTATATGTATTCCCTGGTATATGTGTATGTGTGTAGGTGTGGTGATGATGGAGTCTGCGTGTTGTATACCAAGCCTTTACACAACACAAGCTGCAACATTGATTAAACCCGCGGGCTAGATCATGGATGCACCTTTAATTACTTAGTCGGGTTGCATAAATACCATGTTGTTTTTATTATTATTATTTATATTAGGCTATTATTATTATTATTGCATATATTCGATGTTCTTCTTCTTCTTATTATTATTATTAATAGTTGTAGTAGTAGTAATAGCAGTAATAGTATTATTATTTCCGTCTACGAGGTTGGATGGAAGTTGTTTTCGTCTCTGTTTGTTTGTCTGTAAACAAGAGATCTCACAAAGTTATGAACGATTTTCACGAAATTTGGTGGGCAGAAAGGATATGCATCAAAGACGAAGCGATTAATTTAGGAGGCAATCCGGATCATATCCTGGAACCCAGATCTAGAAGAAAATTTAGGCCTGTGATATTAATTGTAAAGAACCAGCCAGCGCAGACGGAGGTATGTGCTCTACCAAGTTCCCCTCTAGTTATAATTATTATAGAATGAGATAGTTACTGGCTTTATATTATCAGTAATGACTCCGGTTTCCACTTTCTTCCGGGTAGCCTTGGACGCTTTATTCAGTTTAGAAAAGCTCTGTGGGAAGCATAGGGTTCATTGAAATGGTTTGGGCCTCGCTGATTCATTGCTTTATAGTGTTCATATATTACTGTATTTATATCGTTAACCTGTATACCAAGAAAAAGGCCTTAATCAACCACATTATCTTATGTTAACCCCTTCAGCACCATGACACGGTTTTACCTTGGATTCTGGCTAAAATGAGATGATTTTATGCAGTTTAAGAAGGACCGATGTTACCAAGAGGGTTAATTGAGATTGTATTTACCTGCTCGAGTCCTATAGGTCGATTACAAACTAAAGAAAATCGTCAAATGGCGACAATTACATAATGGCGGTGAAGGGGTTAACCAATAAAAAATAATGTAAAATACCCGAACGTACGGTACTAAAATGGCTACGTAAAAGATTGACGAGGTGAACAAGGGTGAGGAGTGAGGATTGGCGGTAGATTGGGGAGAGAGAGTGTGAGAATGAGAGTGAGAGTGAGTGAGTGAGATAGAGAGAATGAGTGTGTGAGTGAGTACGTGTTAACATGAGGGTATATAGGTTGATTCTCTCCTCTTACCTACATACTGGTAACCAGACAGCTCAACCAGTAGTCCATAAGTCAGTAGCTCTCGACCAATAATGCTGAGTTAGCTTGACCCTTTAATTTGTCATTGGTATTGTTGGGACTGTTCTATTTGGCACTGGATGAAATCGTCTATTCGTTGAGTTATCCTAGAACCCTATTATGATTTTATATATATATATATATATATATATATATATATATATATATATATATATATATATATATATATATATATATATATATATATATATATATATAAACGTCTTCAGCACCATGATGGCTTATTACCTTTTATTCTGGCTAAAATTTGATGATTGGATGCAGTTTAAGAAGGACCTATGTTATTAAGGAGATTGATTGAGATTGTATTTACCCATTGAGTCGTAGAGGTAGATTATAAACTAAATAAAATAATCTAATGGTAACCAGGACATGACGACAATGACGTAATGGTAATCTAAAATTAGATTGAATATATATTTACTGTTACTAGGCTATTTATATCCAAAGATAAGATAATGCACTTGATAACATGACCCACACACTATTGACAAATACAATTGTTTTGCAATATACCTCTATATTTTAAACACAACAAAGATAAGCAACATTCCGAAGGTTTGATACAATGCAATTCACTAAGGTAAATGACAGAACAAGATAATTATATATAAAGTCTATTATATATAATTGGGGACTGGGCATTGGGCAGAAACACGAAGGGGGAGGACAGGTAGGGTGCTGGGGAGTGAGAGTGATAGGTAGGGAGGCAGGGGGAGGAGGAAGGGGAGGACAAGGAGTATAATGCACGTGTTTGGGACTGGCGGAGGTGGGGTTTGGATGTGACATCACTAATAGGGGCGGAGCTTCACCCTAGCACCGTGTAGGATGAATCAATAAACTCAATTTTAAATACCATAGAAGACCCATCAGATTTTGTGTATTACTATATGCAATGTTTATACTTCAGTTACTCACATATCATTGTCAAAATATAGGTATGTATTGACTAAGAGGTTATATAAATGATGAGTGGGCGGAGCTAGAATGGTCTAGTGGTGTGGCCGCGTGACTGACAAGGGAGGGAGATTGCAATCCTGGGATGACCACCCTCTATCTTATCCCCTACTGAAAATGGTTGATAAATTCTTTCAATATTGTGGCCCATTTCTGTATTGATTCTGCCAATTATTGAAGCATTTTGTGTATCTAAAAAAGGACCTCTATTAATCAAAGGTACATTACACCATCACGTTTAATCTTCTGATTCCATTGTTTTAGTACAATCGTCTAATGATAGCCAGAATAAAAGGAATAAATGCATCAATTTAAGCCGGAAGGGATACTAGCTTAGTAGATAGATATATAGAACAAAACAATCATGGATGAATATATGAATGGGTATGTAGATAGACATACGGTACACGTTTATAATTATAATTATGTATATATTTGTTTATGCTAACGTGTATCTGTGAGATATATATATATATATATATATATATATATATATATATATATATATATATATATATATATATATATATATATATATATATATATACCGGTATATATATATTATATAACTAGATAGTTACTCACTTTCATAGTTAAACGTATGTTGGTGTTGCATAATTACTTGGTTACATCCAGTATATACCGGTACATAGTTAATAGGTACAGTAACCACACATTCCTATTCCAACGAGGTCATTAGGACCAATTAATGTAGTAGACATTAATACTCTCAAATAATACCTAACTTTTCTTCATTAGTTCAGCCATTTTCTATTAGAATAGACCTTCGCCATTTTAGTTTTCAGAGAGTTTCCTGGTATGAACTTGGCCATATTGTTCAATAATTGATGTGAAATAAAGGTTTTAAATGGTTGTATAATTGTATAAATGGTCTAGCCTATTGGGTGTAGAACGATATGAATAAAAATAATACTCAACACATATAGCCATATAAGTAATGTAAGTAATGTTGGATTGTCCTAACACGGTCTGAATAAAAACAACAAACATATTGAGTTTTAGAAGTTATTGTTTTCGAGGCAGTTTGTTATTTAAGGTACCGTATACAAACTAAAAGACGATGGGCATATATTTGGTTTAGCTATAAGAGCAGGTCAGATAAACGTTAATAACTCATGATTTGTTCAATGCTCTCTAACTGTTCTCCCACAACCCCGCACATCATGCTATTAGAGGCCACATATTAATTCCAATCAACTACCGGTATATAACTTTTGGTACCGGTATTGTATTCTAGCAAAATCAAAACATCTTAAGTTTCTCAGTAGCGATCTTTAGGACTCAAAAGTTTATATTTTATTTCTACACACCCTTTTAACTCCTTGAGGATTAGACGCATTTTGACAGTTTATTCAGGCCAGTATTAGACGATTTTATGCAGCTTAGGAAGGATCTGTGGGCATAAAAGGGTAAAGACTATTTCAATCAACCCTCTGACTTCCACAGACCTTTCCTAATCTGAATAACATCGTCTAACAATAGCCAGAAAATAGAAAAGAAGTGCGTCACGGATCGTCTGAGGGTTAATAGATAATGCCCAATAACATCGTCTGGGATAACTCCATACATTGGAAAAAGTTAATGGAGTGAACTGAAATTAAAACACGACAACGCCTACTGTACATTCTTAATGTCCTACCCGGTACATTATATTGTTCAACCTAGGCTTGCAAATACTGCGGTGTGTGTATATGTGTGTAATAAACAGATGATATTTCGTGTTGCGTTTCGTTGCAGTAACATCGTCTCCTACATTATATGATTTATTTTGGAGAGAGAGAGAGAGAGAGAGAGAGAGAGAGAGAGAGAGAGAGAGAGAGAGAGAGAGAGAGAGAGAGAGAGAGAGAGAGAGAGAGAGAGAAGGGGGAAGGGAAGGATAGAGTAGGAGAAAGATGAAGAGGAAGCAAAAAAAGAGTGCAAGTAAGTGTGTGTGTGTGTGCGCGCGCGCGCGTGCGTGCGTGCGTGCGTGCGTGCGTGCGTGTGTGTGTGTGTGTGTGTGTGTGTGTAGGAAATACAACATAAAAGAGATGAGGTGTTGTTTCTTTAGGGGGATTTTTGTTTAGTAGTAAGTGGGGTCTGTGGAGGCAGTTCCCCAAATCTTGACACAATTTTAGGAATATTTAATCTGTGGTGTGACACTTCTATTATAATAAATGTTCATAGCCTATAATTATACAGTATTACATGCATATATTTGCCTAGACTATTATACACTTTTTAAAGATGGGTTACAGATATGTCATATAATTGACCACGTGCGAATTTCAGGCTATAAGGAAGTTGGCGCCGAAACATCAATATTAAACAGAAGTGCACAAATAATGTAGTTTTCAGATTGATAGAAAGTAGCGTATGATGAATTTGGTGTTTTGTATTTAATATACTACACCCGTATTTTTGCTAGTAATTCTGCTAAATATCGATGCCTACGGCTCCAAGTATTTGATTTGTTAACCAAACAAAAATGGAACATTCAAGCACTTAAAAATAAATAATGCGTTCACATCCACATATTCGATAGTTACTGCTTTACATAACGTTTTCTTCCTTTGTACAGTGAGAGAAAACGCGGATGATAACGGCAGTAGAGGACATACTGGTACAAATTCTCCCTTGTCACCTGTCACAAGTTGTTTTGTATTATAAGCAACTTGACCTTTTAAAAGATGATATCCTGTAGTTCTCCACCCTCCTTCTCCATCAATGATTCTCTATTATAAACTACATGTCGTAATTTCTGTAGCTGACACATTAGTCATTGCATATTGATGCTCAATATATATTTTAAAGTCACCCATGATCATAAATAACACATAAATAATAAGTTAGAAGGTATTTTCGCGCATTTATGTTATGAAAATTATAATAATGCTTTTATTAATTTTAGGTAAAATAATACAATACGGATTTTTAAATCTTCAATATTCGACAGTTACCGCTATAAATATATAAATATGTCGTGAGAGAAAACGAGAATGATAATGGCATTGGAGGACATACTGGTAAAGATTGACACTGTGTGTAGGACTATGGAGTCCTACAAGTTAAGTTAGTTTGATGGGCTGGGTTTGTTGGCGTCGGTGTCTTTTAATATGACTGTATTCGTTTAAGTCTGGCGATTATTATACAATTTAATTAGTTTAGGAAGGAATTGTGGGAATCATTGGGTTAATTGAGATACATTTTACTTCTTGGAATCCGAGAGGACTTTCCAAACCTGAGTAAAATCGTCTAATTTCAGCCAAAATTTAGTACATTGTCGTCCTCGAAGACTGAAAGGGTTGAATATGGCGACCGTCTCGCATTATCGCATTTAAACGGAGGGAAAATAATGTCATTTTCTACAGATAAAGACAGATTAAGCTTGATGGAGGTCTAGGGAGAATACTAAAACAATGATAAATACATCTATAAATGCACTTATAAATAACCCCTACCCTCTTAAACCTCTTACGTATTGTATTGTTAGTCACATATACCCAGACTTTGAATGTATGAGTGTATAAACAGTGTATATACAGACCTTGAATGTATGAGTGTATAAACAGTGTATATAGCCTTGAATGTATGAGTGTATAAACAGTGTATGTATCCTAGAATGCATAAGTATATAAAGAGTATACTGTATGTATCCTCGAATGTATGAGTGTATAAATAACATGTATGCAGGCCTTGAATGTATGACTGGGAATTAAGAGAGATGCACCGTCAGTATAAGCTATTGAGTGCAAAGAAATGTATGAGTTAGCAAATGAAGAAACCCTAAATTGTATGAGCGAATAAATAGTAATAAATAGCAATATAGTATACAATAGTTTAGTTTATGAGGGCTTATGATGTTTATGATGGGCTGGTTGTTCTGGTTCCCCTTCTTCCTCATGTTTAGCCCCATTAGTTTTCAAATTCTAATTAGTTTGTCAATTATAAAACCTTTCGTGCAATGTCTATATCAATATCAAGACTTTTCGTGCCATTTAGGTGTCAACTTTTTTCCTGGCGAGCGATAGCGAGCCTGTAATTTTGAGAGAAACCAGCCTTGAAGGCGGGAAATTTTTTCTATCGAAAAATGTACACATTTATCTTGAAGGGGTGTCTAGGGGGTGTTTTTTTAAAGCTTGATGAAGGTCTAGCGAGGAAACTAAAAAAATATGTGAATATATAAATAAAAAGACCCCCAAATAACCAGTGTCCCCTTAAAGGTGTACTGTATGTACAGACCTTATGTGTATGGTTGACGATGATTGGGTGGTATGGTTGTTGGTTGAGAGTGAAAAATACCCTACTTTGTACCTCCACCACTACTGCTGTCTGGACTACCCTACCGTACTACACGGTGCCAGGGTTACCACACATAAGTCACAAAATCCCGCTACAGTCATCTTTATACTCGCTAGAGTTCGCTAGATCTTACACAACCAAAAACAGAATATCACTAGAAAAATGACACTGTCTGCAAACTTTATTTTAGAAATATCTCTAAGCTGCAGAATATGCAGTAGTTGTTAATCACGCCCTATCTTTCAATTATTACAGATCGTTGAAAGTATATATCTCCATAGATCTAGCACCAGCATAGCTAACTTGGCAACACTGACCCTCCTTTGCTTTCCCCACAGTACACACACACACACACACACACACACACACACACACACACACACACACACACACACACACACACACACAATTAGACTATGATATGCTTTTCCTTGGCATGACAAAATCTAGTGTTACCAGAGCTACAACCATTAAAAGAATAATAGTAATTTGGAGTAGCTTCAAACCTCTTCACTGTTAAACAAAAGGCTACTGTTAACCAGAATTGGATAAAGTATATGACATTCGTATCGAAGGGGTTACGCATCTGGCAGACATTATTACAGATGAGAGTGTTGAACATATTGACAACTATAACATGATTTGTTCTGTTATGAGATGGTCTTTCAAATATTCTTCTTAAATTACTCTCGATATTCAACATCTGGCAGACATTGGTACATTGATGAGGTAGCCAAGAATAATATGATAACTGGAGGATGATTTATGTGGTCAACTGTATGGCAGAAGGTAACCAACATGGGGGGAGGAGGGGAGGGGGGGGGGTCAGTAAGGGGGCGGTGTCAAGGTCTATTGTGCTGTCATAATCACTCAGCCTCAGCCCGCCGGAGGGGTGGCGAATCCAAACCCGACAAACACAATTTTTTTACTTTTGAGATAATCGCGGTCAAAGTTTGGCAATGTTTAGACGTGTGTAACTTTCCAACCCGGTGGATGTAAGTGTTCATATTTGGACTGAAGCTGTATGAAAGATCGATACCGGTATTTCATCGTATGTGCAGCAATTGAAATTTGAACAGAGGGTTTTTGTTCAGGAATATTTTTTGGCAAGAATGTAGTTACCGGGTGGGTGTACCGGTACCGCCCGGCTTGTTTACACTACGCGGACGCTCACCATCATGTTCCCGTCTATTTTGACTGCCTTTGGATACAAAAATACATTACCCTAACCAAACAACCTAACCTAACCTAGTATTATAGATTTATAAGTATTTATTTTATTATAAGTATTTATAGATGATTTATGTTGTATGTTGGTAGTGGTACACCCGGTAACAGTGTACCAAAATAGGTCAAATCTTTTAGGCATACCGAAATGGAGAAAATTTCAAAATTCATACCAGTTTGGCTGCCTAACCTAAAATTCCATCGATTGGCCTGGGGACTGGCAGGCAGACTGTCAAAAGTCCGCAAAACTCGAATGTCTCGCTACTCTAAGCTAATGGTCATCATTTGCAAACTCTCATTGTTCATTAGCACATACAAAATTCCATAACAATGGTATATATCCAACAAAAATGACATAATAACTCGTAGCTACCTTCCACTTGCGGCTTGCCACTCAGGTGAAGCCTTTACAACGGCACCTTCTTGTTTGTTTACAAAAACATAACTGACGATGCGAGCGCCCTCCATATTCTATAACCGGGCAATTATAAAGACATAAGAAGAAACAAGAACCAAGATCAACAACCAAGAAGAAATAGCACATAATACATTTTACTGTCAAAATAGAAAACTGAAAACACGACAAAAGGGAGGCGCCGTGCGGCCGTTGCAAAGGCATAGCTTCCCGACCAGCAACTGAACTGAACTGACTCACCGTGTATTTTTCATAGCGCAAATTATCTCGGCGTATGAAATATCGAGATGCCCAAGTAACCATTTCCCGACCTATTTTCTTAGTAATAATGAGTATAATCATCTTCATGGTAGTAAGTGATGGTGTACCTATGATATAATAGTGATTGTAATGAACAAAAGTGGGTAATAAATGTATTATAAATAACATGTGAAATATGAAGTTACGGATGGTCGGTCGGCTATTTTACCGTACTTATCTTGTAATAATGCATGACATCATCTTTAAATTAATGTTCCATAAACTTTGACGGTCGGTCGGTGGTGATGTGGATCCCCCAAAACTGGGATTTTGGTGTTAAAAAAAGTGGTTAAAAACTCCAAGTATGAAATTTAACTCCAAAGGCAGTCAAAATAGACGGGAACATGATGGTGAGCGTCCGCGTAGTGTAAACAAGACGGGCGATACACCCGGTAACTACATTCTTGCCAATGTTTCCTGCATTTTAGCCTAGCCTAGTTAGGCTATATTAGAATTAGGCCTAGGCTACTTACAAATGGCACATTGACACAGACTGCTTTTATGGACAGCCTACATTATAAGGCCTAGGCCTAAGGTACCAGGTAAGTAAATGTGATTTAGTCATATTTTAAGCTAGTTGTTGTTGTTGTTGTTCTCCAGGCTGTCTGGCCGAACAGCCCCAAGGTCTCGAGCAAGGCCAAGGCCATAAACGAGCACCCCCACAAAATCCTCCCTGCTTACCACTAACAAAGCCCGGGTGACCGAAGCCACTCCAAGGCAGGGAGCTAAGGAGGGTGCGGAAACGCCCGGGAAACCAAAGCCCCACCCAAGGCCCTGTGCCCCTCAGCAATTATGAAGGGAAAGTTGAGGGGTAAGGGAAAAATGTGACGCTTTGGCTCCGAATCTGCCAACTTCTAGGTTGGCAGTAGGGAGGTCAATCCACGGAAAAGACGCCGCCACTTGAGATCTAGAAGATATATAAGTAAAAGGAACAGTCAGAGTAAGCTATGGGTATGGCAGAGATCGCTCAGTTCTCACTCGGATAGACCAGCCCATCACCGCATGACTAGAACCCAATCCTCTCAGTATCAGCTAGGAAAGGCCCTAGAAAGCCGCCTTTGGCGGGGGGATAGCTCCCCTATTTCAACTCCTTTCGGGGTTGGGCACCCGCCCTATTGCCAGTCTGGGGTCTGGAGTCGACTCTCAGGATCTGGCGGCTCTGGCCTCAATTCCTAGTCATGAATGAACGAGTCGACACTGCATGAATCTATCTAGGCCTATTAAATGAAATTATACCACTGACATTGTCACATCTCACATGGCAAGCAGAAACAGTGATTTTGACAAGTTTAGCCTAGCCTAGGGCAGCCATGGCTAGCTGCCTAACCTATTTTAATGTAGCAGACTATCCGGGCTATAGCCTAGGCCTATTAGGCTAAATTACACTTACACAATTTTAAGTTTAGTTAGCAACTTAGCCATACTACAGTATCAGTATTAGTAGGTCTATTAGTAGGAGGTCCGGGGGCCGAAGCCCCCCGGAGCCCGGTAACCCAAGCCCATTTTTGTTTTGCTAGTAAAATAATTATGTATATTAGCCTAGTTTCATTCATTAAAATTTCCGGGTAGGATGTAGTGAGCGGGCGTACCGCCATCTTTGTTTACATTACGGACCCCCCCCCCCCTCGTAAGAACTTTATTTCATACCTCGCCCAATTTCGATAATTCATACCTAACTGGAAAAATCCTATTTTGGCACCCTGCCCCGAGCCCGGTAACTACCGGTACATGCTTCCCTATTTTTTTCCAAAATTATCCAAGTTTCATAAGGGGAGATTTGGACAAAAACTCACTTTGCCATCACTTTGAATGCGATTTCGTTTTTTTAATCATTAGGCTAGGCCTATAGGCCTAGTACATCACTAACAGTTATTGTGCATCATTCCCACCCACATCGCTCCCCATTTCAAACACCAGGTAAGTCAGGTAAGTACATAATCATCAGGTAAGTACATAGTCATCAGGTAAGTAGACCTACATGAAAACAGGTAGGCCTAAGTACCGGTATCCTACCATTATCAATGTGTACACAATGAATAACAACATAGCCTAATAGTAATAGGCCTAATCATAACAATAATAACCAAAAACATTAGATAATGTAGATAGGGTAGATAGCAGGTAGATTAGGTAGAGGTAGGTTAGGTAGAGTAGTAGGCCTAACAGTAACTGGGAAAAATGGAGCCAGGATTGAAGAAGGTTTAGAACGTTGATAAGGTAGGATAGATAGAATAATAGAAGATGAGGTAAATAGCAGGTAGAACATTGCACCGTACTTACATTGCAGGTAAAGATGGCTCAGAATGTTGGCAGGTAGATCCAGAGGTAGGTAGTAGGCTAATCCAGGGAGTGTCACCGAGTGTGGTGGAGAGAATGATCCTTAATTGCAGGTAAAGATGATACAGAATGTTGGCAGGTAGATCCAGAGGTAGGTAGTAATCCAGGGAGTGTGGTGGAGAGAATGATCCTTAATTGCAGGTAAAGATCTTTTACACTACTGTACAGGATTCCGTTTGGCCCTGCCGTAGAAACTTCCCCCACTTAAAGAAAAATATCCAGAAGGGCCTGGCCGGGCCTCCAGGCTCTCGTCACTGTCAGACATTGTTCGCTATGTATTCCTGGATACACTGATGTACAATAGATGCAGTAATGTGCTGTAAATAACTGTAAATAGTGCGATAACGACACCACGATCACCGGCAATGTAAGCGTTCCCGCGTGTTGTCGGACAAGACTGTCATGTTTATGTTAGGGAACTCGCCCGCATGAATCCCCAGTAGCCAATGGGAGCGCGCGGCGGGTAAGCCCTGAGTTTTCATTGGCTCCCGCACCTCCCTTACACATGTAAAGAGTGAGAGCGTGGGAGAAGGCCTTTGTGGGATTACCACAGGACCGTGTTTCTCGGCCTGCTCTGAATAATGCCGATAAGGTCGAAAAAGATACCTGCACTCAAAACACTGTCACCCTTACAGTTTCTGCCCGAATGCGACCAAATCCAGATCACGTGATGGAGGAAGGATAGGAGTGTTCCTTTCCGCAAAAAACCGCGTTTTTCAAAATTTGGCGCTTTGTCGGGTTTGGATTCGCCAGCTCTCTCTCTCTCTCTCTCCTATTGGCGAGACTAAGCTATAATGACCAGTTGAGAACTTTATGATCTTCTTTAGTTGAAAAATTGTGGGTTGTGAGACCAATAAATTTTGGTATTCAGTATGGTATAGGAAGTTAATATTAATAATGTGAATCAGACACATACTTAGCATGAGCCTCAATACAAGACGTTACTATCACTGGAAATTAGAGTTAAAGATATATTTAGATTTACTATATCCAGACAAATTATCCACGGAAATTTTACATTTGTTTTCATTACAGCAGTTTAAGGAGAGGGTAGACATCATCTGTGTTTTATATTCAACTAACTTTTACCGCAACATCTGTGAAACATGAACTACTACCTGTAATTATCTTTAACTCCCAAAATACACCCCAAGTTTGTTCTTTCTATGTATTACGCACGGCGGCACGAGTTCTTTGCCCTCCCCCTTCACCATGTCGCACGTATCAGCTGGCCTGTGACCTCGTTACAGAAGTGGACGATAATCACGGTACACCCTTGTTACACCCCAACCTGTTACACTAGCCCGTCCGAAGTGTGGGCTTTATGGTGATGTTTCCGCTTAATTATTATTGAGGGTTTTTGATGAGGCATCAGTAATGGATTTGTTGTTTGTGTTGTATATTATTATTAATATAAGTTGTTTTATATATGTAAGGTACATTCAGACACCATAGTCTCTAGCCCACTCATAAGAATTTGTGGATCCCCTGTGTTTTTCTGTATGCAATTATAACTATCTGGATTAATTTTTGGATATAAATTGCTTTTCAATTACTAGTATATATAGTTTTGTACCTGATGTACAGACAATTATGTTAATACATTCGTTTCCAGAGATCAAGTTCCATAAATAGAAAAAGGTGAGGTCCACGAATGTATATGAGTGGGCTAGAAACTATGGTATCCGAGTGTACAATATATATGTAATATAGGATATATATCTAATGGTTATATTGTTTGTGTTTTAGACTGAGAGTGTTGTGAAGGGCCGCCTTAGAGCGGCAGCGGCACCTGGAACTGAAGCCTGCACACCCACAGTTTTAATATATAGGGTAAGTCACACGTCAGTCTAAATTCAATAAACAAAGTTAACAAGTCGGTTAATTAATATCCGAACAACAAATTAGATACACAATAAAATAACTATCCCTACAAAGCAAGGTGGTCTGCCCGCAAACTGTTAACCTACTACTTTATAAATTTCATCACTGCCTCCCCTTTTTCTCCTTCCCTCCCCAACCCTCTTCTTACCCCTCTTAGACCCATCTAGGGTTTACAAAAAATCTTAGTGTAGTAATAGTATTGTATCCCCGGGAAAGGAGATATTTTGTGCTTCACTATAGGGGACATTTTCCGCCTGGATTTGTAACACGTTTCAAAACAACGGGGATGCCTTTTTTCTTTTCTTTTCTTTTCGTGTTTTCGTGTTTTGTTTCTGTTTTCTTTAGTGTGCAATATGGTTATGAAAAAGAGCTTCCTTGTCGTTTTTTCCCAGGTTACCACGACCGTGTGACACCTTCCCTAGCCTATCACCTCAATATATACTGTATACATATGTTTGAATGAGACTCTTGTTACAGCCAGCTTTGCCTTTTGTCTCCTTCATACACATAGAACAAAAAATAGTCATATTATATCATGCCATTAAAAAAATTATATGGATTCTTTCAGTTGGTCTAAAACAGGTGTGCTATTTTATGATCCTCTCTATTAATAGCGCTTTTCGTTACTATTTTGTACGGTCATGTGGGCACAAATTTTAGAGAAGTTGTTATCTTGTGTGTGCGGTTTTTTTTTGGGGGGGGGGGGGGGGGTTAAATCCGGTCACCGTTTTTAGGTTTTCCATTTTTGTTTATTGTATGTAAGTTTGTGTTTATAGTTATAATAACCTTTCTCTTCTGTGATGTTAGTTCCCAGATCAGTTAATTTGCTTGAATTGGCACTGGTTGAAATCTAATGATGCTAAAGGGGGTAGGATATTTTTTTTTGGTCTCTATCTATATATCTTTCTATCTATTTATACTATATCCCCCCCCCCCCCAAAAAAAAAAAAAAAAAAAAAAAAACGCACACACACGATAAAAACTTCTCTAAAATTTGTGCCCACATGGCCGTACAAAATAGTAACGAAAAGCGCTATATACTGTATATATATTAAGAGTTAACAAAATTTTAAAAATTACTCCAAATGCCCATCGTGCAGGGCAGTACCCAGGCGTGTTTTGTTTTCCTTTCATGTATATGAAGGAGACAAAAGGCAGGTTGCCTATAACGAGTGTCTCCCCTAGAGTCAATAGAGTGAAAGAGAGCCAAATTCAAGGGACGTTGCGGTCAAAATGACTGGACAAATGTAATAATGAGTTGCTGGAACTCCTGTTTCATTTGTCTGGCTTCCTTCACTGTTTCTGTTTGTGTCTCACCTATATCACAGAGAGTAATCCAGCTAGTTTTCACAAATACTTCCTCCTATTCATTTGACTACACTAGTGAAGCACACCAAACTTCCTTCCAATTCTCCAACAAATATTTTACTCTAACGTCCCTTGAATTTGGTTCTCTGTCACTCTTGTAATTTTGGGGGAGACACTTTTTACAGGCACATTTGCCTTTTGTCTCCTTCACACACATAAAACAAACAAACAAACAAACAAAATAATTTGGTGATCGCTAGGATGGGACATAAATTGGCGTCATTTGATTGAAAGAGTTAGAGTTTATCTAGTACGTTCGCGGATATGAGGCAATGCTGCAAGTTGCACAGATAGGAATGGCAGAAAGGGCGGCTTGTGACGTCAAAGGCTGTTGCAATTTGACTCCTGTTGGCCCTTGACATCTGCAGGGCACAGAACACTCGTCATTACCTAGGGGGGAGTCAATGATTCCTGAGGAGGGGAGGGGCGGGGGGGGGGGGGGGGGATAATTTGGGTTAACCCCTTCTGTACCAGCGACGTAATTTGTATTATATTCTAGCTACATTTATATGATTATATGAAGCTTAGTGAGGATATATGCTAGCTAAAAGGATTAATTGAGATAGTCTGTAGCCTTATAAATTTATAATCGTGTAATAATTGCCAGAATATAATGTAAAGGATGTCAGTGGTACAGAAAGGGTTAATTTAAAGATATTTATTGAGTAATGTCCATAATTCGTATGCCTAAATAATGTTGGTAAGTCAGCCATTTGGGGCTTGTATGTATAAACCCCTTCAGCACTATGACGCCTTTTTTTACCTTTATTTCTGGCTAAACTAGACGATTTTATGCAGCTCAAGAAGGACCTACGTTATTCTAGCTACCGTATTTGACGAGTGTATGCAGCTCAAGAAGGACCTACGTCATTCTAGCTACCGTATTTGACGAGTGTATGCAGCTCAAGAAGGACCTACGTTATTCTAGCTACCGTATTTGACGAATGTATGCAGCTCAAGAAGGACCTACGTCATTCTAGCTACCGTATTTGACGAGTGTATGCAGCTCAAGAAGGACCTACGTCATTCTAGCTACCGTATTTGACGATTTTATGCAGCTCAAGAAGGACCTACGTTATTCTAGCTACCGTATTTGACGAGTGTATGCAGCTCAAGAAGGACCTACGTTATTCAAGCTACCGTATTTACCGAGTGTATGCAGCTCAAGAAGGACCTACGTTATTCTAGCTACCGTATTTGACGAGTGTATGCAGCTCAAGAAGGACCTACGTTATTCTAGCTACCGTATTTGACGAGTGTATGCAGCTCAAGAAGGACCTACGTTATTCTAGCTACCGTATTTGACGAGTGTATGCAGCTCAAGAAGGATCTGTGGTAGTTAAAAGGGTTGATTGAGATAGTCTGCGAAGCCCTATAATTGCTAGAAATCATTCCTAACCTGAATAAAATTGTCTAGCAGTTACCAGAATATATTGAAAAAGACGTCGCCGGACCAGAAAGGGTTAAAGTAGACTGTCTGATTTGTGTAATGATCTAAGGGGGGATGGTTAACATTTTGGTCGATTTGTTTTCTTATATACTATATATATAAAACTTTTCTAGTTTCCTCCCTAGACCTCCATCAAACTTAAAACAAACAAAAATCCAGGATCCCCTCTCAAGATATATTTGTACATGTTTCGGTAGAAAGAGGCCGGTTCTCCTAAATTACAGGCTCGCTATCGTTCGCCAGGAAAAAATCGACACCTAAATGACACGAAAAGTCTTAAAATTGACAGAGAAAAGGGGCGAAAGGTCTTAAAATCGCCAAACTAATGGGGCTATGCATGAGGGAGAAGGGTGTCCGTAAAAACCGAGCATCTCCCCTTAACTTTGACGTAGCCTGTTTGAGTGGTGCCGGGATCTGAGTTACTTTATGGCAAGAGTAACGACCTGAAGCTTCTCTCTCTCTCTCTCTCAACCCATTGTTTCATATATATATATACAGTATATATATATATATACAGTACTCAAACACGTGTTCCATAACGCAATATAATAATATATTTGTGTTTGTTTGTGTATGAAGGAGACAAAAGGCAAATACAAGAGTACCCTGGACAAAGATGTGCATATACTGTACAGTAGACTGTAACATATATTATTATACACATGTTAATTTGCACGATTTTGAGAAACCTTCACTAATTTCCTATTCATTACATAACACAATTACATTTCCATAATGTGCTGAACAAAAATTAGTTTAGTTTGGAGAAATGATAGTATACAATCCCATAAGATTAATAAAGATCTACTCTTTGTTAGTATATCTCTTTCTTTCTCTCTCTCTCTCTCTCTCGCTCTCTCTCTCTCTTTCTCGCTCTCGCTCTCTCTCTCTCTCTCTCTCTCTCTCAGAAAATCCACATCCATGTTCTTACCCCTTCCCCTCAAAACACTTCTTCCCTATAATTTACTAAGCAGTTTATTATCACCCTCTCTTCTCTCTCTCTCTCTCTCGTTCTGCCAACCGTAGTACAGTATATGTTAACACTATACTCCAGAAGGCCACTCTGTTTCTTTTCATCTGACGACAAGTTGAATTCCTAAGCAGCTAATATCTTGATCATATCAGATCTGATCAAGATTGTGTTGATACCTATTGGAAAATATGAAACTAAATATTAAGACCAAGTTTATATAACTAGCACCATATATCACTCCAAAATCTTCAAAGTAACTGAGAAACCTTGATGGGAACTATACAATTTAGCACCAGTTGCAGATAAACAGACTATAGTACTCAAACCTACTGTGTGCCTTGGTATTGTTTCCTTTGGGGCATTACCTTGTGTCCCCATTTGTTTGTTCTAATAGGGGCAGGGATAATGGAGATCCCTTTCATACTAAGGGGGATGATTGTTTTAAGTATTACCTCTGATGTGATAGACTGTGTGGGTATGAATGTTGTGTAAGTTTAACCTCAGATGTGATGGACTTCACCTCTCCTCTCCCCTTCCCCCCCTCTCCTCTCCACTCCACCTCTCTCTCTCTCCTCTCCACTCCACCTCCACCTTTCATCTTCACTCCACCTCCACCTCTCCTCTCCACCTCTCCCCTCCACTCCACCTCTCCTCTCCACTCCCCTCCACTCCACCTCTCCTCTCCACTCCACCTTTCCTCTCCTCTCCACTCCACCTCCACCTTTCATCTTCACTCCACCTCCACCTCTCCTCTCCACTCCACCTCTCTCTCCTCTCCTCTCCACTCCACTCTACCTCTCCTCTCCACTCCACCTCTCCTCTCCACTCCACCTTTCCTCTCCTCTCCTCTCCAGTTGACCTCTCCTCTCCTCTTCACTCCACTCCACTCCACCTCTCCCCCCTCCCTTCCCTCCTAATTAACCCACAACAAATAGAATCCCACCAACACCACAGCACCAATCAGGCTTCAATGAACCTCTGAAATTAGCCAGGCTGCCTCGTATGATTATTAAAATCTTTGGGGCTATTTTGGGAAGCAGGATACGCCGCAGTGTGTGGGTTGAGAGAGAGAGAGAGAGTGTGTGTGTGTCAGCTACATTAATATATACCGGTATATATATATATATATATATATATATATATTATATATATATATATATATATATATATATATATATATATATATATATATATATATATATATATATATATATATATATATTATATATCCATCTTATATACTTTGTTGAAAAAAGCGATCCTCCTCAAATTGTATTTATATTAATGTCGTGTCTTCCCCTTTCAACGATTTTCGTCCAATAAAATTAATGTTGTGTTTTACATGATAGCAACATTGACAGTAAGATACTCCTTCTGATATAGTGTTTATGTGATCAACTGTGGTTACTTTTCTGAACATATTGTTAATTTGTGTGTTGTTATTGCTCTCTCGAACGCCAAGATGAGTGAATGGTGATCAATATAGACCACTTCTTCACTCAGTCACTAACTCTTTGATTCCCGAGGCCCTTCCTAAACTGAACAAAATAATCTGGCAGTAGCTTCACACAAGTAATCCATGCTGAACTACATTTGAGACTATAGTTAATTGTGTTTGTTTGTGTACCTTCCAGACACCAAGATGGAGTGGATGGTTATGAACATGGATCGTTTCTTCGCCCCCTGTATCCAGCTGGGGACTTACCTCGGGGACGATAAGTACGTGGTGCCCCCCAACTGTCAAGGTCGGTACTAACTCCTTTTAGGGGGGTCACCGGTATTGTTTACCTCCTTCTTTCTCTCTTTCTCTGGCTTGTATCCATTCGGCCCCATTCAGCCTACTTTTTTTAGACGTTCATCCCCATCCAGGTGTCGAGTTTTTCCTGGCGACCGATAGCGAGCCAGCATTATATGGAGAAATCCGGCTTCGCCGGAAACATTTTTCGATCGAAAAATGTACACAATTAGCCTGCTGTCAAAAAAAAATGTTTAAAAAATATGTTAGCTCGCTGCCGCTCGCCAGGAAAAAAATCGACACCTGGATGGGGATAATCGTCTTAAAACAGTAGGCTGAATGGGGCCGCATGGATACAAGCCAGAGAAAGAGGGAGAAGGAGAGAAAATAAGCAGGTCACCCCCCTTTAGTCACACCACACAACACAAGCAGGCACAGAGAAACTATTTTAATTCATACACTTTTAACTAGTGTGTTGCCTTCAAAATGAGACATGTAAAGATTTTCACGTCGATTTTTAGTATGCATAATCTTCAAAATATTTAATAACTTCGCAAGTACACGCACACGCACAGTTCGTGTACTATATTTTGGTAAAGGAATACACCAATCAAAAATAATTGTAGAAAATTTAAGCGATTAACTCATCGCACTTTTTAGCTGCTTAACCAAGTGTCCTTGTGCCTGAGAATGTTGTTCTCCGTGTTTAGCATGCACTGGTTTTATATTATTCTACAATCAGTCTTAATGTCTAGGACTAATAATATGATATTTTGTAAAGACTTAGAAATGTTGCAAACTAATAAATGGATAAAATAATGCCGAGATGCTAAAAATAATATGATGTTATATAAACACGACAGTTTGTACTGCTCTTGGAGGATTAAAACATCAAAAGTGTCGTGACTTTTCAATAATTTCTTGTTTTCTGTCGTAAAGGTATTATTTTATACATTTGATATTTAATGTAATACAATCCATTATTGTTCTGTTTTAACTTTAAGCATGGCACACACACAGCCAGTGCAAGTATGGGTACAAAGTAACTATACAGTATATATATATAAACTATATTATTTCGTGTGAGCAGTACTTTAAAAAGGTAAGGTTTTCACATTTTCTTTATAAATTGTATACTCGATAGCTATATTTAACATTGATAATTATGGTACTTCGTCAAGTTAGTAGTTGTGTTGGGCTTCATCAACCCGTTCAATTAGATGACTTTCTGTTTTAGCTTAGCTACTTCCATACGATATTATTCAAATTTGGAGGAACCTGTTCGAGGTAGAAGGTTAAATATTGAGATGTGTTTTAATCCTTCGATCCCTTGAGCTCCCTATAAAGTTAGTACAATAATCTGGCCTAGTATTAACAAAATACAAAAGTGGTCTTGTGATTGAAAGGGTTGAAAGCTCTGGTGGGTTACGTGACGTTATTAGGATATATATATATATATATATATTTGTGCACTATGGTTGTGAAAAACATCTAGACAGTACGGAGAGTGATATTGTTTATATGTATGGATACCAGGATAAATAAAAGTGCCACCGTTCGTCAAGTCACAACTGTTCAACAATTATCGATGCAATTTTTTCCTTAAAAAAGGACACAATTAGGTATATGGATCTGTGTCTATTAGTTTGGTTTATAACCTACCTGTTCTTCCATATCAACCCCTTGTGGATTATGACGCGTTTTAACGGTTTATTCTGGCTAATTTTAGACTATTGTATGCAAATTAGGAAAGGTATATGGGCGTCAGAGGGTTGATTGAGACAGTGTTTACCCTTTCAATTCCTACAGATCCTTCCTAATGTGTATAAAATCGTCTAATGAGAGCCAGAATAAACAGTAAAAAAACGTCATGATCCTCAAGGGGTTAAAAAGAAACCATAGCAGGAGTACAATCACGGTCATCATTGTTTATACATGTATGCTCGAAGCAGTCTGGGGCTGAAATATACTGTATATCCATATACTAATACTTCCATTTTGGAGGTTCTTTTAATCAGTACAAGGCTTCAACATGTATCATAATTAGTGGCCATGACTGTACATTCACTCCTAAAACTTTTGGACCACTCATAGCTTATTGTATACAAATATATATATATATATATATATATATATATATATATATATATATATATATATATATATATATATATATATATATATATATATATATATGTGTGTGTGTGTGGAAGCTGACTCATCAATATATACTGTACATCACTTATAACATTATATCACTATATATAAACACAAATGTCTCAAAACAGAAGAGGTCCAGGAATTTGTGTGATTGACTGTACTCAGCGGTGTGGCGTAAGGCATACACTAAGTTGGCCACATGTCTACCTTAGTTTACCATTGCATTATACCTTATTACAATGTTAGTCTGTATTTTGCTTGTTTATATACTATGCATGTGTACTGTACCTTCAACGCGTACTCAGAAACCTATCCACATTTAAGATTAGTTACTGAAGTGATGTATCTGTATATTTTAGAGGAAGTTTTGTTAATAAATTTTACAGTACTGTAGTAATGTCTGCCAGATGTTGAATAAGGTGTGCAAATATATACTAGTATTTGAAAGACTATGCTGTATATACCTTGTAGTAACCTAATCGAGTGTGAAGAAAATACACACACACTGAGAGAGAGAGAGAGAGATAGAAGGTCAGCTATATTGATAAGGATAGGAGTTAGAGAGAGAGTGAGTGTGTGTGTGTGTGTGTATGTGTGTTTAAATCAAAATTGTTGGCTTGTTATTCACTTGTAGCCCTCCTTGTGACATTCTTAGCCTAGGTACAATACAAAGCTTACAGTATATGCTACCTTAACTATGAAAACACATGCAACTTTTGACGACTGAGTTACACACACACACACACACACACACACACACACACACACACACACACACACACACACACACACACACACACACACCACACACACACACACACACACACACACCACACACACACACACACACACACACACACACACACACACACACACACACACACACACACACACACACACACACACACACACACACACCAGTTCCATTTAATAAGTCATAAACTCTTATCACCCCACACACCAATTATATCACCCCTTCCAATACCCAGCAGTGTTCATTGTTCAGCCCCTACAACAACAACAACAACAATAATATAATTAACTTATATAGACAAATGTAAAACCAGCATATCATATGACCGAACTAATGCCTACAAGCAAGGAAGGGGACAGTGTAGGTATAGTCCGTTCATTCTAGGTTGGGCAGAAATCGTGGCCTCTAACCTCTTTAACTGAAGAAGGGCTAGATCATAATTATGAGCTGTCAATTTCCACACCTATTCCCTAGCCAAGTCTTCTTATTTGGTAGAAAAATTCGCTCGATTACTCTTGTCCTTTTTGAGTTATGAGAGGTTAAAGGTTATGATTTCTGCCCAACCAAGAATGAACGGACTATAGTATGTGGGGAGAGGGAGGATATATAATTATTAGTATGAGAACATAGAAGTGTATGGTGACCCCAGCATGGATGTACAGTATATCCTATTATGGCTCGTAAAACACGCTATACCGTATTCTATTACTCCCACACTTATGGCACCCCCACACTCATGTCACCCCCACACTTCTCATGTCACCCCCACACTACTCATGTCACCCCCACACTTCTCATGTCACCCCCACACTTCTCATGTCACCCCCACACTTCTCATGTCACCCCCACACTTTTCATGGCACCCCCACACTTCTCATGTCATCCCTACACTTATCATGTCATCCCCACATTTATCATGTTACCCCCACACTTCTCATGTCACCCCTACACTTCTTATGTCACCCCCACACTTCTCATGTCTCCCCCACACTTCTCATGTCACCCCTACACTTTTCATGTCACCCCCACACTTCTCATTTCACCCCCACACTTCTCATGTCATCCCTACACTTCTCATGTCATCCCCACACTTCTCATGTCACCCCCACACTTCTCATGTCATTCCTACACTTCTCATGTCACCCCCACACTTCTCATGTCACCCCCACACTTCTCATGTCATCCCTACACTTCTCATGTCACCCCCACACTTCTCATGTCACCCCCACACTTCTCATGTCACCCCCACACTTATCATGCCATCCCTACACTTCTCATGTCACCCCACACTTCTCATGTCACCCCCACACTTCTCATGTCACCCCCACACTTCTCATGTCATCCCTACACTTCTCATGTCACCCCCACACTTCTCATGTCACCCCCACACTTCTCATCTCACCCCCACACTTCTCATGTTACCCCTACACTTATCATGTCACCCCCACACTTCTCATGTCATCCCTACACTTCTCATGTCACCCCCACACTTCTCATGTCACCCCCACACTTCTCATGTCACCCCTACACTTCTCATGTCACCCCTACACTGCTCACAGACAAACAACAGACTGTAAAAACAATACACCGCCACCTCAACGGGGAGACTTTTTCTATTGCACTAGACATATCGAAAGCCTTCGATAGAGTCTGGCATAAATCTTTAATTTCTAAACTACCCTCCTTCGGTTTCTATCCCTCCATCTGTGCCTTTGTCTCTAATTTCCTTTCCGGCCGTTCCATAGCCGCGGTTGTGGACGGCCATTGTTCACTTCCTCACCCTATAAACTCTGGTGTTCCTCAGGGCTCTGTCCTATCTCCTATTCTCTTTCTAATTTTTATAAATGATCTCCTTAACTGTACCTTAATTCCCTCCATTCATACGCAGACGACTCAACCTTACACTACTCATTAGTTTTTTCAGAACGCCCCAGCCAGCAATCCCTCAAGACAAACGTAATGAAGCCATAGAACTCTTAAATTCTGATCTAAATACTATTTCCAATTGGGGCAGAGAAAACCTTGTTAACTTTAATGCTTCCAAAACCCAATTTCTCCATCTATCTACCCGTCAGGATCTCCCAGCAGACTATCCCCTTATTCTTCACAATACAAAAATCAACCCTTCATCTTCTCTCATATCTTGGTGTCTCTTTTTCTTCTGCTCTCATTTGGAAGGACCATATTACCAGTCTTGCTAAGGCAGCCTCCCAGAAGCTGGGTGTGCTCAACCACCTTAGGGGGTTCTTTCCCCTGCACAGCTTCTTGCTCTGTACAGGGGCATAGTGCGCCCTTGTATTGAGTATTGTTCACATGTGTGGGGAGGTTCCTCTCACACCGCTCTCCTAGACAAAGTTGAAAGGAAGGCCTTTCGTATCATTAACTCCCGTCCCCACACCAACTCTCTGCAATCTCTCTCTCTCCGCCGCAATGTTGCATCTCTCTCGCTATTCTATCGCTACTATAATAATCAATGTTCCGCAGAGCTATCTCAGTGCATACCGCCTCCATTACGTAGGGCACGTGGTACCCGTCTTGCAACACAATCACACCCCTACTCTGTGCAACTCTCCAACCCAAGAGTGAAACGCTACTCTCTGACTTTCTTCTATTCAACAGCTGCGCTCTGGAACTCTCTCCCAGAATCACTTTCCCTCTTCCTATGACTTAAATTGCTTCAAGTTCCGTGTGTCCAGGCATTTTGGCTAGAACGTCCCTTGATTTTGGCCGTGTCACTCTTTCAACTATGGGGGAGGCACTCGCTATAGGCAGTTATGCCTTTTGCCTCCCTCAATCGCATAGAAAAAAAAAAAAAAAAAAAAAAAAAAAAAATTCCCTACCATCCCCCCCCCCCCTCCCCCTTTCTCTCACTCACGTTGTGTCGCTATCAGCAATCAGTAACCGTGCCAGCTACGTACATCATGACGCAGACTACACACCCTTAGCCTACTATCCCCCATCTACTACCATCCATTCTTCTCTTAGGCCACCACTACCCCCTCTACCACCGTCACTACCCCCTCTTAGGCCACCACTACCCCCTCTACCACCATCCATACTTCTCTTAGGCCATCACTACCCCATCTACCACCATCATCACTACCCCTTCTACCACCGTCACTACCCCCTCTTAGGCCACCACTACCCCCTCTACCACCATCCATACTGCTCTTAGGCCATCACTATCCCCTCTACCACCACCACTACCCCCTTTACCACCATCACTACCCCCTCTACCACCATCGCCACCCATTCTCCATTCTACTACCACCGTCACTACCCCTTCTACCACCATCACTACCCCTTCACCACCACCGTCACTACCCCTTCTACCACCATCATTACCTCTTCTACCACCGTAACTATCCCTTCACCACCGTCACTACCCATCCACCACCGTCACTACCCTTCCACCACCACCGTCACCTCCCCTTCACCACCGTCACTACCCCTTATACCACCATTCATATCACCCTCCTCTACCTTTAACCTTGCCACACACACCCTGAAGGATATGTGGTGAACTACTTGCAACACGGTATATCTATCATGCACCATACACTGCCACCATATATCTCACTGTACAACCTGTTGTTCATTATACATCACCACTACCACCTTCTCTACCCTTGCCACTCCCTGCAGGATATGTGATGAACAACTTGTATCATGGTCAATAACTCCAGCCCTATACACTTCATCATATATCCTCACCATACCACTTTCACCATACTGTATCTCAAGCCCTATACACATCATCATAATCCTCACCATACCACTTTCACCATACTGTACACTATCTCCCATACCCTTACCACCATCCTCATCACCCCCTGGAGGAGATGTGGCGGAGGACTTACAAACAGCTAGGTCCTTGTCTCTTACCTCATACACTGTCACCACACATTTGGCTACACATCACTATCATACACCTTCACTATACATCACCACCACCATGAAGGTTCATGTGGTGACGACGTACAATGTTCATCTCTCCTGCTTCATACATAGTAGTAGTGATGGTGGTGGTGATTGTGGTAGTGATAAGTTGACAAAAATATGGACATTGTTGGGGTGATGGGGTATGGCCAAAACGGGACATTTCCGCAACAAATGGGTAATAATATCGCATGAAGCACAGTAGAAAAAAAAAAAATGTCTGGAAAGCTCGCGCAAAAGTAAATAGAAAAAATTACCTCAGTTTCAGTTCAGCTCAGTTGAGGTTCGGGAAGTAAGATGCCTTACTAACGACACTTCTCTTAAGTTTTATGCTCTCCTTGTGACGTGCTCCTTTTTATTTATTTGTTCTTTTTTCTCTATTTACAATTAATTATCTTCTTGATTAGTCTTCTTTCTTCTCGTATATCCTTCTTCTTCTGCTTTTCTTGGCGGGTGGATCGGTGACTGGACGACTCGGCCCATGGGACAACTCGGCTCGGACAGCTCGGCCCACTTTTGGACAACTCGGCCACGACGGCGAGACAACTCGGCCCATTATTTGAGACAGCTCGGCCCCATGTTTTGCTATGGGGCAATTTGACGAGACCAGTCAGGATTAGGATGGGGAGAGCTAAGTGGAGGGCTTATGGGTGAGGCCATGTATGCAGCACCAAATCCTGTCCTCTGCGTATGCGCGGCCTTTTCCCTAATATTTGTATTATGTTATTTAGGCTCAACTGTTAGGTTAATTTAAGTTAGGTTAGGTTAGGTTAGGTTAGGTTAAGATAATATAATAGTATAAAGGAAAAAAAAATCGTGCCAAGGGGCCTAAGATTCTCACGCATGCGCAGAGGACAGGATTTGCAGGATTTGGTGCTGCATACATGGCCTCCCGTTTATGGCGTGTGTGTAATGTGGGCGAAATGTTCGTTTATTGTATAATTATGTCATAGGCTAGTTCTCTCGATTCATAATGTGTAGGTTAGGTTAGGTTAATTAAGAGTTGTCTCGTAATTAACACGGGGCCGAGCTGTCTCGTTTTTACTGGGCCGAGCTGTCCTGGCCGAGCTGTCCCGTGGGCCGAGTAGTCTAGCATTCGGTGGATCACTACGGTTTTGGATCATTCGACCTCCCCCCGCCGACCAAGCCTTTATATCGGCTTTCCCCTAGTGAAAATTTAGTGGAAGGGAAAACAAATCATAGTACATTATCGTACTGTATTGAAAAGGGGAAGGTGAAATAAGCTTAAGGTATAGTGAGATAAATTAGCTTAAGATATAGATAGTAGACTAAGGCTAGACCCCTACTCCTCCCTCTTTTCCTGTTCCCTCCTCATCCATACTTCCCTCAGGAAGTTTGTTACTAGCTGCATTCTTCGGCCCACATTTTCTTCCTCCCTTCCTTCTAGCCCCACCAGATATGCTACTCCTCTATCTTTCTCTTCCTCAACTTGTTCCCATCTCTCCTCTCCTATACATCTCCTCATCGGGCTCTCTAATTCTTCTCGTTTATCTACATATACAGTTCACACTCTGAAGATCATTACAGGCTGCACAGCTACTGCACCCACAGATCACCTACATCAAGTAACCAAAATCCTCAAAGTCAAAGACCATCTGGACATGAGAGGCACTCAATTCCTGGCAGAAGCCTCCACGAACCAAGACCACCCACTAAACTACATGGCAACACACCCACAGACACCAAGAAATATCAAAACAACACCCAAAACACGGTATCACACACAATTATTGTCCTCTCTCCCTCCCTGCCCACCCCGAACCAACTTCCAGAAGCACATCCATACTCATATCTCTCACCGATCCATCCACTCACTCACAGACAACACGCAGCTGCATGCACGACCTCCCGAAATCCATCCTTCCGAATCCTCCCTTCCTCGCGAGGACAGAGTCCACCTGGCCAGGCTGAGATGCGGACACCATCCAGCTCTCCTGAGCTATCAGAAGAGACTGGATGACTCCGTTGTCGACGCCTGCCCGGGATGTAACACAGCACCCCATACCATTAAACACATCATAGAAGACTGCATTTCACACAACCACTTACGCCAACAACACAATCTACACTCAATGAGAGCTCTGTGGGAAAGCCCGATCGTGGCCATGGCCTTTCTCAGGGACTCGGGGCTGTTCGGCCAGGCAGCTTAGGGAACAACAACAACAACAACAACACTCAGTCACAATATGCTCTACAGTCTCTTCCACTCTCTCTCCTCCTACCCAAAATTCTTCACATGCCTTCTGCACCCCATTCCACCTCCAGGTTCTATTTTTATCTCGCGTGCCCCTGCTCTTACTCTAAATAAGAATTCTAATAGTTATCCCAATATTCTTCGGAAAAAAATAAATGTTCGGGATCCATAGAAAATCACGTTTTTATGGATAACATAAATATTATCCAAATGCCACTCCTATAGACATTATACAATATAATAATTACACACATCACTATTATAGTTATATTTTAAACTTGATCTATTTTCATATATTGATTTCCTCACTCACCACTATTATCGACGTCCATAAAACTATACAATAATTACATATCCTCCAGTCATTTGAGATAGACCTCTGCGGACTGCCTGTTTGTCATGAAACAGAACGTCTTTGGACAATCAGCATTCCTAGCTGTATTTTTGTTTTAGTACATTAACCCCAACAGGATTTTGACGGGTTTTGACAGTTTATTCTAGCTATCATTAGACGATTGTATACAGCTTAGGAAGGATTTGTGTGGATTAAAAGGGTTAAGAGTATCTCAATTAATCCTCTGACTTCCATATATCCTTCTTAATCTGAATAAAATCGTTTAATAATATACAGAAAAGAAATGCGTAATCGTATCTTGAAAGGATTAAGAAACGCATCTGTGTTAATTATTAGATTGCGATAATCGTAGACGAATCATAATAGATGAATAACATAATCGAGGCACTAGGGCGGGATGCAAGGGCAAAGAAGCGGGCAGAGGGGCGAGCTAAAATTATTGAAGGGAAGTTGCGATCAAGGGATTCGTGCAGGAAGGGTGAATGGCGAGCTATGGAAACAATGGGGAGCAAACAGGCCAGCGGTAGTGGAGGTCGTGCCAAAGTTGGTGTTTGAGAAAATCGTTCCCAACTTGCATTCTACCTTATGCACAAAGCTAAAAATATGAGCGTGCAGTAGATCTGTCCAAATGTTCATGTATATGACACTCTGCCTCAGGACTCCGGTAGCCTAATAGGTCACACAACTTTGCCTGTTCGGATATGGATATAGCGATCTGGGATGGATGGATTCATACTTAAGTATTG
The DNA here is from genome assembly GCA_032716605.1 of Paralithodes platypus. NCBI lineage: Eukaryota > Metazoa > Arthropoda > Malacostraca > Decapoda > Lithodidae > Paralithodes > Paralithodes platypus. Next base: position 15,091,091 of record CM064504.1, read on the forward strand.
GGCTTTCACATACAATATGTATGTAAAGTTTGTCGAATATATTGTGTACTTCCCCATCCCACACCCACCTCCCAACACATTATATCAATAATTAAACAAAAACACTAGGGCTTATCAATGTCATACAGAAACCTTAGGGTACCGGCTTTTCAATATATGACGGATATATGTAATCTTCAGTTCGTTGTGTGACCCTCAGAGGGCTGTACTTGGTATTGTTTGTGTTTTATAGGTTATAGTTAGTATTTTATTGTACCGGTATTCAGCATGTGTCTTGTGAATTTTAGTATAATTAGTTTTCTGTGAAGACCGTTGGCATATATCCTTCCTGTCTGGAGGTTATAGAAGATTGTTAGGTGGACTGAGGGCTTGTGTGTGGCTGAGAAAGGAAGATGGCGACTGATCCTGTTGGTGGAGGTTTGGATCACGTATATTGTCTCACCCATAGCTTACCTCATTTGTACTCTTCCGCACTCACTTCACTCACACCTTGCCTCACACCTTGCCTCTCACTCTCCCACTCACTCACAGCTTGCCTCACACCTTTCCTCTCTCACTTTCTCACTCACTCTCCCAGTTAACTTCACAGCTTTTCTTTACGACTATCTCCCTCACTCATACATGCTTCGTGCTCACTCACTAGCACCCTTACTTAATAACTCACTCACCTTCTCACTTCAGAGAGAGAGAGAGAGAGTGTGTGTGTGTGTGTGTGTGTGTGTGTGTGTGTGTGTGTGTGTGTGTGTGTGTGTGTGTGTGTGTGTGTGTGTGTGTGTGTGTGTTAAATATGAGTAGTCGTTGTTGTGACAGTGTACCATCAGCTGTGACTGTTGAGTGATGAACCAGGTAAAGCACACCGGGCACACACAAACACCTTTCCTACGTCTATTGTATACGGTGGTAGCTGTTTCCTTTATTCAGTACCATGACGCCTTTGTGTATTGTATTGTAGCTAGCATTTCACTATTCTATTTACTGTATTTTTGTATCAGTCAGTCAGTCAGTTAATCAGTAGGTCCTTCAGTCATTCATTCAGTTAATTCATCAGTCAGTCAGTCAGTCAATCAGTAGGTCCTTCAGTCATTTAATCCATCACTCAGTCAGTCACTCAATCAGTAGGTCAGTCAGTCAGTCAGTGTTTCAGTCAGTTAATCAATCACTCAGTCAGTCAGTCAGTCAATCAGTCAGTCACTCAATAGGTCCTTCAGTCATTCATTCAGTTAATCCATCAGGTTGGCAGTCATTCATTCAGTTAATCCATCAGTCTGTCAGTCAATCATTCAGTTAATCCATCAGTCTGTCAGTCAATCAGTAGGTTATGCAGCCATTAAAATAGACAGTCAATCCGTTATTCAGTTTTGTATAATGATAGTAGCTATACTGTAAGTTGTATAATGATAGTAGCTATACTGTAAGTTGTATAATGATAGTAGCTATACTGTAAGTTGTATAATGATAGTAGCTATACTGTAAGTTGTATAATGATAGTAGCTATACTGTAAGTTGTATAATGATAGTAGCTATACTGTAAGTTGTATAATGATAGTAGCTATACTGTAAGTTGTATAATGATAGTAGCTATACTGTAAGTTGTATAATGATAGTAGCTATACTGTAAGTTGTATAATGATAGTAGCTATACTGTAAGTTGTATAATGATAGTAGCTCTACTGTAAGTTGTATAATGATAGTAGCTATACTGTAAGTTGTATAATGATAGTAGCTATACTGTAAGTTGTATAATGATAGTAGCTCTACTGTAAGTTGTATAATGATAGTAGCTATACTGTAAGTTGTATAATGATAGTAGCTATACTGTAAGTTGTATATATTTTCATTAATTACCTTGTAGACTTTGTAGACGTACTTCCAAAGCTGAATACAATCGTCTAATAGTTGCCAGAATAAAGTGAAAAGGACGTCACCGGTACTGAATACGTTAAGTTTTTTTGTATATCATTGTATATTATAATAATGTTCTAGCTCACTAAATTCTCTCTCTCTCTCTCTCTCTCTCTCTATATATATATATATATATATATATATATATATATATATATATTATATATACAGTATATATATGAGGGTCTGAGTCTGGAGGGTGAGACGGTGAAGCACTTGAACGAAGCAACCAGCCGCTTCAGAGATGGAGCTGCTTCGAGCCATGATGGATGCTTCACATGTCTCACTCCCCAGACTGGAACAAGACCTCATGGGCTTCACCGTGTTGAGCAGTGGAATGTACAGGCTCTCAGCCTATGCCGGAGAGGGAGTAAGTAGTTGGAATATAGAAAAAAAAAAAAAAAAAAAAATTCTATGTGAATGAGGGAGACAAAAGGCAGAACTGCCTGCAGCGAGTGCCTCCCCCAAATTTGAAAGAGTGACAGGGCCAAAATCAAGGGACGAAGGTGGGCCTGTGTTCATCATTTGTGTTTAATAATTATGAAGGAGGAAGTGTGGTGTGCATGTTAAGTGTAGTGAAGTAGATAGGAGGAGGAGGTGTTTGTGAGAGCATGCTGGACTACTCTCAGTGAAAGTGAGGCACAAAGGGAAACAGTAAGAGAGGCCAAGCAAATGAAACAGGAGTTCCAGCGACTCCTTATCAAATGCCTACAGCCTCTCCTGGGTATAGCCCTGTTCGATTGGTGCCTACAATCTACCCCCATTTCCCCTATTAGTCGCCTTGTACGACACGCAGTAGGACGCGTGGGGCATATTCTTTTGTTCCTCCACCATAAGATGGAGGCCCCCTTACCCCCAGGGGGGAATATATATATATATATATATATATATATATATATATATATATATATATATATATATATATATATATATATATATATATATATATATATATATATATATATTAGCACAAAGAAAATCGCCAGAGCTCACGAATATATGTCAGTAGCTGAACAGTATCATATTGTGTTTATATTTTAAAGATATGGAATTCATGTTTAATATTGATAACATATAATAATTACTTTACATTTCCCATAAAATTAAAGGACAAATAATTATAGATCAGTAATTGGCGAGCTCACACATAGTAGGATTATGTGTTTGTGTCATGTGTTAATTGGCTTAAGGGGAGATGGGTCGTTTTTCTGGTCTCCCTTCTTCCTCATGTTTAGCCCATTAGTTTTCAGATTTTAAGATGCTTGCCCCATTAGTTTGTCGATTTTAAGACCTTTCGCCCCATTTCTTTGTCAATATTAAGACCTTTGAACCATTCCCCCTTAAAAGTGTGACGCACATACCTGATGACCTCATTCAATAGCTTACGTATGTTCAATGACGTCACCCACGATCAACAAAATACACACTGTAAGGATATTACATGATATGTATAGGCTCTGGCAAGACATGTGGAGTGTCCGCTATGGTTTTATTGCGGCTGACGATAAACTGAATAATTTAAGGGGGTTTTACTCACTTTTCCTGGGCCCCCTTCTCCCTCATGTTTAGAATATTAGTTTTGAGAACAATTTCTGCGGCGAAGCCGGATTTCTCCATACAATGCTGGCTCGCGATAAATCGACATGGATGGGGATACACGTCTTAAAACAGTAGGCTGAATGGGGCCGAATGGATACAAGCCAGAGAAAGAGAGAACATGAGAGAAAGATAAAACAAAAAAACCGGTGATCCCCCTTAATGCCATCTGTCTAAATTTATGACCTCTTTACCAGGTTTTGTCACCTCTGTCCTTCTGTCTGTCTGTCTGTCTGTGGGTTGGAAGGTGGCAGGTATAATAATAATGTTGGGAGTGCTATTCTGAGGTCCTGTCCCTTTAGTAATTCATGACCCGTGCTGCCCGCTGTATCAGACCACACTCTTTAAAACCTCAACCTTCCATTTTAGAATGCCCTCTGCACTTTGACTCACATTCTCTCTCTCTTTCTTTATCTTCTTTCTCCTTCTCCTTTTCTATTCTCCTCTCCTTCCTCCTGCTTCTCCCTTTCTTTTATCTCCTCTCCTTCCTCCTCTTTATCTTGTTTCCCCTGCTCCTCCTTTTCTATTCTATCCTCTCCTTCCTCCGCTTTGTCTTCTTTCTCCATCTCCTCCTCCTCCTCCTCCTCTTCCTCTTCCCTTTCTTCTCCATGGGTCCTCCTTCTCCTTTTCTATTTTATTCTCTCCTTCCTCCTCTTTATCTTCTTTCTCCATCTCCTCCTCCTCTTCCTCTTCCCCTTCTTCTCCATGGGTTGCTCCTCCTCCTCCAGCTGTCTGTGCGTTCTATTTCCAGCAGACCCTTCACCTAGAGTCCTAGACCCTTTGATCCTATGGGTCTTGATGTATAGGGTTTGAGGTTCATGCTATACTCTCACACACACACACACACTCTCCCTCTCTCTCCCTAGTATTCCTTCTATCACTCCTTCTATTATTCCTGCCTGCACAACTTCCTACATACATATATTCCTTAAACTCTTTCACCTCCCTCCCTCACTCCTGCTCTCCTTGTTTGTCTCTCCCTTCCTCTCTCTCACTCCTTCTCTCCTTTTTATCTCTCTCCCTCCCTCCCTCTCTCTCTCTCTCTTTGTTTTCTTTCCCTCTCTCTCTCAATCCTCTCTCTCCTTTGTGTCTCCCCCCTCCCTCTCTCCCTTTTTGTTTCTCTTTCTCCCTCCTTCCCTCCTGGTTTGTCTCTCTCCCTCCCTCTTCTTCTCCCCTCCATTCCGATCTTTGTTAACTCTTTGACCTCTCTCTCTCTCTCCACACACCCTCTCCTCTCTTTCACATATAGTCTGGTCGCGTCCTTCCCTTCATCCACCATCTTATCACAGACAACAAGGTTATTTTACACCTTGTTCACCACCACCTCCTCTTCCTCCTCCTCCTTCACCTCCTTGTCTTCCTCCTCCTCCTTCACCTCCTTGTCTTCCTCCTCCTCCTTCACCACCTCCTCTTCCTTGTCTTCTTCCTCCTCCTCATTCTTCTCCTCTTCTTCATTCCCTTCAGGACTTTTGCACTGGTATCGGCAATTGTACTGTGCGTTGATCATTTTAGGTGCCTAAATTCTTATCAAACTCCCTAATTACTGTATAATTATCTGTTCAATAGTATGTGTCGTACAAAACAAAATAATAATAATAATAATACAAATTAATAATAATAATAATTATAGAACAATTCTTAAGAAAGATCTCAAACAATCTAGTACTATAAATCTCAATAATTCTTTGCCTTTCATAATTATATCCTTTGTAAGCATAAGCAATCGTCTAATGATAGCCAACGTCATAGTATATTGCAATGATAATATTTGTATTATAGCTACAGTACATTGACTATCCCTTCACTTAAACACCCACCTACCTACCTCTCTCTCTTCTTTTCTATCCTTTCCTTCAACTTTCCTTTTCTATCGGATATGCCATCTCTACTATAACTAAGTTATGACCACCTCGTTTGGATCGTAAGGTCTGTGTGGCCAGTGTATCTATGTAAATAGATTCAAATATATCTCTCTCTCTCACACACACACACATACATACATAGCGGGCCTCTGTAAACAACAAGAATATTCCCACTTTAGACGGCTGATAAAGAAAGGCGTCTGTGTAACCATGGTAACCACCTACATTCACTCAATAGAGAGAGTGTTTATGGCTTGGATTATAGGTTATTTTTATCATCGGCCCATCTACCTCCTTTGTCAGGTTTTTATCTGTCAGCATATCTACTCTATATACTGTATATCTACCTATCTATCTATCTAGTTATATTTATCATCGACCTATCGACCTCCTTTGTCAGGTTTTTATCTGTCAGCATATCTACTCTATATACTGTATATCTACCTATCTATCTATCTAGTTATTTTTATCATCGACCTATCTACCTCCTTTGTCAGGTTTTTATGTCAGCCTATCTACTCTATATAAGAACATAAGAACATAAGAACATAAGAAAATGGGAATCTGCAGAAAGCCGATTGGCCTAAGCAAGGCAGATCCCTGTCCCACACAACCCCAATTACAAAGCCCAATTATAGGCTCAACACTCTAATACCCTGAGGATCATCTTACCAAAACGGTTAGAGATTAACGCAGGATTACGGGGGTCTGCAGAGCGCTGATTGGCCCAACCCTGCTGATCCCCCTTCACACCCAACCCTTCTCGTCCATATGCTTATCCAATTTTATCTTAAAGCTCCCTATCGTTTTTAATCCCACTATAGCACTTGGTAGTCCATTCCACCCATCTACAACTCTGTTACCAAACCAATATTTGCCGTCCGGCTGGCTCAGTTGATAGCATGCCTGATTCCCACCTTGAAGGTCTCGCGTTCAATCCCCGCTCAGATTGAAAAGTTTTTCTGGGATACAGCCGGCGGTTACCATCTCCCCATGAGCAAGGGGGATGGGTAATGGTCTCTGGTAGACTAAAGACAGCCAAGCGCTTGCGAATCCTCGAAGGAGGGGAGACGGGCGCTATATAAGTAACCAGAAGATTATTATAATTATTATTATTATTATATCTTTTCTGAAACGAAATTTATCTAATTTGAAACCATTGGTACGAGTTCTTTCGCTATCACTGAGCTTTAGTACATTTGTCATGTCCCCTTTGTTAATCCCACTAACCCCCTTGAACACCTCTATCATATCCCCTCTAACTCTGCGTCTCTCTAACGAATGTAAGCCTAATTTCTTCAACCTTTCTTTATACGGAAGATTTCTAATATTATGGATCATTTTTGTCATTCTACGTTGTACTCTCTCCAATGAATCTATGTCCATTCTGTAATAAGGACACCAAAATTGAACAGCATAATCCATATGGGGTCTCACTAATGACAAGTAAAGTTTTAAGATAACATCAGCAGTTTTGTTACTCACACTCCTTGAGATGAACCCGAGAATCCTGTTTGCCTTGTTTCGAACGCTTATACACTGTTGTCTAGGCTTCAAATCATTGCTAACAAACACACCTAGATCTTTCTCACAATTCGAGTTTTCTAATTCCACATTAGCTAGTTTATATTTAACATTTGTATGCATCTTCCCTATCTTTAATACCTTGCATTTGTCAATGTTAAACTTCATCTGCCAATTTACTGACCATTCGTGTAAGGTATCTAGATCCCTTTGGAGGCACTCTATATCTCTATCTGAATCAATTGTTCTCCCCATTTTGGTATCGTCTGCAAATTTACTTATCCTACTAGTTATACCTAAATCAAGGTCATTTATGTATATAACAAACAACAGAGGACCTAATACAGATCCCTGGGGGACACCACTTTTGACTGCTCCCCATTCTGACTTCGTACCATTTATGCTGACTCTCTGCTTCCTACCAATTAGCCATGACCTAATCCATCCCAACAACGCCCCACCTATTCCATGCGCCTCAACCTTTCTCATCAATCTCTCATGGGGGACTCTGTCGAAAGCTTTACTGAAATCTAAATATATCATATCATATGACTTGTCATTATCTACTGCTTCATATACCTCTGAGAAAAAAACTAAGCAAATTAGTAAGGCAAGAACGTCCCTGAGTGAATCCATGCTGAGAAGAATGTATTAAATTAAATGTATCTAAGTGGTTTCTAATTTTACTAGCAATAATTGACTCTAGTAGCTTTCCTATGATTGATGTAAGACTAATGGGACGGTAATTGGATGCTATTTATTTGTCACCTTTTTTGAAGATCGGAACTACGTTTGCAAGCTTCCAAGCTTCTGGAACTATACCTGTCTCCAATGACTTGTTAAATAAAAATGTTAATGGGTAACTTAACTCATCCCTACATTCTTTTAATACTCTAGCATATACCTCATCAGGACCAGGCGATTTATGAGGTTTCAGTCTGTCAATTTCCTTAAGCACATCATTTCTACTTATAGTAACCGTACTTAACCTATTTTCTATACTATCGCTATATACCTTACGGACTTCTGGAAACTGTTCCAAATTTTCATTAGTGAAAACGGAAAGAAATTTACTATTTAATGTACTGCACATTTCTAAATCATGTTCTGTCATTTCTCCTATCGAAGTTTTAAGGGGACCAATTACATCTCTAACCTTGGATTTATATAGTTGGTAAAAAGCTTTAGGATTATTTTTTGAGTCATTGGCAACCTTAATTTCATAATTTCTTGTTTCTTTCCTAATATCCTTTTTTACCTGTCTTGATAGATTCTGATAGTAAGCAAGTAGGTGAATTTCGCCTTTTCTAATTTTTCTATATATTCCTCTCTTTTGTCCTAGAAGATCTAATAGTCTATTATTCATATATATCTACCTGCCTATCTATCTATCTATCTATCTATCTATCTATCTATCTATCTACCTACCTACCCACCTACCTATCTATCTATCTATCTATCTATCTATCTAGCTACCTATCTATCTATCTATCTACAGTATCTATAATTTAATCAAAGTCCCTTACAAGTGTTTTCGTGGAAGCCTTAATATATTGGTGTTTTGGTGTCAGGTCTCAGGAATCTTATTAGCGCCTTTCAACACCGTGCCCGCTTTTATTATTCTATCTCCTGCGTCATACCGTATCTATACCGAGGTTCGCCTATTTGGGACTTCCTGTTTTAAGACGTTTTGCCACGTTCGTTTGGTGATTATATGACGCTTTACCCCATTTTGGTGTTGATTTTTTTTTCCTGGATAGCGACAGGGAGCCTGAAATTTACTAGAAACCAGTATTCTACCGAAAATGTACAAATTTTACATGTAAGGGAGTCTGGAGGTAGTCAAAATAAATTCACTTGTCGATAAACTTTAAATTCCTTCAGCCTACTGTTTTAAGACATTTATCCCCATCCAGGTGTCGATGTATCGTTCGCCAGTATTGTATGGAGATATCCGACTTCGCCGGAGACATTTTTCTATCGAAAAATGTACAAATTTAGCCTGCGTCAAAAACATACAAAATATGCTGGCTCGCTACCCCTCGCCAGGAAAAATTCGACTCCTGGGTGGGGATAATTGTCTTAAAACAGTAGGCTTAATGCGGTCGAATGGATAAAACCCAGAGAGAGAGAGGGGGAGAGAGAAGAAAACAACGAGGTGGGCCCTCTTAAGATACGTGAGGAGGTCAATTAGCACCATATATACTGTACATCATCATATATACATCACCAATTATATACATCACCATATATACATCACCATATACAGTATACATCACCATATACCTGTATACATCATCATATATACATCACCATATATACTGTACATCATGATCATCCTATGTCACTTTTCCTTAGTGGTGATGTCAACAACACCTTCCTCTTCACTTGAACTATCAACATCATCACCAATTGGTAGTGGTGACGTCAACAACACCTCCTTCACTTCTAAGTATAGCTCATCTCAGGTGCTGCAACCAGATCATGCCTACCTGTTCTTCCATGGATGTAGATATGACACCCACCAGTATATACATTCACATTCATCATGTCCCCAACATACACCCGCCAATACCATATAACCTACCACCACCACCACACCACCATACTCACCCACCACCCCTATACTCACAACACCACCACACTCACTCCCCATCACTACCACACGTACCAAAGCCAATCACTCACCATCACTTCACACACCACCACAGTTATAAAACACCCTCACCACACATACCCCCACCAGCACCACACTTACCACAACCAATCATACACCATCACTTCACACACCACCACAGTCACCAAACACCCTCACCACACACACCACCACCACCAACAACACACTCACCACCACTACCACAACCAATCACGCACCACCAATTTCACCAAACACCCTCACCACACACACCACCACCACCACCTTCCCAGAATAGCTACCAATTACTATCAAGTACAAAAGACCTGAAGATTGGCTACCTGAGAGGTGTGGACTCTGATTTCTCTTCCTGGTTGGTGTCCTTCATATGAATTGGCCTCACCAAATTTTACCTTTTAGTGTTTTTATAGTCCTTTGATGGTGGAGCTACAGTTCTACCCTTTTGTCGTTGTTAGTCCTTTTATTGTGACGCCGCAGTTTTATCATTCTAGTCCTCTAATTGCGCAGCTACATTTTTACCTTTTAGCAGTTTTAACAGGGACTGCCTGGTCACTTTTTTGGCGGAGTGACGTTATTTCCTCGCGCGCCTTTTGTTTTCTCTCTTTCTATCTAGCTTTCTTTCTTTTAGTTGTATTTACAGGTCGTTCTTATTACTTATAGATTGTTTTTACTTTTAGCAATTCATCTGAAAAGTCCCGCGAGAGAAAAACTGATACTTGACCCAATCGTTTGTTCGACGCCCTTCCATAGCTGTATAAAGTCGTCTAGTGGTAACAAAAATAAAATGTAAAAGAACGCCATAATATTTAAAGGTATTCAATTGTAATATTATGCCTTCAATCTAATTGAAGATTTACCTGTGACGCACTGACGCAGTGACGCTTGCGACTCAAAATCGAAAAGTCTCTGATTCGATTCCCGGGTATAGGTAGCGCCAGTGAACTTGACAAATCTTGACCTCTTAACTTCATATAACTCGAAATTAATTAAAGCAATCGGGCTGACGTTTGTATCATTTGGGAAGAGTCCACCAAAAAATAGGTGTGCATATTTACAGCCATTTTGTTCAAGGTCCTTTTGAGTTACGAAGAAGTCAGGGGTCGAGATCATTGTCAAGTTCGTTGGCGCTATAGGTGGATATATATATATATATATCTCTCATTACACCCCATGCCTCTGTTGACCTACCAGTAAATATGAAGCTGGAGTTGGTCTACGTTTGTGACGACCACAGGGAAGTAAGTTGTGGTAACCTGGTTAATATGTAGTAGCCCTTGTGTACCAGGTTGAATAACTCAGATGGTCGTCACAGCCAAGCGCAGCACAGCGTTAATCCCACACGTTTATTCTTTAACCCTTCCAGTACCGGTGACGTATATTTTATTGTATTTCAGCTGGATATATACGAATTTATGAAGATTAGGAAGGATGTATGGTAGCTAAAATGATGGATTGAGATCGTCTGTAGCCTATTGATTGGTAGGTGCCATTCCTTAGCTGAATCAAATCGTCTAATAGTTGCCAGAATTTAATGAAAAAGACGTCGCCGGTTCAATAAGGGTTAATCTAATAAACGATACCAGCACATGTGTACAGTTGCCACACTAAAGTTGTCCATTAAACAGTTGTGGGAAAAGAATTACGCGACTTCTAGAAATTACACTGTAAACAAAGGTATATTATAGGTACAGTATATATAATAAAGTTGACTATATTGATATAAATTTACCTTTCATTATTTGACATATTTTGTTATAACTTCCAGTATTACCTCAAAGGGTATATTATTATTATCCTCTTTAACTAATCGTCTAATTGTTTCACAATGTACCGTAAACCCTATCAATACGGGGGCATCATTTTGTGTTTGCTAACATTTGACAGTTATACTCACCTTAAAAAAGATTATTCAGATATTAGATAAATATAATCCATTTATTATCCCTTCGATGCAAACAGACCCTTCACAAATTCAATGCGATCGTCAATTAGATTTATTATCCCTTCGACGCAAATAGAACCTTCACAAATTCAATGAAATCGTCAAATAATGCCAGGAATTAAGACGTCATAACACTTCGGTAAATGGGTATCATCCCAATATAACCCAAATTACCATGGGTGACGTGAGATAATTGCCGGAATTTCGTAGCAATCATGTTACCGCGGGATTAAGCCACCCCTCCTCGCTTTGTTTATCTTTCTCTCCCCGTCTCTTTGGCTTGTATCCATTCTGCCCCATTCAGCCTACTGTTTTAAGACGTTTACCCCCGTCCAGGTGTCAATATTTTCCCGGCTAGCGGTAGCGAGCCAGCATATATATATTTTTGTTTAGACAGCAAGTTACATTTTTATATTTTTCGATAGAAAAATTTCTCCGGCGAAGCCGGATTTCTCCAAACAATGCTGTCTTGCTATCGCTCGCCAGGAAGAAATCAACACCTGGATGGGGATAAACGTCTTAAAACAGTTGGCTGAATGGGGCCGAATATATACAAACCAGGGAAAGAGAGAACAGGAGAGAAAGATATAAAAAGTCGATGACGCCCCTTAACGTTATAGGTCGTGATTGATGGACCAGTGACGTGCTAGGGAGTTGATGACGTCATATGGGCTGGGGAGACGGGGAAAAAAGGAGTCAATTCTATTTTTCGAGTGTAATAATAAGATCTGGGACTGTTTCATTCTCTCTCTCTCTGGATGTATGTATATTATGTTTGTATGTACTGTATGTATGTATGACTATATATATATTCCTTTCAACCTATATCCACAGAATAATATTATAATCTTAGTAAGCTTAGTATTTTAAATGTGGCAAGCTAATACCGTAGACTTCGTCAATGTATCATTTTAGTGCTGAAGGCTGAAGCATGTCTTGCCGAGTTCCGTCAGTGCGATAGCGTCTCTTTCATTTCATTGGCTAACATTAATCTATTTTGCTCTAGGGATTAGAGGGAAACAATAAATTAAAAAACTAAAAATTACAATAATATTAATTACCCTCGATAATAATTTGTCAATAAGAAACCCCTTAATAACCCCGAAAATATCGTATGAGCTATAGTATTGACCATGTGAACTGTGAGATACTTTTTCTGAGCATGCTAAAATCTCATATTGTGTATTCACTCTGACAGGTCTATAACTCACCTTATATTTCTACCATTTGGGAAGAGTCTAACAGTAAATGAGTGCTGCTCAAGTCCTCTCTCCGTTACAGGAGACTAAGGCTCACATTGTCCAAACTCCTCGGCAAAGTCAATAGTTTATAGTGTTAGAATAGCACACATAATCGTCTGGTACCATACTGATGAAGTTGATATAGATGGGTGTGCACTTATTCCCTGTAAGATCTTTGCTAAGTTTATTAAAATTGTCTATCAATTCATATAGGTTCGTTGAACTGTAGGAAAAAGAAGAAGGCATTCCAGACGAAAAGTGAAAATGATTGCCAATAGACCAGTTGTTTTCACATAGAGATTTTGATAAGTTAATTTGACTTTATATTGTCTTTGTCCCAGTTTTGGTTTGTTTAGTTCACAAGTTTTACATTTTAATAATACATGGTATACTCTCTCTCTCTCTCTTTTTCTCTCTCTCTCTCTCTCTCTCTCTCTCTCTCTCTCTCTCTCTCTACCCCTTCCAGAAATATCCTAAATTGCTTGGAATTGCCTGAATACCTGTCGTCTATTTCGGGATCCACTTCTCAGGTTGTTAGTGAATACTGTATATTGCATTCTGGTGTTTTCACTTTATATCAAATAGTTTGCAATATACTACATCTATTTTAAGTATATTTGTATTATATTTTTTTACAGAAAATAATTATACCTACTTTATTTCAGTTTATCTTATTAGGCAGTTCCTTGACGATTGAATAATATTTTGTACACGTAATAACTACATATCTAACACATAGATAATAATATACCAATGATAATAGAACCTAATTACATTATATAAGTGAACGAAGTACAAGCGGAAATATGTATTTGCTTATTATTAATCTATCAAAAAATTTAATTATTCGTGATCCCAGAAAATACTATTCATTACAAAACTTTAAATAAATAGCCATAAACTACAATATTGGTTATCAATCCAAACGCTTTAAAGGGGCCCACCTCGCTTTGTTTCTTTCTCTCTCTCTCTCTCTCTCTCTTTGGCTTGTATCCATTCGGCCCCATTCAGTCTACTGTTTTAAGACGTTTTCCCCCATCCGGGTGTCAATATTTTCCTGGCGAGCGGTAGCGAGCCAGCATATATATATTTTTGTTTTGACAGCAAGCTAAATTTTTACATTTTTCGATAGAAAAATTTCTCCGGCGAAACCGGATTTCTCCATACAATGCTGACTCGCTATCGCTCGCCAGGAAGAAATCGACACCTGGATGGGGATAAACGTCTTAAAACAGTGGGCCGAATGGATACAAGCCAGAGAAAGAGAGTAAAGGAGAGAAAGATAAACAAAGCAGGACACCCCCCTTAACTACACAACACAGTGTATGTAGGTCACATACGTACTACATGTAGCCTATGTTGTACCAATCAGCTTCCAAGTACAGTATTTTTAGCACAGATGTGTTACGTTCTGTTGGGCAGGCATTAAGAACACCCATAGCTATGACGTGTGTTGCCAATATAATCCTTGTATGGGTGGGTGGGTGTGAGAGAGAAATTTACATAGATTGACATATATACACTGGCCACACAGACCTTACGATCCAAACGAAGTGGTCAGGATTTAATTCTAGTAGAGATGGCATGTCCGATAGAAAAGGAAAGTTGAAGGAAAGGATAGAAAAAGAGAGAGAGAGAGAGAATGCGCGTGTGTATGTGTGTGTGTGTGTGTGTGTGTGTAAGTGTAGGTGTAGGTGTGTGTAAATGTAATGAGTATACTATAAGTAGCGCCAACGAACTTGACACTAATTTTGACCCCTTAACTTATCATAACTCAAAAGGGCCTAGAGAAAACTGGCTGACAAATATCCACACCTACTTCCTTGGGGGGGGGGGGGGGGGGCTCTCTTCCCAAATGATATTTATATCAGCTCGATTGCTATCATTAATTTTTGAGTTATGAGAAGTTAAGGGGTCAAGATTAATGTCACGTTTGTTGCCGCTACCTATAGTGTATGTGATTGTTGCGCGTATGTTTGTTGTGTGTGTGTGTGTATATATATATATATATATATATATATATATATATATATATATATATATATATATATATATATATATATATATATATATATGAAGACGTGTGCGTGTGTGAATCAAGTTGTTTATCGCTTGCCTTCCTTGTCAGTTCGACGGTAATTGTAAACAGTATTCCCATAACAATCTATATAATATATACAATTGCGACTGTGTAGGTGTTACTTAGTATGACGGGTGAAAGGGAGAGAGACCGACTGTTGGTAGGGGAGCAAATGTAGGCTAAATGGTGGATACCTATCTATCTATCTATCTATCTATCTATCTATACCGGAAAATAGATAGGTAAGGGTATGCGTAAAATATAATATCCAGATTTCTTCGCTTTCTGTATAACGGCGCCTTTTCCGTTATATTCTGGCTAGCATTAGATGATTTTGTTCAGTTGAGGAAGGGTCTTTTGGTGGATGAATGTTATATATATCTATCTATTGCCGGACGCCTTACTCCCCTTAATGAGGGTGGCCATACACAGAATGCCACCAAGCGGACCTATTCCCTGTAAGAGGGACAACCCGAGCCAGTTTACTGAAGGACTTACAGGATTGACCACTCAATTTAGGATCCGTCCGACTCCGAGGCCCTCTATGTATCTTTTTAGCACTATTTTTTACAATGGTGTTCGGCTAGTCCATCCACTGTGACTATAGGTAAGCAGTACGGATTTGTATCAGGTTTACTCCCCTAGAAAGGTTGGGAAGAGTCCACCAGGATATACGTGTGGATATTTACAGCCAGTTTGGTTTAGGCCCTTTTGAGTTACAGAGAGGTCAGGGATCAAGATTACTGTCAAGTTCGTTGGCGCTACCTATACCAATATACTGTACCTATACATATATCTATATTTAGGACACTTAAATTAACCTTTTCATACTCATTGATGTTTACATTGTAGATAGCCACAATGTAATAAATAAACGTCATCATCGTGCTGTAGACTGTAAGCAAAATACATGGATATATAGAAGGTATGAAAAGTGTCCATATATAGGGTAATTCATCATGGACACCTTAACGACCCCTTTCGTACCGTCTTTAAACCCGTATTTGTGGAGAGAGTTGTGTAATCCAGAAGACGTCACAGTTTGTTATTACGTTCGTCCTATTATTCACCCTCACACCATCGCTGCCAAGGAAACCCAATCAAAATCCTGCAGTACTGAAAATAACCCCCAGACAAAAGAGGACCTGAAGAAAAATATCGGAGTGTAGAGCAGAGGGGTTCAATCGTACACACATACACACACACACACACACACACACACATACATACACACACACACACACACACACACACATACATACATACACCTCATCAATAGTTGATTAATTACATATAGTAACATGTTATTTCTGGTTGTATAACCAAATGAAGATTCTAGAACATAGTCTATAACACAAAATATATGAGGTTATGTTATTTATTGCATAACATAGTACCGGTATAACAACATTGTGTAATCTGTGGTATTATACTGTAATCTAGATTGTTGAAAATTGCAATATATTACACAAACTCTATATTTTACGAACATACTGTAGGCTATGTGATTTATTACAACATAATATAGCAACTTGTATAATTTCTAGCAGTATAATATAAAACTTATCCATATATAGTATATCATTATATAATGAGTAACTGAACTTATCAGCTGAACCATTTATAGCATTGTATATAATTATGTTTAACTATATCATAATATAACCCAATCATACAGTATCCCTGACTACCAAGGTGTTCAACCCTTCCACCGTACTCTGACACTTGCACTCCTGTTATTCGAACTAATAACTCAAAAACAACTTTAATGATCGACCTGCCATCTCTAACATACGGGAAGAATCAACTACGAAAGGGATGTGGAAATGTACAGCTCATTTGCTCCAGCCATTTTTTTTTTTTTTTTGAGTTACACAAGATCTGAAGTTAAGATTTTGGCCTAATTTACTGAATGAACTATAGTATGGTTATTGATAGACACATTTAGTTAGACTGGGAAAGACTGAAATAATTGGAAGTAGTCAAGAAGTTGTACAGTCTCGATCAAAAATGTTGTCCCTCACTGCTCCAACTTAATTTCGCATATTTTATATACCGCAGTCTATAAAAAGAATAGAGAGAGAGAGAGAGAGAGAGAGAGAGAGAGAGAGAGAGAGAGAGAGAGAGAGAGAGAGAGAGAGAGAGAGAGAGAGTATAAACCTAAAGGCCATATACTAGCCATTTGTCAAAAGTTTGGTTATAGGTGGGCTATGCATCGAACTATTGTGCATTTGGCTATGGCATTTGGTATAAATAACTCACATTAAAATAATACACTTCCATCTCTGTATCCTAAATATTAGGGTTATAATTATATAGATGACTTTTTATGGTTACCTCACTTTATATTTAACACACTGACAAATGGATTTATTTACATTCCAAATAAACTTACACGCTTGTGATAGGGTACTCCCCGGATATTGTTACCAAGCCTTTGTCTTTTCATTCTATTTCCATCCCGCCCACCATGGCCTCGAAGCCTGCAGAATTAAATCGGGAATATTTTCCCGTTTTTGTTATGCTCTTTGAGCGTGTGGGCTGGGAGATGGATCAGATAGCGGCCCTCCCATTGGTGGATGCCCTCGTGACGTCAGAGAAATGCAGGCTTGCCATTGGTTTTTGGCGTGTAAGGTCATCAGGATGCGGGCCTATCATTGGTGGGTTGGTTTATGTCGTCAGCAATGGGTATCAAGAATGCTGGGCTGTCATTGGTAGGATCTTTGAGTAACGTCACAGGGTGTCTCAAGCTGCAGGGATCCTATTGTTGGATTGAATATTTGTCTTAGTATACGGAATTTGGATATTTATTTTACCTTGACACTAATTCAGAGACGCAAAGACAACACTAACAATAATGGTAGCATGTGTGACTCCTTGTGACCCCTTGAGTAACACTACGACCGTTTTAATTTAGTCTGGCATACATTATAAATTTATAATATATAAAATAAAATAAATAAAATAATACCCATTCCTAAATAATCCTGTCAATCATGTGACGCCAATTTACGTTAGTGGCCGGGAAAATTTTCTATCGAAATATGTTAACATTTATCTTGAAGGGGGATCTTCGGTGTTATTTTGTTGTTCTCTCTCTCTCTTCTCAAAGCTTGATGGAGGTCTAGGGAAGAAACTCAAACAATTATAAACATATCAACAAATAAGCCAATAAATGCGTCCATCCCCCCTTAAGTCTTCCAGTGTGCCACATTTTAAGCCACTTATCACATGACTCGAACACAAGATCCACCTATGTGAGCTCACCCATTGTCTCAAGTGTGAAACAATATTCTCAACATTTCTTCTATTCAACAGCTGAGCTCTGGAACTCTCTCCCTGAATCCATCTTCCCCTCATCCTATGACTTAAATTGCTTCAAATTCCATGTGTCCAGGTATTTTGGCTCAAACATTCCTTGATTTTGGAACTGTCACTCATTCACTTCTGGGGGAGGCACTCGTCACAGGCAGTTCTGTCTTTTGTCTCCTTCGTCCACATAGACCAAAACAATAAAAATAATAATAAATAAATAAAAAAGCTTGGTAAAAAAAAACCCGCTTTGTTAATGCCTAAAACGAAAATCCCTGATGGTCAAAGTGCCTCAGATAGAGCCTGTTGGAGCGACATGGTGTATGAGCTGCTGGGGTGACACTGGGCAAGGACACAGAACAACCCACTTGTTATATTAATAGTTAGCTCAAATGTTTACACTTTACCACGGGGGACTTCTGTTATATTGGACTCTAGCTATACTTAGACGATAGTATGTAGCTTAGGAAGGATCTGTGGTTATTGAAAAGGTTGACTGATATAATTGGAGGCCTTTTATTACTAGAGGGCTTTCCTAACCTGATTAAAATAGTTTTGTACTAGCCAAAAGAAAAGTATAAAAGGACGTCATCCGCACCGAAAGGATATAAAATATGGTGCCTGATGCCATTTGTTTGTACCTTGTACTGGGTTATTATTATACAGTATGTGAAGGTATGAGATTGTCCTGTCTTCCTTTTCTTTTGTATTTATTATTTTGTTTTTCCTTTTGTCGATTTGTTTTCTTTGGCCATTTTGTGCTTCTGTGTCCCCTCTTGTTAAGGTGAGATAGGACTGGGTCATTAAAAGAATCATTAATGAAATAAGTAAATACAAAAAATAGCTCTGAGCCTAGTGTTATTTCAAGTACCGTATAGTAGTAAATAGTTAGTAGAATCTTGTTTCAGGTTCGAATCCAGGTAGATCACATTATATGCTTTCATTAATTTCATTGGAGGTGTTTGGTGTTGTGTTGAAATTAATAAAATATAGATTATAATAGTTTGTTTGTTGTGTGACGTTCATTATTGGTCTGGGGTTCTTCGTTTGTGGTACGTCATCATGGGTGTCAAAATGATGGCCCATGATTGGTTGTTTTAATGTGTGACGTCATCGTAGGTAAAATGCTGCTGGTCCCTGATGGGTTGTTTGATTTGTGACGTCAAATGGATCGGGTATCTATCGTCCTGGTTCGAGTGTTTTGGAGCAAGTAATATTCTCTCTCTCTCTCTCACCTTTAAGTACCAAATACACCCAGAGATTTTCGCAATCTCTTCACTCTAGTCTATAAAAAATGTGTACACTGTATAATAATAGATACAAATTAATGCCACCACACAACCTTCTTAGTTCCTCCAAGCAGATGCATTTTTAGATTATTATTATTATTATTATTAGTATTATCTTTATTATTATTATTATTATTATTATTATTATCTTGATATTATTATTATTGATATTATAGTTGTAATTTTTGCTGTTGTTAGTGATGATGCGTTACGTCTTTATTAACACTAATTTCTATCTACTGTATCTATTTATGTATCTATATAGGCCTACCTATCTAGAAATATTACCACTTGCCCAGTCTACTTACTGAAGCTTATTTGTACAGTTTAACTACATACAGGATAAAAACTAACCAATTTGTACGCGGTGGTGCAATAATAAAAATAATCGTAATAATAATAATAATAATAGTAATAATAATAATAATAATAATAATAATAATAATAATAATAATAATAATAATATAAAATAATTATAATAATAATAATTATATTATAAATAACACTATTGTTTGTTTTTCAAAAACTCAAGTTCTTCAAGAGAAACCTTTAAGCGTTCAAATCACGGTATAATACTGCAAATGGCCATTTTTGAGCTTCGTTCTATAAGGAAGTTGGAGCTGTAGACATCGATATTTAGCAGAATTACCAGCTAAAATACGGTTGCAGTACATTAATAAATACATAAAACCCAATTCGACATACTTTGCATCCATCAGAAACCTACATTATTATTGCATTTCTGATTGATATCGATGTTTACAGGTCCAACTTCCTTATAGCCCAAAACTCGCAAGTGGTCAATTGCAGTGTTATATATACAGTATAATATCTATCTATCTATCTATCTATCTATATATATACAGGTATATATATATATATATATATATATATATATATATATATTATATATATATATATATATATATATATATATATATATATATATATATATATATTATATATACAGGTATATATATATATATATATATATATTATATATATATATATATATATATATATATATCTGTATATATATATATATATATATATATATATATATATATATATATATATACCGGTATATATATATATATATATATATATATATATATATATATATATATACTGTATATATACTGTCCACAACAGTTTATAACACCAGATATAGACCGTGTTTTCACTTGCGCTATAAATACCTTGGCCTTCTTAGGGAGAGGGCTTCATCCCAGTGGTTATTGTGTAGGAGGGAGAGAGAGAGAGAGAGAGAGAGAGAGAGAGAGAGAGAGAGAGAGAGAGAGAGAGAGAGAGAGAGATGTAAATGATACAAAGACAGATAGGTTTGGATTAGAGAGCAGGTAGGTGAATATAACACAGGGAGGTATATGTAGTTTGAGAGAAAGGATGAGAACGAGAGATCAGTAGACAGTTGGAGAACATCAGATTAATAGATAGAGAGTGAAATAGCTTCAAAGAGGTAATCAATTTAGACAGAGATAGATGAGGAAGGTAAAAAATATATGCATAGATGGATAGCTAGAGAGAGGGATGTTAAAATAATGGCATGCATATAGATATAGATATTAGAGACTGAATTACAGATAGATAGAGAGACAAGTAATATATAATACTGTAGATATATAGATAGGATAAGATAGGAAAAGAGAGAGGGGAGGGGGGTAAGGTTACAAGGATGGGGGATTGGTTATCAAGATTGGTAGAGGGAGGGGGGGGGGGTCTCTGCGAGCGTGGCCGGCGCTTGACACCCCTCAATCAGCACCTATTCACCCAGCAGCCCAGCTAGCCCAGCTAGTGGTGCGCTGCAAGGCAATAGGGTAGGACGCGTCTAGCGGTCCCTCGTTCAACCCCCAGTTTACGAGTACACACGCTCACTTGTTGCCGCCCGCCTTGCGTGTATGTGTGTGTGCGTACGTCGCAGCTCAACATCACAGTCCCAGTGCCTCCGTGTCAAGCCCCGTGGTGCCACAGTGCCATTAGAGAATAGGGTGCCGTAAACAAAAAGAGCCAGGCAGAAGTCTGCCCTCTCTAACTCGGACCTCTGAAACTCTGCTCCCCAACTCAACCCATTAAACCCCGTGAAGTCGCCACACTGAAAGTCGGCGGCCTAATTCAGTCTTCTGAAAATCAACCCTCTAAATCGCCCCCGTCTTCTACCTCGCCAAGTTACAAGTGTAGCACGGAAGTGACGCTAAAGTGGTGAGACAATTTTGAGGGCAATGCAGCTTGTGTGAGTGAGCTTTTGAGTGTGTCTGTGTTTGAATGCGATAGTGCGTGATTTCAAATTTGTCAAGGCTGTTTGCAGTGTTTTCCTGATTGAGTTAGTGTGTTTGAGTGTGTTAGGCGTGTGGGACATATAAGTGCGGTGGTGTGCAGTGTTTTAGGGTGTTTGCACAGTTTTCTTGTTTGAGTGAGTGCGTTAAATGTTTTGAGGCATTTGAGTGCGGTTGACTGA
Organism: Paralithodes platypus; assembly: GCA_032716605.1. Classification (NCBI taxonomy): domain Eukaryota; kingdom Metazoa; phylum Arthropoda; class Malacostraca; order Decapoda; family Lithodidae; genus Paralithodes; species Paralithodes platypus. The sequence continues at coordinate 15,112,968 of CM064504.1, forward strand.
ACTTTTAGAGTATCGGCAGTGTTTTGATAAAATGAGTAGCCTATGTGTGCATCAGGTGTGTTGAAATGTTATATAAGAAGGATATGAGATTAGTGATACATTTCTGCAAAGTACAAACGTCGCTTTAAATTATTTTAATTATGATAATTTCAATTATTTTTATCAGAGATGTTTAGAGTTTCAGTTATATGCGTTAAGGGAAATAAACATTCAGCGATAGGTTTGCGTAAAACACTGACAAATTTATTTCGTAAGCTAAAAATATATAACACTGAATAATAGCCTACATTTCGTAAGCTAAAAATGTATAAATGATCAGATAAGAGCGTTTGATACTTATATAATTTTGGTCTATATCGCTTCATATTACATTATACCCACGTAAAGATAGCCTACACACACTGTCTTTCACTCTCTCCAATATCACATTTCAAGTCCTATATTTAGCCCCAAATTAGGGTCGGCTGGACTATGATAGCTAGTTGTAATTATATAATAGCTGGAGTATAATTCCTTGACGTCATACAAAGGAATATTTTCACGTTTTTTCATTGCGCTACACCCACCAGCCCAGCCCATCCACCCACCCACACACACATATATATATATATATATATATATATATATATATATATATATATATATATATATATGGTAGCATTCAAGGAGACTACAGCAGGACTCTTCTTCTTCTTACCTCTGACCAGGTATAGGCTATCCTAGTGTTTACTAGCCTATACCCCTTTGAAAGGACATTAGCCTAACCTAACAACCTTACCTAACCTACCCTAGTATTATGGGTGGGGGCTGGCGCCCCCACACCCCCGCTATTTGACATCTTTGACAAATTTTGGGTGTATTTTTCTGTGAAATCGGGTTTTTTCAAGTGTCGATAACGAAATTCCTCCATGCGGACTATAATGAGAAAAATTTGGCGAGTCTATTGGTACCTATTTTCCCTAATCAATTGTTTCTAATAAGGCGGATGTAGTATCCTTGAAGATTATCATATATATATATATATAAATATATACTTATATATATATATATATATATATATATATATATATATATATATATATATATATATATAATATATATATATATATATATATATATATATATATATATATATATATATATATATATATATATATATATATATATATATATATATATATATATATGTTACACACTTTATTTTATTTTAACTATAATTTTGTGTAAAATTATAAGGAGCTCGAATGAACAGAAAAGCGCGCTTACTGCAAACAAATTCAACCTTGCTTATTATTAAATTACGCCCAATAAAATATATATACTGTATACACACGCTTTTACTCTCACTCAAAACAGCCATCCTGCCGATGGCCGGTTCCTCCTAAAATCACAGGCTTAGGCGAAAGGTAGAGAGAGAAAGAGTCAGAAATGAGTGTTGATATAGTGTACGTGCTGTGATAACGAATGGTGTGTTTTTATTCCATATGTTTTGAAAGTATTACTAGTGTCATGTATTCAGAGTGCTTGAGGTTCTGCTGCCCGTATTTTGTTTATTATATACTGTTTTTATAAAGTGCTATTCTTCCCTACCAATCATTAGCGCGCGAGAATTAAGTGAACTCAAATTTAATATAATATGTATGTAAATAATTGTGTAATATAAGCGAGTTCTAAAGGATCCATGTATATACTGTATATCTGCTGCATGATTATGCCAGAGAAAAGGCAATTTATTATAACTGTGCTTAATAGTGATGGTGGTTTGGTTCAAGGGTATTTCAAAGTGCATGTAGTTTATAAAGTGGCTCAAGGTGGTGATTCAAAGACATTTTTAAATGGCTATTTAGATGATTCAAAGTACTGGTTCGAAGTGGTTATTCAAGTGATTTAAAGTGGATGATTTGAATCGTTTTACAGATTATTCAAAGCTGGGTGTCATAGTCGTGGCGGTGTTTCAGTGCTTTCGGAGTGATTCCTTGGTGTGTTTCAAAAGAGTGGTTCAAATCAGTGATTCAAATTATTTAATATTGTACTTCACATAATTCTAAGAATGATAGTGGTTCAGAGTTTTCCAAGTTGCCTTTTAATCCCAGTTATTTTCATGGTTTATACATGGTTCAGTGTTGTTTCAAATTATTCAAAGTGTTGTTTCAAAGTTAGGCCTAAATGGTGTTTCTGAGTGTATTCAAGGAGTTTTTTTTAAGGTCTTTGAGTAATTCAAGTGGGTTTTTTATAGTGAATGAAAGTGTTTTAATTCATTCAAAAGAAATGTATACAAAATTATGCTCCAGAGGGCCTCCAATTGTTCGCAAACACTTGAAATACATTGTGAACGTTCTCTTGAGTTCTGGGGATGCTTCAGACTGTATCAGGTTGTTTATTTGAGAATATTTGATATTTATCTTCTTCTACTCCATGTTGAGGAGACTTGTATGGCAAGCTGCTGGGCGGAGGTTCTTTAGATAGATTATTCAAGTTCCAAGAATTTTACAAGTCAGACTTTGCAATGTTCAGATTATCCAAGGTGTGGCACACGAAGACAGACTATCAACGTTAAGGTTTTGAAAGGTTCGGTTTAGTTAAGATTTATGCTAGACATGCAATATTATCATCAGAGGTTTAGGCAAACTATTGTATGTTACTGTACACTTACCGCCTTAGGGGGTTCTTTTCCCCTGCACAGCTTCTTGCTCTGTACAGGGGCATAGTGCGCCCTTGTATTGAGTATTGTTCACATGTGTGGGGAGGTTCCTCTCACACCGCTCTCCTAGACAAAGTTGAAAGGAAGGCCTTTCGTATCATTAACTCCCGTCCACTCACCAACTCTCTGCAATCTCTCTCTCTCTGCCGCAATGTTGCATCTCTCTCGCTATTCTATCGCTACTATAATAATCAGTGTTCCTCAGAGCTATCCCAGTGCATACCACCTCCTTTACGTAGGGCACGTGGTACCCGTCTTGCAACTCAATCCCACCCCTACTCTGTGCAACTCTCCAACCCAAGAGTGAAACGTTACTCTCAAACTTTCTTCTACTCAACATCTGAGCTCTGGAACTCTCTCCCAGAATCAGTCTTTCCCTCTTCCTATGACTTAAATTGCTTCAAACTCCGTGTGTCCAGGCATTTTGGCTCGAACGTCCCTTGATTTTGGCCCGGTCACTCTTTCAACTATGGGGGAGGCACTCGCTATAGGCAGTTATGCCTTTTGCCTCCCTCAATCACATAGGAAAAAAAAAAAAAAAAAAAAAAACTACAATGATTAATATGTATGGTGATGCACTTCCGTAACTTAAGTACATATAGGTTAGGTTAGGTTTCGTAAAGTTAGGTTAGTATTATAAATTGGCACTGGTTGAAATGGTCTACTGGGTTGTTTGTCCGTGAACCGTAAATTTGGTGATTTATTAATCCTGCAGTAATTTTACATGTACATTTCATACCATTAACCTCTGTTCTTGTAAACACTTTTCAGGATTAAGCATGCAGTTTTACTTCTCTTTCCACTGGGCAAAATTACACGATCACTTTCAAGAAGCTAGAACACGTTGTTTTCTTTAATTCAGGCTATCCGTAGACGATTATATTAAATTTAGGAAGAAATTGTGAGATTCAGAGTGTTAATTAAGATAGATATTACCCCTTTGACTCCTAGAAAGCCTTATCAAACTTGAGTACAATCGTGAAATGTTCGTCAAAATAAAGTGAAAAAGCGTCCACAAATACTGAAAGGGTTAATATATCACCTTACATCCCTCGCATTAATCCTTTCAGTATGATAGCCTTTTGGGGGTTTTAATCTGGTTATCATTAGATGATATTAAGCAGTTTAGCAAGCGCCCGTGAGAGTTCATTAAGATACCTAAAGATCCTTCCAAAGCTGCAAAAAGTCTTCCAATGATAGTCAGGAAAAAGTAAACATTACGTCATCATTTTAAGCGAGTTAAATAATCTCAACTACAACGTAATGGTCAAGCACACTGTAATCACAGTCAAAAGTAATCTTCTCTGCTTATATATTGTTGTGATTATTATGTTTCGAGCGTGAGCATTTCCGGGTTGTTGGCGTCGCATATGATAGTGAAAGGTGGAGGGATGGTGCCGGAGAGTTAATTGGCAGAGTGTGTGTGTGTGTGTGTGTGTGTGTGTGTGTGTGTGTGTGTGTGTGTGTGTGTGTGTGTGTGTATAGTACAGTTACCATAGATGCAAATTATCTCCCTCTCCATGATCGTATGCATGGGATTAACATTTGAAAGTTTGCTTTACGTGTGTACTTCATTAGACATCAATTAATTGTTTATAACATTATAATACCTGAACTCAATCCTACTGTTTATTCGATTGATTCAATTATATGCTAAACCATTATCGCCTCTTCTGTTATGTCTTCTCCAAACCTCTTTTTCTTTTCTCATTTTCATAGCATTTTCTCTCCTAACTCCTCTTCTTCTTCACCTCTCCCACATATGAATAGAACTTCCTCTAAGCATTTGATTCTCCATATACATTTCCCCTCCTATGTACCCCACACATATGGGATATGTGTGTGAGTTTGAGTGGGACGGGGTGTGGTGGCTAGAATGTTCATCACCTTTAGTTGGACATTTACTATGCCACCCTCACCCCCACCACCAACACTGGACCAAATATATGCTTCGCTAGCTTTGCCCACTCAACCTGTGGACCTTTGCTTGAATTCAATGCTCTCTTTTATATTTTTCCTCTTCATAGCTATCCATTCATTACCGCTTTTATCAAAACCCGGAATACCTGCTTCTCATTACACAGCATTGAGTATTGAAGGGCAGGAATCCAAGCAAACCCAGATGACACAGAGGCTGAAATCAACGATCCACATTCCCCCACACTCAATGGCAAGGAGGAAGATTCCTAGACCCTTCAAACTAGCATACTTATCCATATTACTTTTGAAAGGGGTGCAGTCACAGAGTGTGAGGTTGAACGGTCAAGCTATGGAGAATGTCAGCTCATTTAAGTATTTGGGCAGTGTGTTGAGTAAAGATGGGAGTAGGCCTATAAATGAAGAAGTACAGGAGAGGGTGCAACAGGAGAAGAGGGTTGTAGGAACGCTGAAAGCAGTAACAAGAAATAGGGTGGTCAGCATGGAAGTATAGAAGTCCTTGCATGATAATGTGGTAATACCGACATTGCCATACGGGAGTGAAGCATGGACGTTGTTGGAGACACAAACCAAGAGTGAGAAAGGGTGGAAATAAGCTACTTGATGAGTGCGTGTAGAGTTACATGGAGGGATAGACACACGAATGAGGAAGTACGAGAGCAGTGTGGTGTGGATGTAGATGTGCTGGAGAGTGTGAAAAGAAACACCTTGAGATGGTTCGGCCATGTGGAATGTATGGGAAGCAAGAGAACGACTAAGAGAGTGTACGAGAGTGAGGTGAAAGGACAAAGAGGGAGAGGTAAACCGAGAGAGATGGAAAGATGGAATTAAGAATTATATGCGTGAAAGCAGTGCTGGATGGGAGGAGGGGCAACTGACTGGGGACAGAGGTGCATAGGGGCGATTAGTTCTTGGCCACCCCTTCGGGAATCACGGCGTCCGGCAATCAGTAGATAGATAGATACACTGTATATAGTGGTCTGGCTAGCTCAGTTAATAACGTACCACTCGACAGACTCTGGTTCAATCCTCGCTCAAGTTCAATAGTTTTTTTTCTGAGATATAACCGGTGATTACCGTCTCCCCTTTAGCAAGGAAGATGGGTAATGGTCTCTGGTTGATTAATGTGGTCAAGCGCTTGTGAATCCTTGAAGGAGAAGATACGGGCGCAAGACAAGTAACCAGACGATTATTATTATTATTATTATTAATATTTATTATTTTATTATACAAACGATTGACTACACGCACACAATGGAAAGTAATCATCCCGTTGTATCCAGTGACGCAGAGTGAGAATAACATACAAAACACCTGCGCTCTGGCTATGTTTAGAAATAATGATCCGTTTTGCGAGCAGCTGACTGTTGTTCACATACGTATTGAATTGTATATTGCGACTAAATCAAGTCATGTGTGTGTGTGTGTGTGTGTGTGTGTGTGTGTGTGTGTGTCCTGAAATTGATATCCAAGGGTATTTTACATTACATCTTGAAATGTTGGATATTATAGTAAATTGTGCGGTAAAATTTTCGGGATTATTATAGATATTCACCTCTATATACTGTACAGCTGTACTATATACTGTGTGTATGTAGACTGTGTATATGTAATTATTTTGTATATGTGATCATTATATTTTTGAGTCTACATGGACGTTATTCATGATGTATGATCCGATAAATGAATGGATTGTGTTTGCGTATTGGCTTATTTTGTTTCCCCCTTGTAGGAGTGTGACGTCAATGGTATAATCCAATAAGCCCTTCTGGACCACCTAAACTTTGACAAACGACGTGTGTCCTGTTGTTGTTGTATTGTGTTAGCCACCACCCACACTTACTGTCAGAGCCCGCACACACACACACACACACGTACTAATTTTACATTCTCGCTTCTCCAATGTCTATTTGAAGTCTATATTTATACATGCACACGCTTTACACCACTCCTTTCTTATTACGACCAACTTTTTAACCCACATTTTACCCAGATTATTTGATTCTCCCCTCTCTGGCCTAACCTCAATATAATAGTGTTACTTCTCACCTCGTCTCTATTCTTTGATACCTCCATCGCTGTTCGTTTGGTCTCCTCTATCTTCCTCTCTGCTTTGTTCACCCCACCTCTAATGTATTCTTCTTGTACCATCTCCTCTATCTTCCTCTCTCCTTTGTTCACCCCACCTCTAATTCATTTTTCTTCTTGTAACATCTCTTCTCCTATCCTATCCTCACAAAATTTCCTCTCCTGTTCTCTTCTCACTAATTTTTCATTCCATTCTCACTTCTCTCCTCTACTATCCTTCTCTCTTTCCTCTCATGTCCTCTTACCCCCATACTTCCTCGTGTATCCTCTTCTCCTCTCATTATAATGAGATATCTTTTCCCCATATATCCTTTCCTAACCTTCCCCATTCTGTTCTCACTTTTCTCCTCTCATATTAGTTTCTCCTTTTATTTTCTCTCCCAACTTCTATTTTCCTCTCATGCCGCTGTTCTCTCATATCCTCTTATCCCCAAATTTCCTCGCCTAACATCACCTCCATTCTCGTGTCCTCTCCTTTGTTCTGCTCTTCTCTTATATTTGATTAACCTCTTTATCTCCCCCAACCTGCCATCCTTGAACCCTAAACACATCATTTCTCCCATATGAGTTCGTCCCTTCCCCTGGTTCCAGATTTAACCTGATTGTTTCATAACTTGATTTCCTATTTTTTTTGTCGATGGGGCTAAGAGTGGTGGTGGTGTAGGTGGTGAGGTTAGTGGTAATTGTGGTATTCAGTGGTTATGTTATGGCGATGGTAGTGATGAGGTTGGTGTTTGTGGTGGTCGTCAGGAAGTGGTTGGTTGACTGGTTGTATGGTGAGTGTTGGGTATTGGTGATTATGGTGATGGTAGTGATGAGGTTGGTGTTTGTGGTGGTCGTCAGGAAGTGGTTGGTTGACTGGTTGTATGGTGAGTGTTGGGTATTGGTGATTATGGTGATGGTAGTGATGAGGTTGGTGTTTGTGGTGGTCGTCAGGAAGTGGTTGGTTGACTGGTTGTATGGTGAGTGTTGGGTATTGGTGATCATGGTGATGGTAGTGATGAGGTTGGTGTTTGTGGTGGTCGTCAGGAAGTGGTTGGTTGACTGGTTGTATGGTGAGTGATGGGTATTGGTGATTATGGTGATGGTAGTGATGAGGTTGGTGTTTGTGGTAGTCGTCAGGAAGTGGTTGGTTGACTGGTTGTATGGTGAGTGTTGGGTATTGGTGATGATGTTTGTGGTGATGACTGTGAGCAGGTTGGTGGTAATGGTGGTTGTATTGTGGGGGTCTTTAGTGGTGATGGTGGTGGTGAGAGAGCATTAGAGGTAGTGATGGATGTTAATATTGTTAGAGTTAGTGATGGTTATACAGTATTACAAGTGGTATAATGGCGGTGTTGAATGATAGGCTAGTAGTGATAGGAATATACAGATCGTGATAATGGTGATAAATAGTGAACATAATGGTGATAAACAACAAAACTATTCCTTCCTGGGGAGGAGAGTCTGCCCCCGTTGTCACTTCCCGGTACCTCCTGCAAGAGTCGACTTCCTTATTGGCCTTAATGCCAGGTCCCTTCGCCCATAAGTAGCTTCCCTTTTTATTACTTCGCCCATAAACCCCTATTATTCTCTTTGCCCAGAAGCCATTTCACCCCACTGTCATTTCGCCCCACAGTCATTTCACTCATGTCACTTCGCCCGTAGGTTACTTGGCCGACAATTATTTGTCCACAAGCTAATTTGCTTAGATGTTATTTGGCTACACATTCATGTCCCCCATAAGTCATCTCGTCTCTTTGTCACTTCGCCCATGTGTAACTAAACCTGTCCTATCATAATCTTGACTGACTTAACTTAAACTAACCGAACATAATAAACTCTAACTGACAGTATCCTAATCTAACCTTACCTTAATATTAGACTCAACCTAACTTAAGACAATCCAACTCAATATAGCCAAACCTAACCTCATTCTAACATAGCTTAACCCAATCTGACCTAACCTAACCTAAACTAAGTATTCTAACCCAACTCGAACCTATTTCAGTCTAACCTTTAACTAGCTTCATTTAACCGAATTGAAACATGTGAGCGTAGCATGGGCGAACTGAATACATGACAGTTACACTGAGTTACAGATAATAGTTAGTATCTCAAGAGACCCTGCGGTCCATTCCGGGGAGATACTGGCAGTGGAGAGAGATTGTTTAGTGCACTACACTCATTACAGAGTGTGCAAAATACTATATACTCTCTTCTTGAACTGCTCTACTGAAGAATTGTTTACAACTTCTTATGGAAGTTTGTTCGTTCCAGGTAGAACTGATTTTGAGAGAGAGAGAGAGAGCGAGAGAGAGAGAGAGAGAGCGAGAAAGAGAGAGAGAGAGAGAGAGAGCGAGAGCGAGAGCGAGAGAGGGGGGGGGGGGGATCCCATCCCTCACTTCTGCTTCCTCCGACTGTAAGGCAAAATTAGCGCAGTGATCGATGGAAACATTTTTATCTCGTTTGCTTTGTTTTTACTCGTGCCAAACGCTTGCATAAAAACCAGAAATGGAATATACGACAGAACTATCATTACAGTGTTAGGAACTTAAGTTATATTAATACAATGTCAGTTTGTACCTTCTCACATTTTAAGAATTCCAAGTCAGTATCGTGTCAAACCTCGGAAACCAAGTTTTTCTAACGTCGTCATTTTGTGCACACCTCTTGGAAATCTGAGAGCAGAGTTATAAAGCCACATCTTAGGTATCCCAAGCCATTGTAGAGTTAGGAACCCAATTATTATAATGCTGTGTAATTCTTTAGAATATCTTGTGAATCACAAACCACTGTAGTTTTGGGTACCTAGTTATTCTAATACCATGTAATTTTGTACCCATATCTTAGGAATCCTAAAGCAATGTACAATGACTGTTGGTTGTATTCGCTTGTGTGGTTTGGTGTAATACGTCACCACCATGTTGTGCCTGGAAAAGGGCCTAAAGAAAGTGTCCCTGAGGGCAGCCTCTAGGTCATGGTGGCACCAGAGGAGATCAGGGCGGGACGACACCTTCAACAACACCTCTCACACCTCAACATTTCGCCTCGCCAGGATGGCAGAGCTCTCGCTGACCTATCAACGAGGTAATACTATACTACCTCACTCACTCTTCCTAGTCTTCCCTGCTCCTATTATTGTTCATGGAAATTCACAGTCCCGTGAATACCAGAGTGGAAACATTTGTACCTACACTGAACACCAATGTTAGATGAGCGACTTATTTATTTTTAGTTCAGCCCTCTCTCTAAACCATAATTAATAAAACGCTAATGAAATTGGTCAAATATATTTTTAATTTACAATTAGTAAAATTATTAATCAGAAGTTTGTCAATTGGTTAACACATATCATTCCAGTCTCATATTTAAGCAAATGTGCCATACTTTCAATGTAGCCATAGATGATAGAAATCTGACCACTTACAGTTAGTCAGGATTTTCACTAGCACTTGACAAATTCATTGGTGCTTGACAAATTACGGTATGTCAGTTAAGGCATATGGCTAAACTAAATGTTATCACTCGCTTGAGAAAATGTTGCTTTCATTGTACATAACGATAAATAAAACCAAATAGTGTCATGTGGGTACAATGTTGTCTCCTGTAGCATTGGTAATACTTTGAGACATGTCACCTGCTCTTGGCATTGTAATGTGTCAGATCCCACACATACTGTATACTAACGTTCACCATTTTTAAGCAAGCGGTCCAATTTTATCAACTCGAAGCACTCGACCGAATTGTCGATTGGTCGTATGATATTTAGTTTTTCATTATGTTTGGGATTTAACATTATTAACAAAATATATTGTTATTACTAATATTAGTGCTATTTTTGTATAATGTACTTTATGTTGTAAATGGCTGTTGTATTGTATATTTTGGGTTTACAACACTATATACGGTTTGTTATAGGTGCACATAGCAGCTTTAATGCTCCATGTGTATCATTAATTTTGTTCCTACATAAATGATGTCATTACATTGGTGCACAGTGGTAGGCCTTACTATAATACATGATGGTGTAGGTGTCCTTCTGTATGTATGCTGTATTTTGCAGCATGATTGTTATTTCCAATATACAGTACATGAAGCCTCAAGCAGTTTGTTTGGGTATTTTTTCTGTAGGATTTTGTAGCCCTTTCAAGATACGAGGAAGTTTTTATTATGTTTACTTGTTATAGGGCTATTAGTAGACGATAATATTCAGGTTACAAAGATAGTGTGGGAGTCAGAGGGATTAGTGAGACAGTTTTTACCCCTTTAATTCCTAAAGGGTCTTCTAAAACTGAATAAAATCACCTAATGGTAATCAGAATACACTGTTAAAACGCGTCATAATCCTCAAGGGGTTCAATTGAGATCCGAACATTTCGATTCCTTGCTAATTATATTTATATTTTGGCAATACATAATGAAGAGAGATGTTGTTATGGATTCATAAACTACACGTTCAGTGTGTTCTAGTGTTCTCATGTCAAATACAATGTAATTATTTGTGTTATGTACAGTCGCGCTAATAAGTCATGTCCCAGCTGTCATTACGTTTGGCTTGCTCTTTGCTGTATTAATGTCTGTCAGATGTTGAATAGGGTGGGTAAGTGTAGGAACGTGTTTGTATATTTCACTCGATATGAAGAAATGAAGCTTAAATATTGCTGATACCAATTATTGATCAAAACATACTTGGTGCCGAGACATCACTTATTAGCGCGACTGTACAGTAATTATTTGTGTTATGTGCAGTATACCTAGCCCTTTTAGACCATCACCTGCTTTTCAACAAACAATAGGCAATAGTGAACAAACAATTATTCCACGTTTTCATTAGGATTTAGTCTGTATAAATGAACAGTATATCTTTATGTAATGCAATTATATTTATTTAGATAGATAGATAGATAGTAGAACTCGCAGGGATAATGAAACAATGGAACACCAAGTTTTCGTCTATTCTCTCAAGAAATCTTCAGGGTAATTACCCTGAAGATGTCTTGAGAGAATAAACGAAAGCTTGGTGTTCCATTGTTTCAATATTCCTGCGAGTTTTACAACATAATTTGATCACACGTATTTGTAATTTAATCTCCATATATACCTGTATATGTTTTTTCCAATAAAATATATTATGTATCTTTTATGCATTATCGCTTTTTTTTTCAATGAAATATATTATGTATTTTGTATGCATTGTCGCATTGGTGACTAACATTATATTATACATATCTCACTATTATATTTTACATTATATTTTGAGGTATCCAATATTTGGCAATGCATGAACGATATACTATATAACTGCATTTGTGCAATCTGCTTAATAAATCCTCTTGGGTACTGTACATTAACATATTATTTTGATAATTAGTACCTGGTACTATAATAATTCCTTTACACTAATATAAATTATAATTAATAAACAAAATAATAATAAATAACAAAAACACAATGATCCATGAAAACCATGAAGCGTGAGAAGCTGTTAAGGCGTCTCCCAGTTGAAGATTGTAGAGAGGAAGTATTATATTTACTTGTAGCTAGTATGAGTACGGATCTAGGACGCGATTATTAGGTGATTTACTCCCGCGAGCAATGTTCATGAATGACAGAAAACAATAACAGTTGACTATAATGGACCGTGACACAACACCAGCCAGGGACTCCCTAACAACCAAGTGTTTACATTATAACTAAATAAAACAGTGAAGGAAACTACAGTTTAGTGCACAAGTGGATTAGGCGATGGATAATATAGATACTTAAAACTAGTTTATTTTATATTTGGGAGTCCATTTATATTAAAAGGTAGAATTAGTTCCAGATTAATGAACTTGTGGTGTCAAATAGTGAAGATGATTCCAGTGGGTGACTGATAGCCTACTCTCACCACCACCCAACACATCTTACTCGGGAACATATCTTACTCGGGAACACCAACATTTATCAAACAATTTATAGTACAATTTTAACATAATTTATCCATTTCAACTAAAGCTGATAGCACTTCAAACTTTTCCATTGAACATATGCTTGAACTTGTAAGATCATCAATGAAATGATGATACGTGTTGAACTGTATTATTCATTAAAATTATAAAGTTATGCAGCAATATTGATGTTACTATATTCTTCAGATGTGTAATATTTACAGAAAAATACCAACTGCGAACTCTTAGAATGCTAGGCATTAATTGTTATAGAGTATTGTAGTAGTTAATACGTTCAGAGTACTGAAATAATATATGTATTGATAATGGCTTGCGAGAGTAACTCTCACCTTGTGAACACGTACTGATCAGGGACTTACCAATGTTTATATAATATATGGAAGTATTCACAGATACACTTGCCAAAACATCAACCTGGGATATGTACAGTAAACGTGTGACAACATTTAATGTTTTCATACGTGTGTTTATAATTTGAAGGAGGATTTATGACGTTGTCCTATTTAATAATGTTATTGGAAGTGAGTAAGACCATTCAAGTTAATAGTATGTGTTAACTGTACTGTTTATGGTGGTCAAATATAAGCCAGCACTCCACAGCCTTTGACCCAGGTTCATGTCTTGGAAACAAAAACATTAGTCTACTGACAGCCAGAATAATAATAAGAAAGGCGTCATCGTATACTGAAGGCGTTAATATTTTGTGCGATGGTCATATAGAAATACGACATTGTAAATCCTTTTGAACATCCGGATCTTGGATACGACAGGTGTCACACGAGCTCTCTTTCCTTCAACTTTTGTTCGCCAACTCAAAGAAAATATAAATTCAGTCACCTGTTCGTTTTCAGCTGACGGTAAATTGCAAAGTTTTCATCAAGATATCACAGTTATTTGGAAGATTTTGCGATAATATTCAAGGACACTAGTGCGACGTTATGAGAAACAATTTATTAGGGAAATTAGGCACCAATAGATTCGCCATATTTTTCTCCATTTAGTCCGCATGGAGGATTTTCGTTATCAACAAATTGAAAAATACCCACTTCACAGACAAATACACCAACAATCTAAGTCAAAGCGGGGGTGTGGGGGTGGCAGCCCCCACCTATAATACTAGGTTAGGTTAGGTAAGGTTGTTAGGTTAGGCTAATGTCCTTTCAAAGGGGTATAGGCTAGTAAACACTAGGATACCCTATACCCGGTCAGCGGTAAGAAGAAGAAGAAGAAGAGTCCTTGAAGAGTCTCCTTGAATGCTACGGTTGCTACCTTCCCATTAAGTATCGAGTAATCAGGTGCTAAAGGGTTCAATTTATGGTGAGCTGAAAATAAACAAGAGTAGTGAACGATACCAAGTGAAGGGATCCCAGAAGTGTTGCCTCAAGATGTTTGGCCATCGAACATTGACCGATATAAGCTTTCGTGAGCAATACCCCCTTCAGTCCTTAAGGGCAGATTTACACTTGAGGGATTCTTTTCTTGACACCTTTCTCCCTCATCCTTAGCCCCATTGCTTTTGAGATTTTAAGATATTTGTCCCATTAGTTTGGCTATTTTAAGATATTTGTCCCATTAGTTTGGCTATTTTTCTTTTAAATCGCCCCATTTCTGTCAATGTTAATACCTTTCGTGCCATTTAGGTGTCGGTTATTTTCCTGGGGAGCAATAACAAGCCTGTAATTTAAGAGGAATCGGCCTTCGGTCGGGACATTTTTCAACCGAAAAATTTACAAATATATCTTGAAAGGGGGTTAATGGGATGTAATTTTAAGCTTGATGGAAGTCTAGGGAACAAACTAAAACCTCCCCTTAATTGGGATGATGGAAAGGATCTTTGTTTTTTCCTGCCTATACTCTGTCCATCCTAACCTGGAGATAAATGATATGTTCTTATCTAGCTTACCGAGTTGTGATTTGATTTAAATAGTGGCATGAGTTGTCAGTCAGTTATGAAAACAAACAATTAGTAAAGAACAGATGTGGTAGTTTCTTATTCTGCAATTAAGTGGCCATACATCGGCAGGTAAGGGATGACATTTCTAGCCCAGGTTAATGTGAACAGAGTACAAACAAGAAAAACAACCATTAACAAAATTAAACATTGACTTGTGGTAACTATATTAAGCTGTACTATATAATTATAATGAAAGGCTGTTTGAAATTTGAGAAACTTAATTGACTATCAATTGTAAATCCTTAACCCCTTCTGTATCGGCGACGTCTTTTGAATACTATTCTAGCTACTAACAGATCCTTCTAAACTGCACACAAAATCGTCTATATATAGCAAGAAGACAATTAAAAAGACTTCGCAGGTACAGAAGGGGTAATTTAGCAAAATGCTGAAAAGGATGGTTTTGACAAATTTGTTATTAGTTTGTTAGTTTTAAGTTCGATGGGTTGAATTTTGGTTCATATTTAATTTGTAAGAATATACAGTATATACTTTGTAGCCTATATATATATATATATATATATATATATATATATATATATATATATATATATACTGTAGGCTATAGTTGCCAACAAGACTTGACAAAATTAATGTGTGTATAATTGAACTATAGGTGTAATATAGGAGATTGTGCTTTGAGCAAACAATTAATAAAAAATTAATATATCAATATATCTGCATCAAATTCACCCTTCATCGGCATAGATTGATACGTGATTGACATTTCAACATTTAAATGTCAATCACTAGCTATTTAAATCCTCAAATATAATATTAAAATGAATATATAAATGTTGACAACAACGAATCAGATGTTCAGTTCAATTTTATGTGTAATGAGCTCTGTTAATATTAATGTATCATTATATTTTGTTAACCCGCACAGTACCAGGGACGTCCTTTTCATTATAATCTGGCAACTATTAGACAATTGTATTCAGCTTAGGAAGGACCTCTAGCAATATATAGCTTAAAAGTATCTCGACCAACCCCTTTAATGACCACAGATCCTTCCTAAGCTGCATACTATCGACTAAATATAGCTAGAATACAACCTATCGCACGTCGCTGGTACTCAAAGGGTTAATATTAATTTGTCAATATTTTGTTTTAACAATGTACAACAACTCTTTTACAATAATGTATACTGTAGTGTTGTTTATTATAATGAACAGTTTAGTTGTATTGATTTGAAAGATTCAAACCCCTTGCAGTTATAATGTAGTGATTTAAATTATTAGTGGAATTATCTACCTTACACCGATAACAAAATTAATCTAGGTTGTCTCCTAGAAACGTTTATATGTATCTATATAATTTCATCATTGAGACACCGACGACAGGAACAAATTTGTATATAGTAGTGGTCATTAAAGAGAAACTATTAGTATATCATTGTAAGGGGTTTGGGTTTACAGCAGGTAGAACGGTCTTATGTATAATGTACAGTTACCCACATAAGTTCTGTTCCTCTCCGTCATCTTATACATGGAAATATAATGTTCATGCTTGAATTACGAGTGTAGGTGAAGTGGTTAACTCATCTGATTATCAACTTATAATTAAACGAAACCACAGTCGCAATTCATTCATATTAATTTTACTTTCACGACGAGGTACAGAACTAATGTGGGCAACTGTACATCCAATAACATAACTAGTATTGTAACGGAACTGTTTCGACTACAAATTGTGTAATACATTATCCATAAGTATACTGGTTATCTGAGTTAGCTGGAAGTGAAACAATTTTGTATATATTGTATTATTATCTATTTCATGTTTTTACGGTAAGCTTAATACGGAAGAGTTGTGTACAGTACAGGTAAGTGTATATTTGTTATAAAGTGAAATACCAAGTTCACTTCAGGGTAGACTTATAGCTCCAAGCATGCATGTTTGGCACGAGGGGGATTCACTCCAGTCTTATACCGGTAAGTCTATGTAATACAGTTTGTAATACCATTTGATGAGGAACATTTTATTGACAACGTTTCGCTTATAGCTTATGCATTTGACGAACTGAGTCATATGATGTGATGGTCTCTTGTGCTTTTGTTTTCAATTTTGCATATAATATTTGTTAGTGACGGGAAAAATGCAATACAGTATAGTTACCGGTACCGGTATGTTTAATTTATTAATCACCTCCACCAACAATGTTAGAGGGCGTTATGTTTTTGCCTCCATTTGTTTGTTTGTCTGTAAACAAAATATCTAAAAAAGTTATAACCGATTTTCAAGAAATTTGGTGGACAGATAGAATATGCGCCAAGGAAGAAGTGATTCTATTTAGGAGGTGATCTGAGCATAATCAGTTTGTCTATCTTTTTTGTTTGTTTTACTGTAAAAAAAATAGCTCGCATAGTTTTGAACCAATGTTTACGAAATTTAATGGGCAGATAGGATATGCGCCAAGAAAGAAGTGATTCAATTTTGGAGGCGATCCGTACATAATCAGTTTGTCTGTTTATTTGTTTGTCTGTAAACAAGATATTTCAAAAAGTTATGATTCCTTTGTGTGTATGTGTAGCATATGTACAAAATAAGTGAGCCATCTAGTGTACCAATACTAAACTAGTCTATTTTGTTCTCCCCCACAGCCAAAATCGAGGAGATCATCCACCGTCTGAACCAGGATAAGGCTCGCTGGCACTTCAGGCGGTCGCTCTTTATGAATAAGATTATTTCTAAGGTAAGATACATTTTTTAGAGGATTCTCAAGACATATCATATTCAATGACAAGAAAGTCATGGGCAGTATAATGTTACCATCAACTTAAAACTAAAGGTTTTAGCAAAATTATCGGAAAACATTACGAGTAACTAACATTTACCGTATGTGTTGCTGTTTGTTTATACAAATATAAATTATTAATGGCATATATCTCAATCATCGATCATTCAATTCGATATCGTATTTTATGATAAACCTTACAAACTGAAATTAAATACGTTTCTGATTTTGTATACAGTATGACAGAAAATTTCAGGAAATTTTTAAACATTAAGTAACCGAGAAAAAAAATACAGTTTGCAATATTTACAGTAGGCTACAGTATATGAAAACATGTTGTAAAGCATTTCAAGGAATTTATACGGCATTTATTGAACAATAAGTAGGCTATTATTCCAGGATTATATCATTCTTACAAATTTCACACACACATCTCTCTCGCTCTCTCTCTTTATATATATATATATATATATATATATATATATATATATATATATATATATATATATATATATATATATATATATATATATATGGAGAGAGAGATAAAATTATTGGATACATGAGAACCGTGCTTAAAACAGTCATGGTGATATACCTTAATTACATATTTTGTTCCCACAGAACTTACTACCAGTGCTGATCCATGTCAAGAATGACCGGGGACTAATGGAGGTTACCATTAAGTAAGTACTGTACTAAGATACTTCTCTCTCCCTTATACACACCTACCTTACTATATTAATGGTGTATTAATTGATATTTGTCTAGTTTTGTATGACACTAAGTACAGAGTGTTCCATCTGTAAGTACAGTAGGCCTATAGGCTACAATTAAGAGCAAGTTTGGTGTTTTTACTGATTTATCTTTAGGCTGCGGTAAGATCAATTTCATATGTTATTCATTATTTTATTGATTCAATTTATATAGGCACCCCAAGTAACAATATCATAATTATATACACTCTTGTTGGAACCCCTACCTTTCATCACATATATCTCTTCTTCCCTCAAGCATTACTCTCCCTAAAACAGTGCCTCATAACCATCTATTCCTTGTCTTCATTTACGTAGGGCACTGCAAGAACTCATGACTCCGGTGGAATGCCTGATGCCTGCGGAAAGCATGGGCCAGAACCATGAGGGCCAGCGCATCATGCACGAGCTGGAGTCAGTCATCGTGGCCACCAAGAAGCTTTTCTTGGACACCCGGGTCACCAAGGCCATCATTGACATCATGACCTCTGTGCTCCAGGTAAGCTTTTAATCCTATCTGGTGCAAGGCGGGTCTTTCTAGCCCATCCCTGTTTCACACCCTTAGTTTGGATATTTTAACCTGGACAGCGGCGCGTGTCCTATTTAACCATGATTCAACTGGTAGAGGAAGTATAAGAATATGCCCCACATGTCTACTATGTGTTGTAAGAGGCGACTAAAAGGGGGACGTAAGTCTGGGCCCCTGTTCATCCTAATTGGTCCATTTTAGCTTCATGGTAGCTGCAGGACACCAGAGCACTAAATCTAGCCAATGGAATGGCTGCTCTTGCCCTGAAGGGCTGCCTTGGGGCATTTGGGGTGGTTCCATGTTTGCATGGAACTGGAGACTTAACTGAGTAAAATAGGTCCATGTTTCACTTGTCCAAGAAATTCATATGTTATGTATAATTGGAATTGACTAATTGTATTATTTATTGAAAGTTAACTTCACCCCCTATATATATATATATATATATATATATATACAGTATATTATATATATCTATCTATCTCTGTATGGTATGTTTTGTGTGTGTATATTGTATGTATAAATATATATACCGGTATATGTATATATATATATATATAGTATATATAGTATATAGTATATAGTCAATTCAACCAACATGCTGTACATCCCCTTGTCCTGTGCTAAGCTATTAAATATTACTTATAACTTTCCCTTGACAGATCTTGCATGTTTCTAATAGCCTGTAAATATTGTAGTATTATTTGTTCATGTAGTAGAAATGTTAAGTTAATGCCCCTCTCTCTATATTAGACACTTCATCAAGATTTTGACTGTCCCTGATCTTATAGCTAACCTAGAATTCGTTGTGACCTCCAGCAGGACACGAAGGAAATGAGCTTGCCAGAGTGTGAGCTGATCAACCAGTGTCTCCTGCTGGTGCGGAACCTTCTCCACGTGAGCAATCTGCCCGCCGCCACCCCGTCCCGCCCTCAACGCCCCGCCCTCCGCCGCTCTTCCCTCCGCCACGCTGCCCTTCGCCCCGGACACCATTCCTTCCCGACCACCCCAGCACCCACACCCACACCCACACATCCACAGGCCAAGCAGCAGGTTAGTTTAATATTTAATCATCTTCAAAATAGAGATGTTCGCTTCATTTGTTAACTCTTTCACACTTTTTGTTTTCCTTTTATTCTTGCTATGTGAATATGATATGATATTTTTTTTAGTTTAGGAAAGACCTTTGGTAGTTAAAAGGATTAATTGAGAGTGTCGGTAGCCTTTTTAATTAATTTAGGTCCTTCTTGAACTGGATAATATCTATTTATGTTAACCAGAATAAGATGGAATGTATGCCTCATGTGTTAGAAGTGCAATGACGTATGCCTCAGAAACATGGGCTGTTAAAGTAGAGGATGTCAACAGAATGAAACGTAATGAGATGAGAATGGTGAGATGGATGTGTGGGGCCAGGCTACAGGATAGAATAACAAATGTTGAGCTGAGGAGACGTTTAGTTATAAAGAGTATTAACGAGGTGATGCATACAAGTAGACTGGGATGGTATGGACATTTGGAGAGAATGGATGAACAAAATTGGGTGAAAAAATTAAGGTCTGTGATTGTGGAGGGAGCTGCACCAAGGGGTGGACCGAGGAAGACCTGGGATCGGACTATACGTGCCGATCTCAAATCCAAAAACTTGACAAGTGAAGCAGCCCTTAACAGGGTTGCCTGGAACACCGCCATTAGGACAAGAGACTGAAACTGCACGTATGTGTGGAGCACTCAGTCTTAAAATGTTATGTATGTATGTATGTAGTGTGTATTGAAAGAGTTAATACTGAACCATCTATAATATAGGGATAAATTGATCTCATTAGTTACAGAAGCTTACCATAGTATTTATCTGATGGAATTGGTGAATTGGTTGAAAAGGATTTTCCAATTTTTATACTGTAGTTATATTGTGCTGTATAATAATACCATCCACTCAAATTATAGCTTTCTATTATGACTTTCTATTGGCTATCTTTACAGGGAGGAACCAGCTTACCAGTGCTGACAGAAGACCAAATTATGTGGAACCTATTTGCTCAACGATTTGACAACATTTTGATTCAGCTGCTTACATGCAAGCAACAGGTTAGTACAATTTAATTAAGTTATCTCAATAATCATACAATATATTAAATTAGTGGATATTAGGTTAAAGATCATCCTCATCCCCTGTGTTACGTTTTCTTTACCTGTAACTTAACTTTAAAATTGTGTGTGTTTGGTATGATATTCTTTGTATGGCTAAAGAGGAATATATAGCGACATAATATATAGAGTGAGACTACTAAGCATTATTTGATTACTACTTTGGAAACAGTTAAGATAAGACACAGATGGAGACTAATTGGCTCAATATATAACCAGTCCTCCTAGTTAAGACTGACTCTTTCTCAGGAGGTTTGACTCCGAGGGCTACTGCAATTGTTTTTCCTAGTATGAAAGTATAATTTCAAATAATGTTCAGTAGTAAATGGATTATGTACATACATGTCCTGTGAAGGCTGTCTTTATTTTGTCATAACCAAGGATAATTTTAAAGCTTAGTTATAGATAAATAATTTTACCCACTTTTAACAACATAAGTGCAAAAACACTTTTATTTGCTTTCAAATTATAAACAAATTTGTGAAAGCCTCATATCCAGTCACACCTCCAAAGCACTCTGTCTGTTTGCTATAACTATACAGTGTATCCTTGTATCTCCAGTTTTATGAAGGCCCTGGTTCAATAAGTTGTCAAACAAATATGTTCTTTTGTTAGTTGTATCAATATATCACATCCAGGCTAACCTCTCTATATCATGTCTTTTTGTGTTTGTTTTCTTTTTATATATGTATGAAGGAGACAAAAAGCAGGCTGCCTGTGACGAGTGTCTCCTCCAAAGCCAAAAGAGTGACAGAGCGCCAAATTCAAGGGACGTTGAGGTCAAACAAGAAGTTAAAGCAGTCTAAGTCATAGGATGAAGGAAAGATTGATTGAGGGAGAGAGTTCCAGAGTGCACTTGTTGAGTAGAAGAAAGACCGAGAAAATTTGCTAATTCTTGGAGCTGGACAGAATAGGAGTGGGACTGCATTGAACTGATATCATAATTATTCACTCACACCTCTGCTGCACATGTCTTTTTCATTTGCTACAGCTGTAGATGTATAAATGTATCATAAACAGTCACAAGTCTGTAGCACATGTATGAGTCATACGGTGACCAGTCAACTTTACCAGTAGATCTTAACCAATACTGTCAGGTTTGGTTAGGTTTGGTATTGATTAACACCACTTTTGATATGTGTATAATTGTAGCGATGTGTTTTGTTGCAGCATCTGTGGAACATCACAATGGTGCAGCTGGTATCTCTCATGTACCGTGACCAGCAGCAAAACACCATCAGGAAACTCATTAACGAGTGGCTTGAGTCATCCCTCTCAGAGAGCTCGGAGGACGATGAAAACAACCCCATGTCCTCCTCATCTTCAGTGAGTCTCCACTTATGTTGTTTGCCGGTATATGTAGCTTCTAGTAAAAACGAATATGCCTTAATGTTCATAAATAAATGTTGCAAGTTCAGTGTACAGTATATGAATTGTCCCTCTCATAGAGCTCGGAGGATGAAACTGACATCATATCTTCCATTGCCACTGTGAGTACTCTTATCCAACTTCTACGATCCCATTTATACACCTATACGAGAGATGAACTTCATTTATAAATGCTACTTTTTTTTTACTATTTTTAAACTGAATGATGAATCCAAGAGCAAACTTCCTATTACAGATTATAATTATTTAGAATACATGTTGTGTCTATAATCTTCAGTATGGAACTTGCAAGCAAACTTTTTATTTATTTATCTGATTTTTTTTTTTTTTTTTTTGCAAAAGATATACAGGTACAATTGGAAAACAAATGTTTACTTTATTCTTCATTTACATGATGTATAAAAGGTTTGGAGAATAATTATATTTTGTTGTTGCATGTATTAATGTGATATGTTGAATATAAGGGCATGTAGGCTACACTTGTACATTACATTGTGGAAGCCTTCGAAGATACCACAAAGGATGCAAATGAAAATACCCTTTTTGTCATCCATGCTGGTTCAAATGACGTCATGCGCACCAGATCCGAAGAGTTGATGGAGAAATATCGCAAGATGATCCAGCACTACAAAAACAAGTCAAGGAATATCATCATCTCAGGCATTCTCCCCAAGATCGACGCACCTGACAAATTCTATGACAAGGCCTTCAGCACAAATAGCCGACTAAAACATTTGTGTCTGAGGGAAGAAGTTGAATTCATCAACCTCTGGGACAACTTCTACAACCAGCCTACTCTGTTCCGCAAGGATGGCACTCATCTAAACCCTGTGGGTTCAGCACGCATGGGTCGTCTCCTACACGAAGCAGTCCGCAGCCATGGATCAAAAAACGCCATCCGAAAAGAAGCAGCAGTGACATAAATCATCCAACGCCAAGAAAAAAACAGAGGCAACCGAGGACCACCAGCGATAAGGACCGGAGACAGCGAGGACCGAGGACAGCCATGAACATAAATGTAGATCCGACAAGAACCAAAAATATTATTAAAGCGCGTTCCGTGAGTTCTAAAATAACAAATTTAAAGGTTTTCTATGCAAACGCTCGTAGCATACGCAATAAATTTTCAGATTTAGAGGAGCTAGTGTTTACAGAAAATTATGATGTGATTGGCATAACAGAATCTTGGCTCAATACAGAAGATAGAGACTTTTTAGCAGAGTATTCACTTCCCGGTTATGTAATGTTAGAGAAAAGCCGAATAAATCGAAATGGAGGTGGCGTTTTACTTTATATCAAAGAAAGTCTTAACCCTACCCTCTTGTCAAAACCTCAAATTGTGAACGTCGACGCATCTTTTGTGCTAATAAAGAATAATAAAGGTACCAAAATAATACTTGCATTAATATACAGACCTCCAGCTCAATCAGTGCAAACTGACCGAGAAATTTACGAACAAATTGCAGATGTAAGTAACTCACAAGATACCGTAATTTTTGGTGACTTTAATTTACCTGTGACCAAGTGGGGCGATACTCTTACTTCACACTCCGGACATGACTTGTATACGAACTTGCAAGAGAGTTCGCTTTATCAATTTGTTGGAACGCCGACCCGTGGTAATAACGTTCTTGACATTGTACTTGCAACAAAAGAAGAATTAATAGAGAATTTGAATGTTGGTGATGAATTCAGTAACAGCGACCATCATACGATAACTTTCACTTTAAAGTTTACTAGTAACGAACCAAATAGTAGCATCGAAAAAGTCCCTAATTTCAAGAAAGCAAACTTCCATAAACTTAGAGCTATGTTTAAAGAAACTGACTGGAGCTTTTTAATTCACAATAACGACATAAATACATCTTGGAAGTTATTCGAAGCCACTTACCTAAAAGCAGTGCAAGACTGCATACCATCGAAAACTCGGCGTCCAGGCCATAATAATAAGCCCAAATGGTGGAATAAAGATATTTCAAACTGCCTGCTTGCTAAAAAATTTGCTAATGATAGATTAAAATCCTCACAAAATGACGAAGAACGGCTGAAATTTGTAGAGCTACGACGCAAAGCCAAAAAGTTAATTAAGCAAAGTAAAAAGACCTTGGAGTTACATATTGCGAATCAAAGTAAAACAAACCCGAAAGAATTCTATAGTTATATCAGAAAGAAAAAAGTAGTTACTTCAACTGTTGGACCGTTAGTCGATGAAAATGGAGAATACACCAAAGACGAAGAACAAATGAGTAATGCCCTCAATACCTTCTTTGCATCAGTTTTTACAACAGAAGACCTCAGTGATATCCCTACACCATCGCCGATTCAGATTGATAATTCAGATGTTTTAAGCAATATCACCGTTACAGAGAGAGAAGTATTGAATTGTTTAGATAAACTCAAGGTAAATAAAACGCCTGGACCTGATACAATCTCGACTAGAGTTCTAAAGGAAGCTAAGGATGAGCTCTCTAAACCTCTGACATTACTATTCAATAAATCCTTGCAGTCTGGAACTATGCCCGATCAGTGGAAGCTAGCCAACGTAACACCGATATTCAAAAAAGGCAGCAAATCCCTATCCAGTAACTATCGTCCAATTTGCTTAACCTCGGTTGTATGTAAAATGCTAGAAACGGTCATACGAGACAGACTCGTAAATCACTTAGAGGAAAATAACATACTTAAAGATACTCAACACGGCTTTCGTAAAAAACGTTCCTGTTTAACAAACCTCTTAGACTTCTTCCACGATATCCTCAACCTCTACGATGAGAGTAAAGCTGTAGATATTATATACCTTGATTTTCAAAAGGCCTTTGACAAAGTTCCCCACAAACGTTTACTGCTAAAACTAAAAGCGCACGGAATACAAGACGGTGTGTTGAAATGGATAGAAAATTGGCTCAGCGACAGAAAGCAAAGAGTAGTCATAAACGGTAAGGCATCAAAATGGACCAATGTAAGTAGCGGGGTACCCCAGGGATCGGTACTAGGACCAATTCTCTTTCTAATTTACATCAACGACATAGATGAGAGTCTCACCTGTACAATCTCAAAATTTGCTGACGATACAAAAATTGCAAATAGCGTACTCTCAAAAGAACAAGTTGACGATATGCAACACAATCTAGATAAATTGTCATGTTGGGCCCAAATTTGGCAAATGAGTTTCAATGCGGATAAATGTAAAGTACTACATATCGGATACCTAAATGAGAAAGCAAACTATTCGATGAATGGCACTCAGCTTAAGAATGTAAACAGAGAAACCGATCTGGGAGTAACAATATCGAGTAACCTAAAACCGAGTCAACAATGTTCAGAAGTTGTTAAGAAGGCAAACAAAATAATTGGCTTTATAGGCAGGTCATTTGAGCATAAATCCAAAGAAGTTATCCTAACCCTTTACAATTCCTTAGTCCGCCCTCTTCTGGAATACTGTGTTCAATCCTGGTGCCCTTATTACCAAAAAGATATAAACAAGCTAGAACGAGTTCAACGTAGAGTTACCAAAATGATACCTAGCCTAAAGAACAAACCATACGAAGAGCGTCTTAGAGAATTAAATCTATTTCCTTTAACCCAGCGCAGATTAAGAGGCGACTTAATTCAAGTGTTCAAAATCATCAAAGGCATCGACAATATGAACTGTAGTAAGTACTTCACTATCGACCAATCTAATTACACGCGGGGAAACGGTTGCAAAATTATTGGTAAATCTTTTAACTCGCACGAATCTAAGAATTTCTTCTTCAATCGAGTTGTCAACTTGTGGAATGGGCTTCCCCGAAACGTTATAGACTGCATCACCGTTGATTCATTTAAACTCCGCCTAGACAAATATCTCGCATCAAACCCGCGACTGACTGCGTTTGTAAATGAATAACTTTATTTTATCCCCCCCTCAGTTACTAACCCATCTGTCCCCTACTAACTTCCTAATCCTGCCACGGACATTAGTTCCAGGGCAGTAATTCCCTTTCCAATGTTCCCTTACCCACTCTAAACCACTGTTTGGACACTTGATCCTCAGTGTTTTGGAGGACAAGCAACCTAGAAGGGTCACTGGATCTGTTGTTGCTTGATTTCCTTTGTACTCCTTTGTACTCCTTTGTACAGTATATGTAAAAGTGGAAATATTTATTGAACCCTCTCACACATGGAGACAAGTTTTCATATCCCCCTGAAATATATACTGTACAATCGGGGGTATTAAGTGTTGTCATAGATTCCAGTGGTTTTTGATCAACAAGTGTTATTGGTATCTTTATAGTTACTGGAGAAAGTGCTTATCCCTCAGAGTATTAGTCAGTGTCTGAAACTTTGTGAAATATCCGACAACACATTAACCTCGACCGTACAACCTTTATTATAGTTTCAAAATCTAGTTACAGTACATCAATTTCAGGGCCTTATGATCCACAAAATTGTCTTTCCAACCCATTGTCTGGGATGTACAGAGGGGCTGAGCTACAGAGGCTTCAGACCCCTCATTTGACCCTTCGTGCCCCTAAAATACTCTTCTTTAACCGTTGATTACTAATAGATTACTGA
The DNA here is from genome assembly GCA_032716605.1 of Paralithodes platypus. Lineage (NCBI taxonomy): Eukaryota > Metazoa > Arthropoda > Malacostraca > Decapoda > Lithodidae > Paralithodes > Paralithodes platypus. The sequence continues at coordinate 15,139,697 of CM064504.1, forward strand.
CCCTAAAAGTAATCGAAATAATCAATAACAGAAAAACTCAAGTATCGCCCACCACTAGTGGTACTGTACAGTATATAGATTATGCCATTAAACACAAATTTGTGAAGGAATATTGGTCTTAAAAATAGTGGTGATCTATAAGGTATATGTGAAGGGGTTTCAGGAAATGTCAACTTGCTGTATTAATGACACTGATTTGGGTCTTTGTGTGTCAGAGGGATAAAATAGGGTTTAATGATAACAAGAATGAAAGTAGGCCTAAACATTAACATATTACTCTTAGTACACCATAATAGAAATCAATCTTATACTGTACTTGATTCTTGAATACTGCTATATTTTTTGGATGTTGCCATACAGTAGTGATATACTAGAAGCTTGTTTTTAATGAACAGTTGAGCTGATTCTGACTACTCCACAGGATGCCATCTCAACATCAGACCCTGTGTCGGACTCTTCAGAAAGACTGTCGTCCATCGACGGCATTACCAAAGAAGAAAAAACTCAAATTAACAACCTGGGCAAACAGAGGACCAGAAATGAGAACTCTGACACATCCACCACAGACACCAAAAGGGAAAAGGGGAACAGCTGTAAAGACAGTGGCTTCTGTTATTCGGGTTCAAACCTAGACTCCTCGCCAGATGAATCCATGTCAGATTGCACAAACCAGAATGGGTCCAAAAAACAGAATCTCAAGCTGCAGAAAATCAGTGAGGTCAGAAAGCCTTGGTCCAACATCAAGGATTCCAGTATAGATATAGATACTGAACCAGAAGTTATTGATGAAACCGGAAAAGACATACATAAAGACAAAGATGGAGAATTTATTCAAGAGAAAAATTTACTAAACATGGAAACCTTTACAATGAGCACCGACAGTCCCAAAGACAACACATGCGAAATGAAGAGCATAGAGGAGTGTGACAGTATTGAGAAAGTGGAGAGATTGAGTGATCAAGGAGGGAATGTAGGTGAAAGTGATGGAAGCAGTCCTATACCCTCTGTGGAACAGCAGTTGCCCATTTCACTAATGGATAACAAGGGTGGAAGCCCATGTCTCGTGCAGTTCATAGACGATCAGGAAGACTGTCCAAGTTCCCTAGAACCAATGTTGCTGAACGAAGTTAAGATCATAGAGCCCATTTCAGAACAAGGAGAAGTACTGGGAGAGACTATGGCTCCCATAGAGATAGACATAGCTGATCAAAAAATGTGTCCTTCACAAGAACCAGTGAAGCGACCTCCAAACGAAGAGGAATCAGGATCCAGTGGTGACTCCAGCATAAACAAACCACCTCCTCAGCTCCCAAAGCTTCACAAGAACAAGCCAATGATAGGTCAAAAACGTTCTAGACACACCATGTCACAGAAGATGCTCACTGATACACAAGAAAACAATGAATTCAGTAACTCTACTGGATCTGAATGTGATGAGGGTCCACACGCTAAAAGACCACACCACCAGAAGCCCCACAAGATGCTCAGCAAGCCCAGACCAGCCAAAATGATCCAGAAGGCACTGCAGGAGAGGAACGTGAAGAGAACCAAGCTAATCAAGAGGAAGGAAAGTAACAGTACTAAAGCCAAGGCCCTCCTGCATCACCAACCAACTGCAGAGGATATCTCAAACCTCCTGAAAGAATTTACAGTTGATTTCATGTTGAACGGATATGCCAACCTTCTGCAGGGACTGAGACTACAGGTGTTGCTGCCGTATCAGATCGACCTAGACAAGTCTCACGTCCTTTGGCTCATTACCTACTTCCTCAGATTTGCTGTCGAGTTGGACCTTGAGCTCTCTCAGATCTGCCCTGTCCTCTCGGTTGATGTAAGTACTAAAGATTTGAGAGCTATTTTCCACTGAAATTAAAAACCCTAATGTTCAACTCCGGTCTGACAATGTGCTGTTGTTGTCGTTGGTTGTACAGTACTTTGAGATATTATAAAAGGTAGTACTGTACTGTACGAAAAAAACTTTTAGTTATGTGGCAATTCCCTGTTTTTTTTTAGGGAGTTTCGCCTTCCCATCTGTTGTAGGGATTATGGGATGATGACAAACATTAGGTTATTCACAAAAAATAAAAAATAAAAATAAAATAAAAACATTCACCGACAAAACAAGTAACCCGACAATAACAGCATATGATTGGACTGAGGTTGACTTTCAATTTCGGTGAAACACGCACCTGTGTCTGAGATGTATATATTAATATATTTGATCCATGGGCCAGAGTTACCTCTGAGGATGCATGTATCTTGTCTACCAAAATGGTTAATACAGATATTTACCGAGAGGTTCTTCTGACCCATGAAGCACTCACCTGTTTGATAAGTTTGAATACCATAGATCAAGCTTTAATAATATCTTTGCGATAAAAATTATTGTGGGTCATTTATATGTAACCTGGAAATTGAATACCATATACTGTACACTTGCATCCTGTTTTCAGTAAAACTTTGAGTGATAACTTCTGTTATACATTAACGAACTCTATTACTGATGGTATTTGAGTATGCAAGTAGTGGTATGAAATATATCAATCTCTATTCAATCTTTGTGGTGTAATTTTGATATTGCTTTAACAGCATTCCATTATTGATTTGTATGTGCCAAGGTATTGTCTCACCTGGTGTATGAAGGTGTAGTGATGCAGGAAGAATTAGACAATTTTATTGAGCATCATAAAACATCCTATAATCAAAGGAGTAAATAAAACATGTACCAGTATTACTTTAACGAGATGCCATTACTGATTGTATATTTTATTGTGTCACCCAGGTGTTGTCATACCTGGTGTATGAAGGCGTAGTAATGCAAGAGGAACTAGAGCGAGCAGTGCGCGGTGGAGAGGACAACGTTAACCTGGTCCCCCACGTCCGACGCCTCCACCTGGTCGTCATTGCCATCAGGGAGTTCTTTGTCGCCTATGATGTCTGCCTCAAGAAGCAACATTGTATTTTGGATACACAACATCTCTTTAGAATGAAGGGTAGGTTCTTATCTGGTATTTTTCAAATGTTAGTTTGCTTGATAGATGGGGATGACCATCATTCAGGATTTGGCCAATATAATGGACAGAGAATGCATCGTTGCTGGAAAGTGTATCGAGGCAGCTGACTAGGTACACTTTCCAGCATTACAACAAGGTGGTTGATAATATTACCTAGGGTGCCAGTAATGATATACGGCCTGCTAGTTAGGAGCAGTGTACTACTCCCAACAATCTCATAAGGTCCCTGGAGGTGGTAAGGTGGTGCTGGAGCCAGGTGGCTACAACATAACTGCTATGTTGCAGTTGGTGATTACCCACTCTGTTTGCACAACCACCTTTGGTTTGACCATGACTCACATGTGCATTCATGTCTGTCATGCATGTAAATATCTAAGACTTGTAAAATAAAGTCACAAAGCTCTATGAGAGAGTTTTTGAAGGTATAAATAGGGAAAGCATTTCTGTCAAAGAAGTGCAGTTTGGTTTCATGCTAGGGCATGGTACAATCGATGCTATGTCATAGTTAGGCGGTTCCATGAAAGGTATGTATGTATATTCTCAGGCACATATCCCATAGCTGGGGGTGGCCGACTCGAGACAGATCTCAGACAGGGACAACATAACCCAACAAAAAAAATAAATGATTTTTTTTTTAAAAACACATCTAGGTCACCCAGGAGAAGACCCAGAGATTAAGGATCTCTAAGGGCCTCCAGCACTCCCCTTGTCCCAGACCTCCCGGAGAGGTTCCGGTCTCAGCAGGCAGACACGCAGCGGAACCATACCACAATGCCCGCCCACCTCACATCCAGGCATGACCCTTCATATACACCTGCTCCCCGGGCCAGGCACCTGACGGACTATTAATTTATCTAGTGCAACTGGCACCCGACCCCCTCTCCCAACGACCGCATTATCACTCGTCTATTCACAAGCATTCTCCATTCATTCCTATTCATTACCACTTCTCTTGCCTGTTCTACAGTTATCCATCTATCTTCCCTTGTATCTGACTCATATACTCTCTTTGTAAGCCTTTCATCTACCATTCGCTCAACATGGCCATACCAGCACAGTACCCTTCTGTCCACTCTGGCCGACAAGGGTTCCTGCTGTCCCACTCTCCTACATACCTCTTCATTTCTCAATCTGTCTCTACGCATCACTCTACACATACTCTTCAAGCAGTTCATTATCACATCCAATTTTCTAATCTCTTGTGCCTTCAGAGCCCATGTCTCAGCCCCATACATCACTGTTGGTACAACTATCCCTTGATACATTGCACTTTTAGATTTCATTCAGAGATTTCTCGCCTTCCACATACTTCCTATTGCTCCGAAAAATTTCCTTCCTTCACATACTCTCTGTCTTACCTCCATTTCCACTTCTGCATCCCTGCTTATCACTCCTCCTAGATATTTAAATAACTCCACTTGTATTTATGTAAAATTAGGGGGCTATTTCTTGCAACTGTAGACCTAGATGTTGTTGATGATGCTTTTATTTTATACTAGCCCACTGGGCCTAGGCCCTCTCAAGGCTAGTGTTGGAGCAGGTGGTTCAGAGTTTTAAGTCACGTATACGTCAGTAGTTATATGTCTTTGTATAAATTTAAAGCTCTCAGGAAGTGATGAATGGGGGTGAAATTGAAAGAGTCTGAGTCGGAGAGGATGTCACTGACCATGCAAGGATGGGATTGTATCAAAGCTGTCAAAAAGTTGATGATTATTTTAGTAAGTGGTATGTATGTAGCCTACTGTATGTATTTATAAGTTAACTACAGTATGTAGGAACTACAGTATAAGGCCACTCTCTGGAAACCTAGCACATCTTGAAATTTGTCTATGTTGAATAAGAAGAGAAAAGTGCAAGGGAGAATGATGATTGAGGAACTGTATTGTATCTTAAAAGGAAGAATTGTCAGCTAGGAAGTGAAAATATCACTGAGGAACAGTGTGCTACTCCCAACACTCTCACAATGAGAGACATGGACACCAAGTGATGATGACTTCTCCAAACTGAGAGTTGTGGAGATGACCTATATCAGAATGTTATCTGGTGAAAACAGGTTAGATGGTCTAAGCAATAAGGATGTGTACATTTTTAACTGTCGTACTGAGCAGTCTTTCCTAATCTGAGAAAAGTGTCTGGCAGTTGTATTAATCAAATCACTCTTATGTCCCAACAGAGGAGCTGGGTGAGCTGGTGGAGGTACGTCAGTTGTTTCTGCTGCTGATCCGCATGTACCGGCCAGGGGTGCTCAGCCTCAACTACCTGCAGGACCTTATCACCACCAACCACCGCTTCCTCACCACCCAGGAGGCTCACTCCAAAGCCTTCCCTCAACACATGCAAGACTTCAACATTTATGACCACATCAAGCAGTCAGTATTTCATTTAGTCTCAAGTAATTTTATCATTGTTAATTAACCACTTCAAACAGTCATTATTTCAGTTAGTCTCAAGTCATTTGATCATTGTTAATTAACCACATCAAACAGTCAGTATCTTATTTCTGGTCATTACTCACTTCAACCTCTATAACTCGGCGGGTGCCCAACCCCGAAAAGGGTTGAAATAGGGGAGCTATCCCCCCGCCAAAGGCGGCTTTCTAGGGCCTTTCCTAGCTGATGCTGAGAGGATTGGGTTCTAGTCATGTGGTGATGGGCTGGTCTATCAGAGTGAGAACTGAGCAATCTCTGCCATACCCATAGCTTACTCTGACTGTTCCTTTTACCTATATATTTCTAGATCTCAAGTGACGGCATCTCTAACGTGGATTGACCTCCCAATCTACCAAGATTGGAAGCCAAAGCGTCACAATTTTCCCTTGCCCCTCAACTTTCTCTTCATAATTGCTGAGGGACACAGGGCCCTGGGTGGGGCTTTGGTTTCCCGGGCATTTCCGCACCCTCCTCAGCTCCCCGCCATGGAGTGGCTTCGGTCACCCAGGCTTTATTGTGGTCGGCGGGGAGGGTTCTGTGGGGGCGCTCGGTTATGGCCTTGGCCTTGCTCGGGGCCTTGGGGCTGTTCGGCCAGGCAGCTTGGGGAACAACAACAACAACAACAACCTCTATAACTGCAAAAAACGCACAGGAGACAGAATGCAGCCTCCCGCACGTTCAAGCTTGCAAGCATGAATGTAGGTAGTATGAATGGCAGAGCAAATGAAGTTGTGGAAGTACTTGAACACAGAAAAGTGGATGTATACTCCGCCCAGGAAACCTAATGGAAGGGGTGTGGTGCGCAGTGGGTAGTTGGAAAAAACAAAGATACCTGCTTGGAAGTGGGATGAATCTGGAAAAGTGAAAGGAGGAGTGGGTGTGCTGGTATCTGAGGAGTGAGAGAAGAGTATGCTTGAAATAAAGAGATTAAATGGAAGATTGATTGTACAGTATTGAAATTGAAAGTTGGTGAAAGAATTATACAAAGGAGTACAAACTGCAACAGACCTAATGGTCCTTACGGGGCAGTTTGGATATCTAAACTACTAATCTACTGACTACGAGGTAGAGAAAAGGTGGCTCCTCCCCACCCACCACTCCCTCCAGCTAATGCTCTGGCATGAAACAGTTGGAAAAATACCAAGTAGTATGGAAAATATTACACAGAATTTCGGATAGGACATGGAGAAAATTAAATTGATTTGTAATACAAGTTAGTGAATGTGGAGGGAGCTGCACCAAGGGGTAGACCAAGAAAGATGTGGGATCAAACCTGACGGTCTGATCTTGAATAAAACAAACTGACAAGTGAGGCAGCTCTGAACAGGGCTGCCTGGAGTGCCGCCATTAGGACGTGAGCCCGGAACCGCACTTTGTGTGGAGCAATCGGTCTTTAAATTTGTGTACACTCAACCCTCAGCTATCACGCACTTAGCTATCGCGTTCCACAGCTATCGCCTGCTCCCCAAAAGCTGTCCGACCATGGCTTTCACGCCTATGAGCTGGCTATCACGCACCAAATGTGGCCAAAAATACAACAAAATTGGAAATTCCCGGGCTTGGGAATTCCCAGGCGGGCGGCAAGCATACGTTTACGATACTCGCTCTCTGATTGGGCGTGACTCATGGGAAGCAAGCGCTGTGATTGGCCGCCACCCATCCTCCTACCCTCCCGCCATAACTTACAATTTCTCAGTCTTACTTGTACCCCCATTGTTGTCTGGTGAAAGCTGTGAAGTGTTTTTATACCTGTGAACAATGGCTACTAACCCACCCCAACGGCCACCGAATCCCCCTACCTTCGCTCAGCGTAATGTGACCGCACCAAATCGAGACATTAAGAAGAGAAAGAACCTTACGTATGCTCAGAAACAGGAAATTGTGGACTTAATAGGCAAGGGTGAAACAAAAAGGAGTGTGGCAAAGAAGTTTGGAGTGAATGAATCGACAGTGAGGGGGATTTATCAAAAGCGAGAAAACATAAAGAGTCACATGAAACTTGCCCCATCAATTGCTGCATCGAATGCCTTTCGAAGTTCTAATAAAGTGCTACTTAAGACGGAACAAGTGTTGGGGCGATACTTGAATAAGCAGGCAAAGCGGAACTTGCCCGTGGACACACGTGAGATTACGGTCACAGCCAAGGAGATTTATCAAAGTGTGGCTCGTAAGCTTGGTGTGGATAACCCCCAAGCATTTCAGGCTTCCAAAGGGTGGGTTAGCAAGTTCATGAGCCGCCATACAATTAAGAGTGTTAAAGTATCGGGTGAGGCGGCTAGTGGGGACAGGCCTGCCGCTCGTGCATTCCCAGATATCAGGGAAATGTTGAGGCCAGCAAATGTTACAGCAGAAGACCTACTCCAGGAGGATGAAGAAGGACAGGAGGATAGTGCAGAAGATGAAGAGAATGTTGAAACACAAATGGACGGCATTCCCATGAGCGACATAAAACTCCTCATAGAGTTAGGTGGACAGATGCGGCATATTATTGAGCAAGATTCAAACGTGAACAGTGAAACAAGGACATCCTTACTTAATCAGGTCTTGGCAGGTTATGAGGATAGGTACCACGCCCATATCAACTCTCTCCAGCAACGCCAGATCACAGACTTCTTTCGTGGTCGGCCAGGCCCCTCCGACCACCCTCAACCAGGCCCCTCCGACCACCCTCAACCAGGCCCCTCCGGTGAGCCTCGACCGGGCCCCTCCGGTGAGCCTCGACCACGGCAACAAATCTATGAACAGCCTTTACTTACGGCACTTGAATTGGATACAGTGGATGATGACACTTCAGAATTTGAAGGATTTGATGTTGAAGGGATACTGAACGAGATAGAGCAACGTAGGAGTGGCCAATAATTCGCCACCCCTAGCCTCGGAACCCAACCCACCTAAATCCCTCAACACACCTAAAAAGGTAAATGTGATGGTGTAATATGTTCTTATATTTACTTTTATAATGTTTCTTATAATTATTATTATGTTAGGCTATGTTAGTGTTCAGTGGAAATTATTAGGTAAAAATAGAAAAATACGAAAAATAGTTGTCAAATTCGGCACCCAGGCACCAATTAGAATTATTCCCATTAGTTCATCAGTATGGCTATCGCGGTTACGGCTACCGCGCGGGTATAGCTGCACCAATTAGGAGTGATAGCTGAGGGTTGAGTGTATGTATATGCATATACTGTATGTACTTAGCCTCTTCAACGTAAATATAGATTATAGCCACATCAGTCACCATATCATTTACTCTATAGTCAGTTTATCATCACTGATAATTAACCATATCAAGCATTCAGTATCTCAAGTGTTGGTAATTACCCACTTCCACCTCTATAGCTGTACAGTATTAATAATTCACTTCAACATTTATAACCACATCAAACAAGTCAGTATCTCATTCAATCAAGTCATGTTATTATTGTTGTTAACCTGGCAAGTGCAGGAAGACTCTTACGAGTTTCCCCGGGCGACTGCGGGAAGACTCTTAAGATCCTGGGCCTAAAAAAATCCATTTAAAAAACCCCATTTTTTTTTTTTTTTTTTTTTGCCCCTGGGCCATGCCAAATATCACTCCTCCACATCCCCTCCTTCCCCACTTTCCTCCCCTCCTTCAGTTATCACCTATTTTCCCTGTTATTCCCTTATTCTGTGGTCTATTTTTGTGCTAACATTAGCGAGTTGGTAGCAGGGCGTTGTCATCACTGTTACCAAGTGTGGGAAAGAGCGAGAGAGAGACTATTGCGTAACAGTGTCTCTCCTCCAGACAAGAGGAGGGGAGGGAGGTTGTCTCAGCCATACATTATGTAACTCCCGGCCTGTATCGCCGATTTTGACCATCCAAACGCTGTTTCCACTTGTTTGATTGTTGTAACAGGTTAATACCTTTATAATCAACCTAAAATAGGCGCATATGGATAAGTATTAATGTTATTTATGGTAAAATAACGATGTTAGTGATGGGAACAGCTCAAATACGTGCACACAGGCGTGTTGTGTCTCATACCCCCCATGCGCACGTCTTAGGTTAAGGGGGGTCACCGGTTATTTTTATCTTTCTCTCCTTTCTCTCCCTGGCTTGTATCCATTCGGCCCCATTCAGCCAACTGTTTTAAGACATTTATCCCCATCAAGGTGTCGATTTCTTCCTGGCGAGCGATAGCGAGCCAGCATTGTATGGATAAATCCGCTTTCGCCGGAGACATTTTTCTATAATTTTTTTTACAAATTTAGCTTGCTGTCAAAACAAAAATACTGTATATACTGTATATGCTGGCTCACTACCGCTCGCCAGGAAAATATTGACACCTGGATGGGGGTAAACGTCTTAAAACAGTAGGCTGAATGGGGCCGAATGGATACAAGCCAAAGAGAGAGGGAGAGAAAGAGAAAAAAAGTGAGGTGGGCTCCCTTAATTGCCCACTTTAACCCTCTATTGGCGGCCCACAACATAAGTCGAGTTAAATAAATTTGGACTATGTGGCGGCTCACGACATAAGTCGTGTGGCAATTTCAGCACGTAATGTTGCTGAGAGAGAGAGAGACAAGTGGTGGCAGGAGAGTAGCGAGCGTATGACTGCTCCAGACCACCGCGGCGGGCCTACTGACATGAATCCCACCCTCCTCCACCCTCTCACACTCGCTACTTAGTGAAATGTATGGGGAAATTACCAAATTACATGGTTTTTGCACTCGTGTTGCGCGGTTGTTGCAAGAAAACTAGCGGTCATACAAGGATCGTTGTAGTGTCATTGGAAAGCTCTGTTTATGCCCTTTCAGGGATAGATACTTGTTTTACGCTCTGGGTCTTATTTAGGCATGAAAATGATCACGTAAACAGCCCTATTTTGGCTAAAAACACCCCGCTGGGCGGTACATATAAATAGACCGCCTAGCCCGCCAATAAGGTGTTAACACCTATAACTGCATCAAATAGTCATTACTTCAACCAGTTTTAAGTTAATTTATCATCATTACATCTCAATATCTGGTTTGGACTATCACTCTGGTCTTTTGGGCTTAAATAAAAGTCTGAAAGTTTGAAGTGTTTCTCACTTATTGAAATGTTGTGCTTCCAGACTGGACTTGGTCCAAAAGAGAGGGGCTTTACTCTCCAGTAATTGTTTAAGCTGACTGTCACTTGGTTTGCAATGGGGATTATGTTTCAGTTATCACAATATTACCATGTATGCAACAATAGGGGTCACATATAATATCTTACCAATTACCAGGGTTTTGACAATGTAAATATAAATATTACTCTATTGTCAGGTTTGCAACTATGGATATAATGCGTCAATATGGGCGGCTTCTGGAGAATTTCAATGTGAACGATGAGAGCGTCAATGACTGTATCTTCACCATGATGCATCACATCGCTGGTGACCTCCGCAACGTCAACGTTCTCCTCCAGCCGGCCATACTCAGAGTCTTTCTCCGCATCTGGCAGGAAGGCTTCGAGCTCTGTGTGGTTAGTACTGCACAAAATGTTTAGTGTGTTCTGATTATTGTATATATTGTATGTATACAGTTATACTCAGGCACATACCCCATAGCTGGGAATGGCTAACTCGAGGCAGGGACCAAACAGAAATAACATTTAAAGTTCCAATTCTTAGGGTCCGGGACCACTTTCACGTTCCATCGCCCTTTTCTCTGTCTCGTCTAGTAGGTGCAAGGGGAGGAGGATTCCTAGCCTCCCGCCCCCAGAAGGAAAAGTAGGACAGTGAAGGAGACCGACAGAAATGGCTAAGGTTGGGTAGAGGATGCCAAACCTCACTCTGGATAGGACCAGCCCTCACCCATAATAAGAATAATAAAAGCTGGCATATTCTATATCATAAGGGCCAGTTCTCCACACCAGTGGATTCTGTAGCACTCACATTACGTAACTAGTCATACATCCTAAAGTCTATAGTGTTCATTTACATACTTGGGAAGAACAGATGATGAGGAGGAGGAGGAGTAAGAACAGAGATTCTCACAAATGTATATCAATATTGTCTACTTTTTCTTACAGGACTGAACTATAGCTTTTTATTCTTTATTCTGTTACAGGACTGGGCAGATCTCATTGAATACGTATTGCGCAAGTGTACTCGGGTCCGAATAGAACACCCGAAGAAGCGCGACAAGGACTCTCAAAAGTCTGTTTCAGAGCCACCCGGGATAGAACTCACGTAAGTTTCACTATTATTTTATCTTGAAGACTTAACTGCATGTATGCTTGGGTTCCATGTCCATGGATGTGACTCGGTTGTGAATAACATGTCCAAATTATGTTATTAACCCCAGAGTGCCAGGTCCATATATATACGGACAACAGAAGTGTGTCTAGAGGTGCCAGGTCAGTATATATGCGGACTAGACTTTAAAAATCTGCCCAGCCGTATATACTTGAGTGACCTCAACGAATTTCATACCACAAGTAGCCCACTTATAGACCTCACCCCACCCACCCAAGCCACACGCGCGAGCGTGAGCACGAGCGTGAGCACGAGCGTGAGCACGAGCACGAGCACGAGCACGTCTTTGTCTTACCATAATTTTTAATATTCGCCTAGCCTCAAATGGCTGAGTGATCTTTGAATTTTGTACCCCAAAGACCCCAACCATTGACCTTCTCATCTCCCCACCCCCACTCAAGTTGCGGGCGCGAGCACCTCTTAAGTTTGACCACAATAAAAAAGCCCAACCTCAAATACTTTTATGAACCCTCGAGTTTCATATCACAAGTAGCCCCCCCTTTGACCTTCCCATTCCCCTCAAGCATTCCAATGAAAGAAACTAAAGTGAAAATTTTGCGTGAAAATTGTCAAAAAACGTGTTTTGGACGTACAGTACTGTACTGTACTTTATGCAACCGTGGTGCATCTCCAGCGCATACATAAAACACAAAAACACATATAAAGTAGTCTGTACTCACTTCTAAAATAATGCTAATGCTATAAAAATGTATTATGAAAAAAATATATAATACAACAAGTTGTCACAAAAAAAAATCAAAAATTGTATACCATGGTTCCTTTCATGCGCATATGTAAACGACACAAATAGGTGTATGTATGAAAAGTAGTCCGTATTTAACACTGTGCTACGCCAAATGCATGTGTTCGTCCAAACAACTTGCTGGGATCAATTGCAAATTGCCCACAGAGGCCAAAGGAGGCAAAAAAGTCTACGGAGATGTAGCCGAAGATTTCATCGTCCTTCACGAACTTATATGACCCCATTTTGACCTGAAAGTGACCTAGGTGGTTTTGTTTTTCTTGTTTTACCATTTATTTTGCTCCCGTCCCATTGATTTATGAAATAAAAAAATTATCGAAAATCCCTCGGCACTGGGAGAGTCACTTGGTTATAAATTATCTGGCATTTAGAGGGTTAATGGCTTGAAACAAGGCAAATGAAATAATCAAAGTCATCCAAAAAATTTAATTAATTTATCCATCAAGGCCATCTAAGTTCAACAGGTAGCAACAGTTAGGATATTGGTCATGGGCCCTATTAGGATATTTTATATACAGTACATGAAGCTCTGTTTCTTTTAGCTGTGTTTTTATAGTCCTGTCGCAAGCCTATCGTCGCAACTGAGCCGTCGAAAGATCATCACAGGACGGGAAATACACACACAGCTTGCCCCAAGCCAGCAACTGACAGCGAGACATGTTTAAAACTGTTTTTTCTTCCATTTCATCAGAATGACATTCACCACCAATTAAAATGTCATAAGGATTTTATTAATTAAATTCTGATGAGTAAACTGTCGGTAAATAGTCAAAATTCATTACAGCTGGTAGTTTGTTATTTCCTGGCTAAAATCTACACAAGAATACTGTCCAACATTAATTATTATTAACAATTTAATATTAATTACCGTACCATGGGCTCCTGTTATTCTACTTTCTAATAATAGGTAAGAAAATCACTGGATCATATTTTTGGATAAACAAATAAACCAAAATAAATAAGAATGAAGAAAGATGCCGAGTAAGATGTTTCAACGAATGAAGAAAGATGCCGAGTAAGATGTTTCAACTTGCCATCAACCCAGCTACGGAACTGTCTTGCAATCGCAAGCGAAGATTAAAGCCTCGCTTGCGATGGTGGGCTTGCGACAGGACCAGAAAAACACAAATCCGGCTAAATCTTGTGACGATGGACTTGCAACGGGACCGGAAAAACACAGCTCTCATTGTTTCCTAAGCAAGAAGATGGTCTATATTTTTGTCAATTTCTATCTCTTGAATTATCTTCTCTTTCTTCTATCAATTGTTGATCCCACTTGACCACATTTAGAACTTACTATTGCTCAACTGACTGTGACTTTCATATAACATAGCATACAGATGACAAACAAAAGCCACAAATTCAACTTATTATTTAGAGGAGCCTATATTCATGGCATCATATGTATTGTATTGTGGGTAACATCAGATAATCTTACTCAGCTTATGAAGGACCACTAGATTTCTAAAACTATACCTTGACCCACATAGGTCCTTCTTAAACTGAATCAAACTGTCTCATGATTGCCAGAATAATAATAAGAATGGCGTTATCATGATGTAGCCTACCGGTTTAGGCCAAAGGAGATCATGCAAAACCTAATTGTTTTTTCTTTTGTTTTGCTATGCAGGAATGAGGACTTAGACCAGCTGTACAACCTATATTCTGCCACCACCAGTGAGCAGGACCTCATGGACAAGATTAAGGAGATCTGCTGTGACGATGCCATTGGGGAGCCCATTAAGAAAGAGGTCAGAGTTTTTTCTTTTTATTATTTTATTGCTCTCATCAAATTAGTTATACTGTACTTTCTTCTTTATGGCGAGTCTAGAAATAGTGATCCCAAGCATCTTGTAATTCAGGAAGGGTGGAGGAAATTGGATATAAGTTTCCACACATATTTGCTGATAATTACTGTTTGATTCTTCCCAAATAATGGAATTATGTTCTTTTTAGTTACGGTTGGGGTGGGGAGGGATTAATACACTCTCAATGAATAGACTATATTATAGTTGTGTGATTATAAGTGAGAAAGCTTAATAACTAGTGTAACTGTTGCCAATGACATTGTGTGTATACAGTTTGTAAACAAAGTGTAATTACTCCTGATACTTTTTCCAACAGGTGATACAAAAATTGCTGGCCCGAGGGTTCATCACTACCAGCGAGTGTTTGAAACTTTGTGCAGAGATCCCCGCTGTGAGTATTAATATATTTTATTTTGTTTAATGTTTGCTAAAGATGATGTTATGAAGAGAACATGGCTACTTCATAAAACACAAAAGTCCCAATTATCTAACTGCTGTTCATACTGACCATTAGGACAAGTTACCATTAATACATTGGCAACTCTACTATTGCTTGTGTTGGAACAGCTGGCAACTTTAATTAAGTATGGTAATAAATTTGCAAATATATATATAGAATTGTCTGAGTAAAACCTTGACCTCCCTCTCTAGATTAAGCCCCTGAGCACCAAGCCAGACGGTGACTTGAGCCTGGAGTGTGACGTGATGCAGGTTAGCAGTGACTCCGAGGACTCCTTAGACCTCAAGCACCCTACATTAATCAAACTCGGCAAGAAGAAACTCTCAAACAAGAGTGAATCCATGGAGAGTCCAATCAAGAGCAAGATTTCAGGGGCATCTTCAAAGGACTCTGTGCGATCCCAAGAGTCCATAGATATACAAGAGTTGTCCAGTTCAAATGAGGAGCTGAAACTACAGTCACAAAGTTTGAATGGGAACCTGACACAGTCAGAACCCATAAAACTGCAGGAGTTTACTCAGCCACAGGAGGAATGCCAAACACACGACTCAATGAAACCTAATGAGTTCACAAAAATACAAGAGTCATTAAGGCTGGATGAGAAAGTGGCAGCACTGGATCTGAAGGAGTTCTCTGATTCAGCTATAAGTAAGTCTACTTTTACTCTTTAATACTGGATTTTATTTGATCCATGAAAGTATAAAATATTGTGATGCAATATGTGATTGAATCCAGTAATTGTATGGTCAGAATTGTATAAATATTAAACATCATAATTGTATGTATGTATGTATATACTCAGGCACATACCCCATAGCTGGGGTTGGCCGACTCGAAACAGAGCCTGAACAGAAACAACATTTAAAGTTACAGTTCTTAGAGTCTGGTACCACTTTCACATTCCCTCGCCCCATAATTTGTCTCGTCTAGTATGTGAATGTTACAAGGGGAGGAGGATTCTTAACCACCTGCCCCCAGAAGGAAAAAGTAGGACAGCTAAAGAGACGACAGAAACAGCGAGACAGACAGAAACATCTAAGGTTGGGTAGAGGATGCCAAACCTCACTCTGGATAGGGCCAGCATTAACATCATATATTGACTATATTAAATGTGTTCTATATGTTCTTCTTAGTGGTGTCGTTTGAGAGACTGGAGGGAAGTATTGAGGGCAACACAATGTTCACAGAGGACAGCACCTATACTGACTGGGATGATAACACAGTCGTCAACTTCCTCATTGGTGCGTATTGCTGCTTTACTCTCTCTCTCTATTATTTATGTCAATTATGTTATTTTTTTATGCATGGTAAATACTGCATTTAATTTTAATTGCATAATTCTGACCATATACAGTAATTTACAAATAGCCTGGCAATTTGCAAAGAGCCTGTCTTCTCATGGCAGTAAATAGGAGCCTTGTGGGACCTTGTTGAAGTTCAGTTAGGTATACAGTTGTGTCTGCAATAGCACAGTTAATTTAATCTGTCATGGTCCAAGCAGGGGGGCCCCCCCCCCCCCACACACAAATATATATATACTGTATACAGTATATATAACACACACACACATAACAAAAAATATTGTATCTTATGGGAAATAAACCCAATTTTGATTGGGCCTCCAGCTAAAGTCACCTTTTATTTTAGCCATTTTCAAGATTATATCGTCCACTAACTAGGGCTAGTTAGGCATACACAACCATTATGTCTAACATACAGAAATATTACTTCAGAAAAAATAGCCTTACAAGATTGAATACAGTATATAGGTTTTCTTCAATAGTTACAGACTTGTTATTATTGATATATTATTACTTAGAGGTAGTACACAATTTTTTATTGTTAATCTAGCAGCTGAATTTAATTCCAACTGTGAGAAATGATGTGTTACTAATATTATTAGCCTACTATTACTATGATTACATAGGGTTAACAGTGATGATTTATTTACCAGACAAGCTACAGGAAGAGGGCCTGGTGGGTCAGGTAAAGTGGCTCCAACAACAGCTGCTGGAGGCCTGTTACTCCAAGGTCAAGTTAGTGCGGCCAGAACCGGACGTGACCAAGGCTCAGCCAATCGCCTTCCATTTCACTTGTGAGTTGATCAAAAGTTGTGTTTGATCCATTATGACAAGCGTGTAGATAGATTAGGTGGAAGGGAAACACAGAATAGAGCTTGAATTATACACTTCTCTGAAGTTTCGAACTACGTACCCGGTATTGTTTCTGAAGATAGGCTTTGTGTAGCCCAAGGTGTTAGAGAAATAAAGAATTCAAGCTCTATCCTGTGTTTCCCTCTACCTATTGTGTTTTGGTAATTATGGAATGATTGGGAGTAAAAATTTGTATCCTATAATTTATCAGATGAGTTGACCCAAAATACATAGGGTACTAGCGAAGTTGTATGCAGTGTTCTAATTAGTATGCAAAATATGTAAACAAAAATACCCACAAAAATAAGTTCTATCTATCTATTGCCGGACGCCGTGATCCCCGAAGGGGTGGCCACGAATGAATCACCCCAATGCACTTCTGTCCCCAGTCAGTTGACGCCCCTCCTTCCATCCAGCATCGCTTTCATGCATATACTTCTTAACTCTATCCTTCCATCTCTCTCTCGGTTTTCCTATCTCTCTGTCCTTCCACTTCACTTTCGTACACTCTTGTAATCATTCTCTCGCTTCCCATACATTCCACATGGCCTTTTCACACTTTCCAGCACATCTACATCCACACCACACTGCTCTCGTACTCTCTCCATGTAACTCCGCATGCACTTCTTAAGTAACTCATTTCCACCCCTCACTCTTGGTTTGTGTCTCTCCATCAACGTCAATGCTTCATTAGTCGAGTTAGTTTAATCAAGTTTGTGCCATAATGTACAATAAATATTAATGTATATTTTGACACAATTTTGTATTAAACTAAATGTACCCAAAAATTTTCTTGTTGTTTGTTAATCGATATTGCATAGTAATTGAAGGACTACATACTTTTTGGTTAGTCTACACTACTGTTTATAAGTGTGTTTATTACTTTTGATGTGTACTTGTTTACCCAAAGCTCTGTACTGAATTAACTATTATGCGTCAGTTTATCGAAAGCACTACCGAATTCCGATAGGTTAACAGTGAGAACAGGTTAAGTATAAGATCAAGTACAAATTTTGGATGTCCTTAATTGGCCCTAGTGATTTTTTAATTCTTATTTATCCTTAGTTCTATATACTGTATATTGTTAGATCATAGGTTTCACAAAAGAATATTTCTGTACTGTACTCAGATTCTGCAATTATTAGAATATTTGACACAAAGAATTCATGTGTGACACATATTTTCCTCTCTCTTTCAGTATCCAATCAGTCGATCCCGCTGGTACCGTGGACGAGCGAGCAAGAGAATGCATTTGCATCGGCGACCTTCCGACAGTTACTGCGAGAGATAGGGCTTCACCTACCTTCTGACACCGGCCGACTCTACCCCCGCATCCCTCACTTCTGGTGCCCTGACATTCTCTTCGCCGCAGCGAAGCGATTGGGCGTCATACCCTCCAGTTAGTTGAACAGATGTGTTTTACTTTATATCAAGATTTTATATATACTGTATATGAAGATGAATTACATTAGGTTTTGCAGTAATGTTTTGCTGTATTCTATGTCATTTATGTCAGCATATAAATTTATATATCAATGCATCATTATTGTTTTGCTAATTATAGGATGATAGGAAGCCAAAATTTGTCTTACTATTTTAATTATTTGTTATTATTTTTATTTTGTTATCAATGTGCCAGAGAATTTTATAAAATTAATTCAAATGGATTATACAATGATTCTGTGTATTAGAGGAGTATCAATATATTAGCATTATTAAAGTGTTCCAACTCAAATGATTTCTGTGTTAAGTGTATTCATTTTATCAACTTGTGGATATTTATGGTGACTGCACAGTAATAGGTCAGATATACAACACCTTTTTTTAAATATTATGGGAATACATTTTACAGGTATCTGCAGCTAGAGTGGTTATTTGTTATTTGTTGAAAGGCAATTCCTTGTTTAGTACAGGTAAACCCTGGACAACTAGCCAACGCTTGGGTACCATCTATCTATCTATCTATTGCCTGACGCCTTCGGGTGGCCACGAACGAACCGCCCCCCATGCACCTCTGTCCCCAACCAGCACCGCATTCGTTCATATACTTCCTCACTCCATCCTTCCACCTCTCTTTCGGTCTACCTCTCCCTCTCTGTCCCTCCACCTCGCTCTCATACACCCTCTTAAGCAAGGTTCACACATTGGCGAGTCGGAGCGCAACTCCAACGCGAGTGATGAAATTTTTGCATTCGCCAATGATTATCCCAAATTCGCCGACACTCGCCAACACTCGCACAGACTCGCGTGGACTCGCGCTGCACCGCGTACACTCGCGAACGCGGCCAAAAATTTCATGCAGACATGAAATTTGGAGAGTCAAGTGGGAGTAGGACGCCAACTCGCGTAGACTCGCGTAAACTCCTGTAGACTCGTGTGACACTCATGTAGACTCGCGTGACACTCGCGTTGTACTATTTAGAAATTTAATGATCGCGAGTCTACACGAGTACAACAGGAGTCAACACTATATGCAAACAACCAATATTGCCAAAGGCGAGTTTAACAGGAGTCAAACAGGAGTCAACATGACCCTAACGCGAGTTAACACGGGGTAACGCGAGTGTAACACGCGTAAACGAGAGTACCCACGTGGTGGTCTGGATTTCACAATATGTGTGGCGAGTCTATGCGAAACAAACACGAGTTTACGCGATATTAACGCGAGTCTATGCGAAACCAACGTGAGTCTACGCGAGTAACGGTGAAACCAACGTGAGTCTACGCGAGTGGTGTGCGACTGCTGGCAACACCGCGCGAGTAGGTGGCACCACCGCGTCAAACACCCCCTATAAAAAGGGACCGCCCGCGGTGCCTCCTCCACTCTCTACCGTGACCCCAGCAAGGACCCATTGACCCGTGCCGCACATCGACCCACGCTGCCCTACCACGCTGCCTGCCCTACCTGCCTGCCCTGCACCATGCCTTTGCCCAAGGAGAAGGTGGCGGCCACCAAGTCTCGGAAGGGTGGTGATGGTGTTGTGAAGAAAGGCAAGGCTACACCTCCCGAACAACCCCGCATCGCACCCCCTGTCACATAATCATACACATACCTGGATGCCATGATGCCAAAGGCGTTCTCAACAACTTTGCGAGCCCGGGACAGTCTGTAGTTGAAGATCCGTTCAGGTACAGTCAGTCGCCGGGTAGAGTGTGGCTTCATCAACCACCTTCGCATGGGGAAGGCGTCATCACCCACCAGGAAGTAGGGAACAGGTGTGTCGTCGTTGGGCAGGGGTTCGGCAGCAGGGAGTCCCAGGGTGCACCCATCCAATGCTGCTCTGATATTGGTTCTTATAAAGACCCCACCATCTGAGCAGCTACCGTGATTACCCACGTCACAGTAGAGGAACTTGTAGTCGGCGTCTACAATAGCCATGAGCACGATGGAGTGGAAGCCTTTGTAGTTGTAGAATTCTGTACCGGCATTTGGAGGGCATTTGATGGCGCAGTGCTTTCCATCGATGGCACCAACGGTATGTGGGAAATCCCAGCGCTTGGCAAACCCACTGGCAACATCCTTCCACTCCGCCGGTGTCCTGGGGCAACGTATAACCTCCTGGTATTCTGCAATGATGGCTTTGCATGTTGCAGGCACAATGAGGGAGATGGTGTTCCGGGCCACACGGAACGCGTACTGTAGGCTAGGATATGAGTCACCAGTGGCCAGGTAGCGGAGTGTGATTGCAATCCTCAGCCCAGGTGACAAAGCCTCCCTCCAGAAGGTGTCCTGCTTCTCTACCCTAAGCCCGACACGTGCCACCAACTCCCTAAACATGTGGACGTCCACACGTAGGAAGTTCCGGAATCCTTTGGGGTCCTCTCTCTCAAGCTCCTCCATAAGTTGTTCGTACACACCGAACTGTGGCCGTCTCAGTAGCCAGCTCCTAGCCCAAACTCTCCTTCGTGGCCTTTCCCCTTGACGTCTTTCTTCAGCCTCCTTCTCCTCCAGCTCCTCTAGGTCTAGGAGATGCATCTGCATCTGCAGTATGAGCACAGCTGCCGCTCTCCGCCTCCTGATGGACATGGTGTGTGGGTGGGTGGGTTGGGCTGTATCCTGCAGAGTAACGTCCGTCCGTGGTGGTGTTGCGTGGT
The DNA here is from genome assembly GCA_032716605.1 of Paralithodes platypus. Lineage (NCBI taxonomy): Eukaryota > Metazoa > Arthropoda > Malacostraca > Decapoda > Lithodidae > Paralithodes > Paralithodes platypus. The sequence continues at coordinate 15,160,667 of CM064504.1, forward strand.
GTGAAAAATGGTGCCAGTGGGGGCCTCTTTATATACGTATCCTGACACTCGCCAACACTTGCACACACTTCGTCAAATAAACTCACCTAAACTTCAGTATAAGGATATTTTGTGTTGTCCTGTATTAAAATGCAGTATTAAAATAATTTGAGATTAAAAGCAAGTGAGGATATTTTGAGTGATAAAAATAATTCAAGTGATTGTGAATGCGAGTGGATGTAAACAAATATGGCTGACTTTGATGGATTTGAAGTCGGTGAGACCGAGGGCATTCTAGGGAAAATTATACGTGAGCTGAATGACATTAAAAGGTGGAAGGAGGATATGCAGGAGTGGAAGGTGAGTGTTAGTTCACAGATTGAGGCTATATGTTCAATATGTGGTGCTCAGGCTGGGGACATCGAGCCTGGACAAGATTTGAGTCGGGCTAGCCTAAAAGATATTCAAACTCATATGGGGCTACTCCAGGACGAAAATGAAGCTTTAAGATTGCAACTTGAAGAATACAAAGGGCAAACCAAGGAAATGAAAACACATGTGGAGGAGATTAAGGAGAAACACAATAAATGGGTTAATGACGAAGGAGGAAAAGTGAAGGAAGTGGCAATGAAGGAAATCATGGAGGAACAAAAGAAACAATCAGAAAGGGAAAATAAAGATTTAGAATCAGTGGTAGTAAAAGCTATGAGGAGAAATGAACAGGTCCTGCGTGAAACAATAGATAGAAATAAGTGTATTATTGTATTTGGGGATATAGAGGAGCACATTATTGAGAGGAAAGCTAGGGATAAGGAAGAAATTAATAAGGTAAAAACATTGATCAAGCATGTCGATGAAGAAGGAAACAACTGGAGAGATGATATTGAAGAAGTTAGGAGAATGGGTAAATATAGTAAGGGAAACACAAGGCCAATGAGAGTGCAGTTTAGGTCTAGGGTAACAGTGGATGCAATAATGAACGTAACATGGAGACTTAACTTGACCAGCAAGTTTAAGAAAATGACAATTAGAAAAGACATGAGTATTGAAGATCGAAACATAAGAAAGGAATTGCAAACCGAGGCAAATGTAAAGAATGGAGAAAGGACGAAAGAAGACGAAAAGAAGTTTTTCTGGAGAGTGTGGGAGGGAAAACTCAAGAAATGGTATATAAAGCGAAGGGACGAAGTAGGGAGGGAAGGGGAGATGGTATGGGTGACGGGGGAGAAGGCAGAGAGAGGGGAGGTGGAGATAGAGAGAGAAACAGTCCAAGTGGAGGCAGAGGGAGGGGAGGTGGAAACGGAGCGAGAAACAGTCCAGGTGGAGACAAGAGGAGAGGAGACAAGCTAGGAAATAAATTGGGAGGGGTACGTACAAAAAAGAAAGGAACGGGCAGGGACGAGAAAAATAGGGAAAATACTGGAAATGCTAAGTTCATGTATACAAATATTGATGGGTTAATTTCCAAAAAGATTGAGTTTGACGAATATGTAAAGAGAGAGAGGCCCGGGTAGTATGTTTGACTGAAACTAAGCTTAACCAGGAGGTAGACACGAATATAATTAGTTGTGCAGGATACAGTACATGGAGAAGAGACAGGTTAGGAAAGCTAGGAGGAGGAGTGTTGATCATGGTAGATAATAAAATTACTGCTAAAGAATTAAAACTTGGTGATAGCATTGCTGAAGTGGTAGCAGTTGAAATTGAGGATAATGATAGGTCAAAATTGGACATTGTATCAATGTATTTACCTCCTAAGACTAAATCTTGGAGCAACGATGAATATAATGAATTAATTTTGGAAACCTTGCGTATGTTAGAAATTATTTGTAAAAGGAAAAATAGGCTTATTCTTGCAGGGGACTTTAATTGCGGGGAGGTGGATTGGGAATGTTTGGATGCGGGTTCAAATGAAAATACTTGGGGTAGCAAATTTCTTGAACTAACAATGGGGTACCTATTAACACAACACGTTACGGAAAATACAAGATTTAGAGGAGGTGATGAACCATCAAGACTTGACTTATTATTCACCAAAGACCCCCAAGAAATAAAGAACCTAACATATTTGAGTCCCATGGGAAAAAGCGATCATGCTGTGATTGAATTTGAATTGACAGTGGAATTTCTGGAAGGCAGAGAGGAGGAACATAGGGAATATAGACTAAATTATAGTAAGGCGGATTATGAATCATTACGAGGATACTTTGCAAATATAGATTGGTCATTTATTGAGCAAGAACAGAATATTCAGGTAAAATACACCATGTTACTAGACATTTACAGGGAGGGGGTAGATAAATATGTACCAACATTTAAGGATAGAAAGCTGGTTAAGGAGAAAGAGTGGTTTAACATGCGATGTCACATTGCCCAGAACAAAAAGGACTCTGCATGGAATAAAGTGAGAAGGAGACACACTAAGGAAAAATGGGATGAGTATAAGAATGCTAGAAACAACTATGTCAAGACTATAAGAGAGGAGAAAAAGAACTTTGAAAAAGATATAGTAAACAAATGTAATAAAGAACCCAAACTGTTCTATAGTTATATCAACGGCAAAACAAAAATAAAGGACAAAATAACAAAGCTTAGGGTAGAGGGTCAATTATATGAAGACACAGTGGGTATGTGTGAAATTATGAATGATACATTAACATCCGTGTTTGTGGAAGAGGATGACTATGTAGAACCTGTGGTGGAATTGAATGAGATACAGGGACTAGAGTCGATAGAAGTCAACAAGGATGAACTAAAATCATTGTTGGAAGAATTGGACGTGAGAAAATCTATGGGCCCAGATAACATTGCTGGATGGGTATTAAGAGAATGTTCTGAACAACTAGTGAGACCTATTTTTAATATTGTTCAATACTCATTAAACAAGGGGGAACTTCCCTTAGAATGGAAACAAGCAAATATAACTCCAATATATAAAAGTGGAAATAAAGAAGACCCGCTAAATTATCGACCGGTATCCTTAACGAGTGTTATATGCAAGTTTTGTGAAAAGATTATTAGAAAAAGATGGGTGGGTATGTTGGAGGAGAGGGAAATAATTTCAAGCAAGCAGTTCGGGTTCAGAAAAGGTCATTCGTGTACCACAAATTTGTTGAGTTACTATGATAGGGTAATTGACATTGTACAAGGGAGGGAGGGGTGGGTAGATTGTATCTACATTAGATTTCAAGAAGGCATTTGATAAGGTGCCTCATAAGAGATTGTTGTGGAAGCTCAGGACTGTGGGGCGGGTTGAGGGAGTATTATTAAAGTGGATGGAAAACTATTTAATTGGGAGGGAAATGCGAACAGTAATAAAAGGAAAGTTCTCCTCGTCGAAAAGGGTAAAAAGCGGAGTGCCTCAAGGATCGGTGTTGGCCCCAATCATGTTTTTGGTTTTCATCAACGACCTTCAAATGGGAATAGGCTCATATATATCTATGTTTGCTGATGATACAAAATTAATGAAGCATATTACAAGTAGGAGTAGTTGTGAAGAATTACAGAGAGATCTAGATAAGTTATATGAGTGGAGTCAAACTTGGAAAATGGAATTCAACACGAGTAAGTGTCAGGTTCTTGAGATGGGAAAAAGTAAACATAGACCTTCTTGGGGATATAAAATAGGAGATGAAATAATTAGTAAAGCTGTGAAAGCAAAAGACCTAGGGGTAGTTGTGGCAGACAGCTTGTCACCTGAACAGCATATAAATAAAATAACTGGTGAAACCTATGCAGTGTTGACTAACATGAGAATAGCTCTGAATTATTTAGATGAAGAGATGTTAGCAAAAATAATAGGGACAATAATACGACCAAGACTGGAGTATGCAGCAGTGGTGTGGTCTCCACACCTTATAAAACATAATAAAAAACTGGAAAGAGTTCAGAGAGTTGCCACTAAGATGATAGCTAGCCTTAGAGACCTACCTTATGAGGAGAGATTGGAGAGGCTAAAGCTGCCAACGCTGAGGGAGAGGAGAGAGAGAGGTGACATGATCATGATGTTTAAGTGTGTGAAAGGTTTTGAGAAGATCGACAAGGGAGATTTTGTGGTGAGGGACGAGGGAAGAACCAGGGGTCATGATTGTAAGTTGAGGAAAGTTATATGTAAGTCTGATGTAAGAAAGTTCAGCTTCCCGTATAGAAGCATTGAGTGTTGGAATAAGTTGGATGGGGAGGTGGTGGGAGCAAGAAATATCCAAACTTTTAAAGCAAAATTGGATAAATGTAGAGAGAGAGACAGGACAACACGAGCTTAGGCTCAAATCCTGTATACTACAATTAGGTGAGTACAATTAGGTGAGTACACTCATGTTAGACTCCATACACTCCTGTTAACTTCCTGTAGACTCGCGTTCATCTCGTGTAAACTCATGTAAACTCGTGTAAACTCCTGTGACACTCGTGTAGACTCCTGTAGACTCGCACTATTCATACCCTGGAATTTGACCGTTATTTTTCAAATTTTGGCGGTGCGTGTTGGGGTCGTGTTACACTCGCCGACACTCGCGTAAACTCGTGTAAACTCGTGTAAACTCGTGTTATATTCGTGTTATATGCGTGTTTACTCGCATCATGCAGCTGCTACTCGCGTTGGGTTCGGGCTCCCTCAACGGCGATATGCGGCGAGTGTGACTCGCGTTGGCCTCGCGCTCCGACTCGCCTATGTGTGAACCTACCTTTAGTCATGCTCTCGCTTTCCATACGTTCCATATGGCCGAACCATCTCAAGTTATTCCTTTTCACACTTTCCAGCACATCTACCTCCACACCACACCTCTTTCTTACTTCCTCATTAGTCTGTCTATCCCTCCATGTAACTCCGCACGCACTCCTTAAGTAATTAATTTCCACTGCTCTCACTTTTGGTCCGAGTCTCTCAACCAACGTCCATGCTTCGCTTCCGTAAGTCAGTGTCGGGATTACCACACTGTCATGCAAGGACTTCTTCACTTCCATACTGATCACCCTATTTCTTGTTACTGCTTTCAACGTTCCTACAACCCTCTTCCCCTGTTGTACCCTCTCCCGCACTTCTTCATCCATAGTCCCATCTTTACTCAACACACTGCCCAGATACTTAAAAGAGTTGACTATCTCCATAGCCTGACCGTTCAGCTTCACCTCACACTCTGTGACTTCACCCCTTTCGAAGACCATAACCTTGCTCTTCCCCTCATTTACCTTCAAATTCCATTTTTCGCACACTGTTCCAAACTCATTTACCAAACCCTGCAACTCCCATTCATTATCACTCATCAGAACTGTATCATCCGCAAACAGCAGTATAGGTAGCTTCCACTCAATTCCCTCCCTTTTCAGCGATACACCAACATCCACTGCTCTTGATAGTATTTCTTTCATTACTCCATCCATATATACAGTAAACAACCACAGGGACATCACACACCCCTGTTTCAACCCAACATTCAGGTCAAAGAACTCGCTCTGCTCACTCTCCACACGTACTGCCGCCTTTGCACCCTCATACATGCTCTTCACTGCTTTCAGCAACTTGCCATCTACTCCGTATATTCCATCTACTTTCCACAAACCTTCTCTATCCACTCTGTCATAGGCCTTCTCCAAGTCCATAAAGGCAACATACACCTTTTGTTGCTTCTCCAGATATTTCTCCACAACACAATTCAGGGTAAAAATCTGATCCTTATAAATATTGTATGTAGACGGTGCAGATCAGAGTTAGCAAAAAAAATACATATGTACTGTTGCCCACATTAATACCATTTCTTGTTGTGATCTTATGTATGGAAGTAGAATTAGTATGAATGAATTGAGAGTGTGTTTTTTTAAATTATCAGTTAACTAGTCAGATGAGTTAACCGCATAAGTTCTTTTCTTCTTCTTCTTCTTTTGAACCCGCCCGCAGACCGTGCAGATCCGCAGGGCTGACCTTTGTATCGGTACTGGCTCAGAAACGTTAGTAGGAGGGAAAGTTTAGAGTAGAAGGATAGTTTAAGAGACAGTTTTTGTTTTGTTTGTATAAACCCCCCCCTCACTTCCTCCCCCCAACCCCTCACCTCCGCTCCCCCCCCCCCCCCCCCCCCCCCCCTCACTCATTTTCTCTTCCTCCACATTTCTCCAATATCCTTTCATCATCTCCATGTCTTGTGTTTCCATCTCCTGTGTTAACCCCAATAGCGCCCCCACCCCTCTATCTTCCCTCTGCTTAATCTCCTCCCACCCCCTCTCCCCAACTCTATTCCTCATGTACCTCTCCAACTCCTCTCTCTCCTCATTATATCTTGTACACTCGGTTACTATGTGTTCTACATCCTCCACTATTGGATCCCCTCCCATTTCACATTGACTGCAGTGCGGTCCCACTCCATTCCATCTCCTTGTTCTCTCATTCGTTTCTAGCGATCCTGTTCTTGCTTTAAATAGGAGTTTCGATCCCCATCCCCCATCATAGTACAGTTCTCTAGCTGGTTTTTCCTTCTCTCTATAATATGCCAGCGTGGCTTTATTTTCTACCCCCTCCCTCCATCTTCTTCTCCCCTCCTCCTTTATCCCCTTCTCTATCTCTCTGACACATCCCCTCCCATTCTCTAGTATGACCCACTCCCCTCTCTCATTTCTTTTTCTAAATTCCCCCCCCACCCGGTCCTGTTTTATATTTATCCTCCCCAATCTTTTTTTGCACTCTCTGTTCCATTTACTTTGCTCGCTCGCCCATCTGTATATATTCCCCGGCCATCTATCTTCCTCCATCCCCTCTAGTCTCACTTTGTACTTCCCTTTCGCTTTCCCAATCCTTTCCTCAAACGTACTCCACCCCATCTCCCCTCGGATTGCTTCTTGAGCTACGTATTTATTTGCCCCCAATCCTGTCCTCCCGATTTTATTCTGTATCGTTTCTAATTTCTTCGTTTCCGCCTCTGTTGTTTCTACCGCCTCTAAGCCGTACATTATTGCAGGTACTCCCAATCCTTTCCACAGCCCTCGCACTATTTCATAGCTATTCGCTCTTAGCCTTGTCGCGCTCCATAGTCTTCCATTCCATTGTTGCATTTGTCCCACCTTTTCACTTTTCGCCTTCTCAAACCCTTTCTCCGTGATCGTTACCCCCAGATATTTATACTCCCTTGTCTTCTTCATTCTGTTTCCTTCCAGTGTCCATTCCTCTTCTTCTTGAAGCTCTCCATTCATTTTCATCACCTGGCTCTTTTCTTTACTAAATCTTACTTCAAGTTCCTCCCCGAATCTCGTTGCTTCCTCTAGTAGTCTCTGCAACCCTCCTCCGTTTCTGCCATCAGAACTACGTCGTCAGCAAACAGCAGTACCCCCAGTCTTTCTTTGTTTATCTGAATCCCCTCCCCAACTCTTTTCATCCTCTGTGTCATTTCTTCCATATATAATGCAAATAATAACGGCGATAATACGCACCCCTGCCTTACCCCCCTCTTGCTTTCTACCCATCCCGTTTCTATATTTCCTAGCGCGTACTTCGCTTTTGTTCCTTGGTACATCGATGTTATGATGTTTATATACTTTTCTGGTATTCCACTCCTTGCCATTATTTTCCATAGCAGTTCCCTGTTTACTCTATCATAGGCTTTTTCTATATCCAGGAATGCACAGTAACCCATTTTTTTCTCTCTTTTCATTTTCCCCATCACTTCGCTCAGTATATAGATATTATCTGTCCCCCTCCTATCTCTTCTGAACCCATTCTGCTCATCACTTATTAGCCCGTTTCCCTCTATGGCTCTATTCATCCTTTCCTTCAATATCCCGCAGAAGAGTTTCCCTATTGTGTTTGTCACTGTCACTGGCCTGTAGCTTTTCATTTCCTTCTTACTCTTGTACCCTCCCTTGTGCAATAGTGTTACTCTCGCTTCATTCCATCTTTCTGGTACTCTCTCATTTCCCATTACCTCATTAAACATTTTCTTCAGTCTTCTTGCCATTTCTTCCCCCCCCCTCTATGTACATTTCATTAGGTATCCCATCCGGTCGCCTTTCCCTTTTTTAGTGCTTTGATCCCTCTCCTTACTTCTTCTATTGTGAGCTCCCTTTCCATTTCCATCTTATCCTGTTCTGGTAGCCTTCTCTCTCTCATTTCCAAGTTCCATTCCCTCTCCTCCCCTTGTTCATTTACTCCCCCTATTTCCTCCCAGTATCGCTTTATTTCAATCTTTATTTCTTCTTCTGTCTTTATTATTCTATCTCCCACTATTAGTTCCACGCTGTCTTCCTCTCTACCGGTCTCACCTCTTAACATCCTATACCACTCCTTTTGGCCCTCTTTCCCCTTGCTTCTGATCTTTTCTACTTCTTCTTTCTCGTGTTTTATCATTGCCTCTTGTATTAGTATTTTTACCTTCTTCCTTTTCTCCTCGTATACCTGTACCGCTTGTCTTTCTTCTCGTTCCCTCTCTCCGCCTTCCCTCCTATTTCTCTCTATCATCCTTCTCCTTTCTCTGTTCGCATCCCTTCTTTCACTTCTTGCTTGTTTTATTTCCCCATTCCACCATGGTTTTTGTTTTCTTTTTCCTGTCCATCTTCTTATTCTTCCTATACTCCTTTCTGCCGCTCTATTTATGTCCATCATCAACTCTCCATCCATTTCCTCTACGCTCCCCTCTCTTCTTTCCCTTATTTCTTCCATGTAACCTCTGTACTCTACCCATCTTTCACTTTTTAAATTCCATTTATTAATCCTCCATCTCGTGTTTCCTTTGCTTTTCCATTCCTTTGTTTAGTTTATCACCATGAGTCTGTGGTCGCTTTGTATCCCTACTTCATTTTCTTCATCTATCCACATGTTTTGGATCTCTTCCCTTGCTCTTCCATTCGCTAGTATGAAGTCTATCGCCGATCTTTGTCCTTCTCCGTGTCTTATCCATGTCGCCTTCCCCTCTCCCATTGTTTGGTTCAGTATTTCCATGTCATTTTCTTCCGCAAATTGGATCAAGGCTTCTCCATTTCCATTTATCCTCTCCCCTAATATCCCTATATGTGCATTCATGTCTCCCATTATAATTATCTCCTCTTCCTCCCTACCCCTTATCATTTCCTGTATTCCTTGGTACTTGATTCTGTTTTCTTCCCGTTCCCTTCTCCTCCCTTCCACCGTGAAGTACCCTATTATTGCTGTTATTTTTTCTTCCCTTCCATTATTCATCCTCGCTAGTGTCACTCCCATTATATCCTCCATTTCCTTTGATTCTCCACCCTTTAGTTTCTCTATTTTCCATTTTGAGTTGTTCCTAATCATTAACCCTACCCCTCCCCCTTTCTTTTCTGATTTCTCCCTCCCTCTCCCAATGAGCGTATATTTATCCCCTTCCCATTTTGTCTCTCCCCTAAGGTGTGTTTCTGTTATTCCTATCATTTCCATTTCCCACTCACTCCATACCTCTTCAATGTCTTGTATTTTCCCTCTATTTATCCCATTTATGTTTACACATCCTATTTTTATTCCTCGGTATACATTATCCCCCTCCCCCCGCTCTTTCCCTTTGTTCTTCTTCCCTTTTTTTCCCTTGTTCTTCTGCTTTCTCTTCCTTTCTCTTATTTCTCTTTCTTCCCCTCCTCTTCCTTCTTTCTCTCCCACCGTTCTTTCTCCCATGTCTAAGTTTCCCTCTACTTCCTTTTCAATCTTCTTCTCATTTCCCTCTCGCTTTTCTTTCTTTCTCTTTTCTTTTATCTCATCCTCCCTTTCTCCTCCCGCTTCCTCTCTTCTCCCCTTCCTTCACCTTTCTGTGTTCTTTAGCCACTCTTTCCTCTGCTCCTCACTTTCTTCTATTGCTCTCCTAATCTTTCCCCCTACAGTCCATTTCCCCTTTTCAGACAGGTGTATTCCATCCCTCGCAAAATCTCCTGGGCTCAGCTTGTAGTCTGGGTCGATGTATCCTACTCCTGCTTCATCCCTTGCCCATAGCCTTTTGTTCATTTCTCCGATATCCCTCTGTATTCTCTCATTTGACATCTTTCTCTCTTTCTCGTATTGCCCCGTTTTCCCTTCCCTTGGCCTTTCTATAATTCCCACCACCCATACCATTACCATTGGGTTGGTTTCTTTGAAGTTTTTTATTCCTTCCATTACTGCTCCTACTGTTCCTTCTGCTCCTTTCCCCTCTAGCCCATTTCCTCCCCCCTGTATCACTATAGTTCCACCTTCCCTCTTGTCCATTTCTGTATTCCTCAAACCTCGCATTATTCTTTCTATATCCGCCCCTGGGAGGCTTATCACACTTCTCCCTCTCTTTTCCTTGCCCATCAGTTCCTCCTCCATCCATCTTATCGTGCTGTCCCCTATCAGTAGTACCCGGTCCTCTCTATCATCCCTTCTCCATCCCCTTTGTTCCACCCTTCTGTCTGTTCCCCTTTCTCCTTTGTTCCTATCGTCCTGGTACTGGTTATGCATTCTCCCCTCCTTATCTTCACTCATAATTCAATCATACGCAATATAATTCCATGTATAAGATCACAGAGAGGAACATACTTATGTGGGCAACTGTAGGGTGAGGTGGGGGTGATCCGAACTATTAGTGGTTAAAATATTCACCAAAAATCAGGTAACAAACTTTATGGAAAAATAGTGGTAGTACAAGTAACTATAGGTCAAGACCTGTAATGGTGATTTTTATTAATAATGTAAGAATGAGTTAAGGCCCACTTATTTAAGTTTTTCAAAAGCGTACTCCTTGTTCGAACCACCACCTCTATAGGATGTGGTTCGAACAGGGCATGGGGGTGATCCGAATACCACCATTTTTAATAAAATGTATAGTGAGAATGTAAACACTGTTTGTCCCCAATAAAATATTCAAAGAAAAATTACTAACAACTTTATTAACCACCTGCCCTACAAATATGGCTATAGGGTAAGGAGGGGGTAAACACATGGGGGTGAAACAAACATGGGGTGAAACGAACATCCATTATCTCTGCCCTATCAATAATAAAATAGTTTCCCTAACAAATCTAAAGAAGAAAATGGGTAGATTCAAGATGGCGATGGATGGAGTCATCAGGTAGGTAGTTTGTTGGGTAGTTATTTAAATTGGGGGTGTTCACTACACCCCCATTCGGTACACCCCCGTCGTGGCATGAATGTTTAAACATTCATGATACTGAAGGAAATGTCTGAATGGCAGCCTTTTTCACCAGATATCATTGTAGCCACGTACATTTCACTATTAAGTATCACACCACTAGAATCAGCACGTGTTCACAGTCAAGAAACACTATATTAGAAACGCGAAATATAACATCGATCACCTAAAAACTAGAAAAACTGACCTGATAACTCTGTCCGTCGCGATGTAAACAATAGTTTGCCGTCATCCTCAAGCTACCCATTTTCTTCTGTTGAGGTGTTGGGGAAACTATTTTATCATTGATAGGGCAGAAATTATGGACGCTGTTCGTTTCACCCCACCTTCACCCTACATACAGTTGCTGTGTGTACTGTATGTACGCAATACCTGTAATTGAATCTGTCTACTGCCTTTGATACAGTCGACCACGAACTGCTGATTAAGGATCTGTACTCTTATGGTGTTTGTGACAAGGCACTTTCACTCCTCAAGTCATATCTATCAGGATCTTTATAAAAGAATATATATACAGTATATAGAAGCTGCCAGAACAAATTTACCTAAAAAGTTGCATGAAAAGGTGGTGGTATTAATCCGATTCTACTCGGTACTCAATTTACCCTATACTCAATTTACACTGTACTTGATATACTCTATATTCAACTAACTCTGTACACAATTGTCTATGAACTAACTCAAATGTTCTATTTACTATCTTTAATCCCATAGGTGTGTTACGTGTGCCGGTGGAACAGATGCAGGTGATGATGCAGCAGATGCGACCCATGACCCTCTCCAGGCCCATCATGACCTAGCCCATTCAGTAAGTTGTCTCGCTCTCTTATCCTAACCCTTTCAGTCTTCGAAGGCACAAATAGATGATTTTACTCAGGTTTGGAAGGCCCTCAGGAATCAAATGGGTAAAATCTATCTCAATTAACCCTCTGAATCCAGTAATTCCTTCTTAAGCTTATTAAAATATTCTAATAATAGCCAGAATAAAAGGAAGAAACACGTACGTGTATCTTGAATGGGCTAATAATGAGTGGGGATTGTGCTGGAAAAGTACAGGCTGAAAATTGGATTGAGAGATGTATTAGGATTAGGGAGATATTGACTGGTGATCCTACTTTAAAAGAATCAAGTGGAGCTAATAACTACATGAAATGAGAGATGATTCCACTCCTAGATACATCAGGTAAAAAGAGTGCCAAATATATAGTATCTCTGCTCAGCTAATATGTGTAATATTTTAGCTTGTGAAATGCCCAACAAACTTTGGCCTCAGAATAAAGTTAAAGTTCCAGGACTCTATATAAATATGTTGGCACAGGATAATATCCTCCCTCAACCAGAACCAATATTCACTGTTCTGCCCTCAGGCTTTTTATCAGGCTACCGTCCCTGTGGGAGTTATTTTGGGGAACTTAGTGGTCTGGTTAAACTACCGGTAATCTAAAAAAAGAAGAAAAAAAAAAACTTCCTCAGATCAATGGATTTTGGGGCACTGTTAAAACCAACCTTAGGGAGACACTAATGACTTCTTACTTACAAGATATTTTTGACATGTAAGCCAGACATTAAGTACTGAAAGTTTTTCTGTACCTCTCCAGAATGGATGATTCTCTGATGATGAAAAGTCCCTCGTCCATTGATTCCGATGATTCCTCTGAACGTGTGTCTGACTGCTCCATGGAGAACAATCGGTCGATCCCTTCCTCATCCGCCTCTTCTCTGAATGAGAAACTTCACCTGTACCCAGCTGACAATGAATCCCCCCACCACCCAAGCCTCCCTTCCCCTAACAGGTACGGCCTCACCAGTTGTCTCTCTTCGTGCATTTCACACTACCCTAGTTTTGTTAGTAACAGTTCATTAGGGAGTGATTTTTGCATGATCCATCTAACCAAGTGTATCTGATTTCACAAATTGCTTCTTTCATTAATTTTTACACATATCTTTCAAATTAACTCAAAATATCCAGACTACTGTATTGTATATCCAATCAACCTTTCGAGACAAATTTGGAGGGGTAAGTGCTTCTTGCACTAGTCGTTTCAGATGAAATTATTTAAACTGGTGTACCAAATAATATACTGTATATGAGCTGTCCCATTTTTTTTTTAAGCCGATACTGTATATTTTGTATTTAAAACTAAATTAATTCTCAAGTAATAAATGTACAACATTCATGGGAAAGAAAAAGAATAAGCAGAAAATGTTCTTTGCACTAGGGATGATAATATTATAAGGTCACATAAGCCCACTGAGTTAAGCCCGTTTCCCCCAATTGAATCTTCTTCTGCCAGGGCTAAGTTAAGACATTCACTCCAAATCCACAAAACTCATGAACGTCTTCATCAATGATCAGTCTCTGGATTACTCAACCTGCTTTAGTAAAAGTTCTATATTCCTGTTCAGCTCATATTGGGTCAATTCATTGAGGAGCCTGCATATTTCATCTCTTAGGCAGCATAATATGTGGGGGTTGTGGGAAGTGGATCAGGATAGGATTTGGAAAGTTAAAAGTACGGTCATTATTCATTACCTGTTTCATAGACTAGGCTACAGTAGATCTGGACTGGACATAAAAATGGAACTTTGCAGTAAGGGACCCAAAATCGGAGAACGAACCCCCAAGTTCGAACTTCGCAACTGCGAAAATGTGATATTTTCGCGGTTTCGAGGTTCGAACATGGGGGTTCGTTCTCCAATTTTGGGTCCCTTACTGCAAAGTTCAATTTACGTGTCCAGTCCAGATCTACTGTAGTCTATGCCTGTTTGTATAGGTAGCTTAGAATATTGACTATCCATAGTTTGTTGGTATACCTTACCTGATCTTATAACTAACTTCAAGGTTTACCTTACCTGATCTTCTAACTAACTTCAAATACTGTACTGCCTATCATGATTTAGTGGTTATATCTCATCTGATATTATGACTAACATAAAATTCTGAATGTCATACCTTACCTTATCTTATAGCTAGCCTAAAGGCTTTCATCCTATATAAATATCATCATTCCATCATTCTCTCTCTCCAGCCCTCGCTAGCATCTAGCCCCCTCCTGGATTCTAAATTTAAAAATAACTTATTATAAGGCCTAGCAATATTTGTGAAATTAGTTATGATTGGACTGATGGATACATAGTTCTGCTTTGTTTTTGGTTATAGCTTTTGATGAGTCCTTATTTGCTGATTTATAAGCTAAACTAAAAAATTTAACTTGTGAGTTAATTTCTTGAGGTCATTGTGTGGTTTGTTACTGTAATGTTTATATGATTTTTAAGATTTTATTATTGAAGATAAATTTCCCCTAGTATATAATCTTTTCCTACAAATAGATAAACAGAAACCATTTGAATGGAATATTAGTGAATTATACATAAAACATATTTACTTTTCTAAATAGATAAATACTGTAGATGCAATTGGAATATTAGTAAATTAAATCTAGAATATATGTATACAGGTATTTCTCTTAAAAACACTACATTAATTTTCCCTACATACCATTGATGTAAAGTAATTTGTTAATCATTATTGTATCAAATGTGTAAGCTAGTTCACAAACTGCTGTATGCGTAAGGCAACAACTACCGAAGGATTTAGAAACCATAGAAAATATTTGGGTGGAACATATACAGTACTTAGAATTCAATTATTCTTATTGAAGGATAAAATATATAACTCAAACCTGACTACCCACCACACAGTACATTGTTCAGGGATAGAGGTGCCAGATTAAAGTTATGCATCATACGTAGCAGTTTCATGTCTTGCTATTTATGTAAGTTCAATTGTTCTTCAAAGAATGGGCCCATGTAGCATGAATAAAGGGTAAATTTTCTTAACATTTGTCACTGTGTGGAATGTTGCACAATGAAGAGAATGTTTCACTCTTAACTTCTTGAGGTCTAAAGTACAGTTACATATATTTGTTAACTAACAACTTTGACCAAAAGTTGTGTAAAGCCTTGAGAGAAACAATTAGCAAAATACTGACATTACCATACCAAAAATAAAAACAACAATTAATACATGATTAGAAAGAACTAAGAGCTGTCAAGAAAGTGTCACAAACTTTTTAGTATGACTGTATCCAAACAGTGTACAGATAACAAACTATGATTAGAGTACAAAAAGAGTCATTTTGGGGGATCAAATAAAACCATTGTTGGATGTTATAGTACAGTCTTGCTATAACACTACTATATACATTATACTCTTGATACAACAATGTAGAACTTACTATTGTACCAGAAATAGGTTATAAATAAAATGTTATATCTAAACAATATTATAACAATGTAGTTCCATACAAAAGAGTGCTAAACAAGACAGTTCCATGTCAAGACAGTATTATAAGAAAACAGTTCTATAAAAAGAGTGTAATAAGAGGACTTTACTGTACAGTATCTATACTATAATACATTTGCAGACCTTAGGAGTTAATGGTGTACCATTTGATGTTTATATTAATCTGATGACTGTTAATGACTTTTCAGCTTATTACATTACATTTAATTTTGTTCCTTCATCCCACTCATACAGGAATAAAAGTATTGATGTTGGTGTAAATGCATGCAGATGGTGATTTTTAGATTGACAGGTTCCTGTAAAACGAGTGTGTAATAGGTTGGCAAGGCAGTTTTACAGTATATACTATACTTGAGTTTGACTTTATTTTTTACTATACTTTGATAGCGTAGTAACTAGTGGATTATTGATTATATTAAATTGGTATGGGCACATTGAAATAATGTTAGGTTGATTTAAAAGGACAAATTTAAAGTGAGATAAGATAGTAGGAGTAGGTCAATGAAGTGATGGAAGGTTAGAGTGACAAAAAAGGGGAATGGGCATTGAAGGGGAGGAGAGGGCTGTCAAGGAATACAGAGGGTTGGAGAGTTGAAAGAGTGGGGAGGTCAATTAATTTAAGAGAAACGGTGATGAAATATTATTGTGGTTGTTATTGTTGTAGTTTCACAGACTGTCTGGCCGAACAGACCAGAGTCCAGTATACTGAAGCGGCTCCAGATGCTTGGGCCCCCGAAGGGGCCAGGGTGAGATGA
The DNA here is from genome assembly GCA_032716605.1 of Paralithodes platypus. Classification (NCBI taxonomy): domain Eukaryota; kingdom Metazoa; phylum Arthropoda; class Malacostraca; order Decapoda; family Lithodidae; genus Paralithodes; species Paralithodes platypus. The sequence continues at coordinate 15,176,797 of CM064504.1, forward strand.
GATCTGTCTCTGAGAGGCCAGCAGGGTAGGGGATCATCAGCCCACGGGCCAATGCCCGTACTAATTCTTCTTTAAAATCAAAATTTGTATAGGTACCATTCAAGGTTAAACATATCTGAGTGTTAAATGTTGAACTAGGCATAATCTTTTCTATCTATCTATCTATTGCCTGACGCCGTGATCCCCGAAGGGGTGGCCACGAACGAACCGCCCCCATGCACCTCTGTCCCCAGTCAGTCGACGCCCCTCCCCCCAACCAGCACCGCCTTCGTTCATGTACTTCCTCACTCCATCCTTCCACCTCTCATTCGGTCTACCTCTCCCTCTCTGTCCCTCCACCTCGCTCTCGTACACCCTCTTAGTCATTCTCTCGCTTTCCATACGTTCCATATGGCCGAATCATCTCAAGTTGTTCCTTTTCACACTTTCCAGCACATCTACCTCCACACCACACCTCCTTCTTACTTCCTCATTAGTCTGTCTATCCCTCCATGTAACTCCGCACGCACTCCTTAAGTAATTAATTTCCACTGCTCTCACTTTTGGTCTGAGTCTCTCAACCAACGTCCATGCTTCGCTTCCGTAAGTCAGTGTCGGGATTACCACACTGTCATGCAAGAACTCTTCACTTCCATACTGACCACCCTATTTCTTGTTACTGCTTTTAGCGTTCCTACAACCCTCTTCCCCTGTTGTAACCTCTCCCGCACTTCTTCATCCATAGTCCCATCTTTACTCAACACACTGCCCAGATACTTAAAAGAGTTGACGATCTCCATAGCCTGACCGTTCAGCTTCACCCCACACTCTGTGACTTCACCCCTTTCGAAGACCATAACCTTGCTCTTCCCCGCATTTACCTTCAAATTCCGTTTTTCGCACACTGTTCCAAACTCATTTACCAGACCCTGCAACTCCCATTCATTATCACTCATCAGAACTGTATCATCCGCAAACAGCAGTATAGGTAGCTTCCACTCAATTCCCTCCCTTTTCAGCGATACACCAACATCCACTGCTCTTGATAGTATTTCTTTCATGCCTCCATCCATATATACAGTAAACAACCACGGGGACATCACACACCCGTTTCAAACCAACATTCAGGTCAAAGAACTCGCTCTGCTCACTCTCCACACGTACTGCCGTCTTTGCACCCTCATACATGCTCTTCACTGCTTTCAGCAACTTGCCCTCTACTCCGTATATTCGAAGTACTTTCCACAACCCTTCTCTATCCACTGTCATAGGCCTTCTCCAAGTCCATAAAGGTAACATACACCATTTGTTTCTTCTCCAGATATTTCTCCACAACACAATTCAGGGTAAAAATCTGATCTACACATCCTCTTCCCTTCCTAAAACCTCCCTGCTCGTCGCCTATCCATTTCTCCGTTCTTACTCTCACTCTCTCAATCACTACCCTACTGTATACCTTCCCTACTACGCTTAGAAGACATATTCCTCGGTGGTTACCACACACTCCTCTTTCCCCTTTGCCCTTATATAGGGGGACTATTATGCCAGTCTTCCAGTCATCGGGTGCACTCCCCTTCTGCCATGCTAGTTTGCACATTTTCCATACCCATTCTATCACTATCTCACCACTATACCTCAACATTTCCCCACACACTCCATCTGTTCCTGGTGCTTTCCCCAACTTCACTCTTTTCATGGCTTCCCACACTTCTGACCTCCTGATCCGCACCTCCTCCTCCACTACTTCTCTTCTTCTCCCTCCCATACCATATCCAGCTGTTTGCTGGCTCTTCATTCCTTACATTTAGCAACTCATTGAAGTACTCCCTCCATCTTTCGACTCTCTCTTGCTTCTCGGCTAGCATTCTCCCTAGCTAGCACAAGGCATTACATTATTAAAATAATATGTTTAAGTGACTTCAGTAAACATTCAGTTCAACATTCAGTAAGCCCCATTGGCTTTTAATCGTCTACAATTATGTTATGTAATGTTAAGTAATGGCCCTTAATTGTAGCCCAGACTCATTAGGGTTACTGGTATTCATTGCTGCCTGCCTTCTCTCCAAGCACCACAACTAAGTTTTTCCTCTCAAATTGTAGAGTGGTGCACACAATTTAAAGAAGATATTTTCCCTCGATGTAAAATATCTCTAGAAATGCATAAGCCGATGCTTACCATCCATAAACATTTTCCCAACTTTCAAAAGGTCATGCGTACAATCTGTAGCCGATATTTTCTTTTAATATACAAGTTTCTCCTCCCTTTCACAGTGAGCCTTCCCAACACTGGATGAAACCATGAAGAAGCAAATGTAGGTGATGCCGGTGAGGTGTTGCTGCCTCTACCGACCCCGCTTAGTTGGCCAGGCGGGTGACACACACCCAGGAGACTACCAACCCCAAAGACATTTGTTATTCGGAACATTTGTCGTCCAGATTCTCGGCCAAGAATGTTTTAATTCTATCGGCATTGTTATCACAGAGATTTTGAGACCTACTTGGAACTGTGGATAAACAGTAAGAGCTCTCATATTTATCTCTCGATATGTATGGCCACCATACTTCTCTCTTGATGGGCATGATCAGAATTGTATATATTATATAAATATAACAGAGATAATGATCACTAAGAGACATGACCAAAACTACTTAAGATATAGAGATATTTTCTTAATCTGCCAAAGACGTGACCAAGAGTGGAGATATAATGTGGCAGATTCTCAGAGATTTTCGATGATGAAAAAACAACAACAACAACAGTACAAGTAACATTTAAAATATGCTAAATAAAGTATGCATATCAGTGCAGTACCATGCTCCAGATCCGAGCACAGTGCTATATTCTCCCACACCTCGTATAGCCCCGTACATAGAATGTCCTAGCAATCATATTTTCGAATTCAAAGAGGGTCTTTCTAAGCTGAATGAAATGATTTTGATATAATAAGAGCCTGGTAGAAGATTGAGAAGTCCTTCCTATGCTGAATTAAATTTATGGAATATAAAATGACACAATGGGATCAAGAGACCAGTGTTAACATTGTGCCCTCTTTAGTGTACATAAAATATCCTGGGAGTGGCTGAAACGATATACAAATAGGATGGAAATGGTTCAAACAATCATATTACCTGCAGATGTTTCTGAATCAAATTGATTATATTAATGAGAGCAAGTTCAAAGCAATGCATTAAATAATATTTACAGTAGTATCTTTACTACTATACAATATATTATGTTTCATTACATGCATAGTTTGAAAGGAAAAAACAAATCTCGATCTAATTACTTTCATTTATGACACTATTCTTCAAAAGAAACCTGGAAATAATAGAGAAGGGTTATACAATTTTAATTACATAGATACAATAATAATGTGAAGGAAGAATATTGAAAACACTTTAATATAGCACTTGCAGCATTTTCAAATATTAAAAAAACTAATAGATTGACTCAAGTTTGTCCTTTCCTCTATAATCCAGGAGTGGGTGTCACAGCAGCAAGTTTAGCGGTGGATTATTTCCTCTAGTGGAGTCAAATATTAATTATCATCACTTCTATAATAACTGGTCTTAATCCTTGTAGGTTATAATTTCTTATACTTTACTGTACAGTACAATAGTCATATTCTGAAGCACAAATATCTCAAAATTAACCATTTACTTGCAGTGGAATAAAAGACTAATAAATATCTGTCGCTAAAAATGCGTCTGTGGTACTGGCTTCATTCCCCTTACACCTCACAAGCTGTGTAATCCTTCAAATCAATGACGTTCTTTCAATTTTGTTTCTGGTTAACATTAGATGATTTTACTAAGAATTTAAGCAGTTTAAACTATCGTATTTTATCCTCGACTCCCACAGGTCCTTTCTAAGTGTTCAGTAATATAATTGTCTAATGATAGGCAGATTCAAAGAAGAGCTGGCATCATTGCACTGATAGTTCATTGTTAGTTTGTATGGTATTCATCCTAGTAGCCTGGTGTTTTGAAGAATAGTGAATGTTCGTAGTTCCGTTTGGTTACGTTTAAAATCTTATTCTATCATAAACATTACCTCACTATATTAATGTAACTAATATATCTCACAATCATTTAGGATCATTACTATTAATCTTTGGTAACTTTATATGTCCTATTATTTAAAGGAGGCCATTTAATTCACCATTGCAGTATCCCTTTTCTTCTCTCACTTCAGAATGCCAACCGAGATCTAACTACAATAGCTTGCTTCAGTCACTCTGTTGCTCTATGATATAGACTAGCCAACAACTCCAATAGTGAAGAAAGGTGTTAACTCTTGTCATAATAATAACAAAGAAAAGTCATATCACAATAAAATAAAGAAAAAGTCATATCATAAAATTAAAATAATGTCATTTCATAATAATATTAAAGGAAGATATTGCTACCATCATTTTAGTCACTTCTATTGCTAGCAGACACATACCAGCTTATAACTTGAATAGCCAATTATCAACAGTAAAGACAAATAATTACTGAATATATTTTGACCAATTGTATTGCTATCTAATAAAACACCAGTAACTAGTAATCATTAATGGCCAAAATATATTTCTAAAAGAAAATACTAGCTAACTTCAGACAATTAGCGAAAAAAGCTATTACTCTTGAATGACCATTTTCTCCTGCTAGCAGATATTTACTAGCAAAAATAAAGTGCTGCACGTTATGAGCTATCTTCTGGTCACAGTTAATGGTAATATGCTAGCAGATCATAATCTAGCCAAAACAGTGAAGAACATAATTATTGTTTGGCCATATATAAGATAAAATAGCCAATAAAACAAGTCTAGCAGATACAAACTAGCTGATGCTATTGCTAGCAGATCATAAACTAGCCAAAACATAGTGAACATAATTATTGCCATATATAAGACAAATTACCAATAAAACAAGTCTAGCAGATACAAACTAGCTGTTGCTATTGCTAGATCATAAACTAGGCAAAACATAGTGAACATAATTATTGCCATATATAAGACAAAATAGCCAATAAAACAAGTCTAGCAGATACAAACTAGTTGTTGCTATTGCTAGATCATAAACTAGGCAAAACATTGTGAACATAATTATTGCCATATATAAGACAAAATAGCCAATAAAACAAGTCTAGCAGATACAAACTAGCTGATGCTATTGCTAGATCATAAACTAGCTAAAACATAATGAACATAATTATTGCCATATATAAGACAAAATAGCCAATAAAACAAGTCTAGCAGATACAAACTAGCTGATGCTATTGCTAGCAGATCATAAACTAGCCAAAATATTTTGAACATAATTATTGTGCCATGTATAAGACAATATTGCCAATTCAATATTTTTTAGCTGATACAACCTAATTAATGGCAGATATAAACTAGCTGATGCTATTGCTAGCAGATCATAAACTAGCCTAAAACTGAAAGTAATAATTTAGCCATGTTAAAAGCAAACATTTAAATATTTAACTAATTCTAGCTGATAACAACTAGTCAATGCTAGCAGATACAAACTAGCCAATGCTATTGATAAGTTATTCTACTAGCCAAAAACAGTGATAATATTGATTTTACCATATTAATTGAAAATTATATAATGAAATAAAGTCTAGCAGACACAAACTAGCCAATGCTATTGCTAGCAGATATAAAACTAGCCAAAAACATAGTGATCATAATTTCTTGACCATGGTTAATGCAAAATAGTCAATAAAACCAATTCTAGCTGATACTCACTAGTAAATGTTAACTGATATAAACTAATGTTAATGCTAGCAGATATTAATCTAGCTAAAAACACTAAGTTAAAATATTTGTTTGGGCATATATTAATGCAAAGTACCAATAAAGAAAATCCTACTTGATACAAAGTAGCCAATGCTAGCAGATATAAACTAGCCACTTTTAATGCTAGTAGATAATAAACTAGCCAAACAATTGTGAAACAAACTAACTAATACTCTGGTAATGCAAGCAGATATAAACTAGCTGACTGCAGGCAATGGAGAAGAGTTGTCTAGTTTTTATTGTCAGCAGATGATACGAACTAGGTGACTGCAAGCATAAGAGTTACTCCTATGTGAGGAGTGGAGGGCCTTTAACACACACAGAGACCGGACCATGTTACACCGTTATGAAGCCACTGCCAATATAGACACTGAACATATTGCAATTAACTGGAACACATAGCATAAAACTTTATCACAACTTAAAACCAGAACAAATAACATTAAAGTAGATAAAAACATATTTTTGATAACCTGAATATGATTGGTGAGCTTCATATTATCACTAGTCCAAGATCTTGTATTGATCACAAGGGCATTGTGACATTGCCAATGTAAAAAACAAAATCACTAATAAACCATAAATATAATAAAATAAACCCATTCTGTGTTAAACTGGATATTATTGACAAAGACAAACATGGGATCAGTGGTCCAGTGTCTGTGTAGTGAAGGAATTCCAGTGACAGGTGAGTGGAGGTGGTGCGGGTGTGTGTGGTGTTGGCGGATGTGTTAGACTGTGTGTGGTGGGTTTGATGATATCTCCAGCTGGCCGCCTTCCAGTTGCTGCCTTGCCGCCGACTAGGACACCCGCAGCAGGTGGAGGAAGAGAAGCGAGAACCTGGGGATCTGTGTAAGTGTTCTAGCTGCACCCCTCACCTCCCTTGGATAGTAATTCTAGGGTATGGAGGGGGTAGTGTCCTGCACCTGTATTCTGGATAGTGATTCTGAGGTTAGGATCCTCAGGGTATGTGTCTGGGATCCCTAGGTCAGTTGAGAGTAGAGAGAAATTTCCTATATTTCAGCTCCATACAGTGTGCCGGGGGTTCGGAGGGGCACATCCTACACTTGTCAGCCCCAGGGTCAGGATAATGCCCTGGATATGACCACACCCCAGCTATCTCCACCCCACCTACAGTACTTCAGAACACTACGATCTCAGAATGGATGCCGAGTTCTTAGTCGAGCATGCCATCCCAGAGTTATTCAGTCCAATACAAACTTCACCACTGACTGGAGAATATGTTTGCAAGACAATCTGTGCAAATTATATATATGTTTTAAGGAAGATATGGTAATACTTTATAATGAACATAATTAATATTTTTATAAATAACCTCAGACTAACTTATAGAAGACCCATGTTGTATTATATTGTAGCAGTGCTAATAATCTGTATTTAAATAATTATTTTAAGTTTTGTATATGTTAATCATTTTAATTAATGGTTGGTCTCCTTCCCCAAAGATGAGCCATTATAATTATTTTTTTAGCTACCATTGTACATTTCCATCACATTTCCTTAACTCTACCATCACACTTGTGTTTATATTTTTGTGAACCTTTAAAGTACAAATATATTACTGAATGTTCAAATAGATGGAACCATGTCCTTATTAGAGGCTGTTTTGCAAGAGTGTACAATAGTTTGACATGTTAGGTAGAATCAGTTTCATTCTTGAGCTCAACAGTCATTTGATTTAGTCATTCAGGTTCGCCTTGATCAAAAAGTGTCTTGACAAACTTGATGAGAAATCTTCTAAATTCTCGATAAAAACACATATATTTGAAAATCCCATAGACCAAGATACAGAGCAACAATTTATTGGTGATTGTGAACAACTAAAAAAAAAAAAAAAATCTTTAATTTACATGATCTCTCTTGGGTTTATGATGAACTATTGAATATGGGTGTAACCTACTAGTAATCCCCCTTAACCCTCACCCTCCCAGATGATGCTTATTTATATTTGCGTGGTAATATCCCCCCAGATGTTTTGTTTCATGTTAGGGTCTGATGTGGAACTGCTACTCTAGTCTTACTGGTTAACCTTGGAACAGAGCTTAACCAGTTTATTTGTTTATGATGCTGAAAGGACAAGTGAATTAAATTGTGTTTGGGGGGGTCATCAATATATTGTCACATGTTTTATTTTGTTTTTTGTCAGTAAAATACTTCCACTGGAATGAACAAGTTTTACTCTCCACTGGTTATATAACTTTGAGTTTGATTATTTTTCCCTAAATTGTTGTTCCTATATATACAGGGTTGCGCATAATTCCGTTACCCACCTGGCAGACATTGGTAACACTGCCTTTCTATACATCTGTGTAGCCAAACAGTGGGTTGCATGGATCGTCCTATGGATATTATGTTTCAACAAACAATATATTCACAACCATTATATGCATTAAATGCCTGGACACTAAGTTTAAAGCAGGCTAAGTGATAAGATGAAAGAAAGATTGGGAGAGAGTTCCCGAGCTTATTTGTTAAGTAGAAGAAAGACTGTGAGAACATTTGTTAATTTTTGGGTTGGAAAGCTGGAGAATAAGGGTGGAATTTTGTTGAAAGATGGGTGCCACCTACTCGCCGATTGTAGTAATAGCGATAGAAGAGTGATACAGATGCAACATTGTGGCATGTAGAGATTGAAGGGAATTATTAAAAGGTGGCGAGTTGATAAGACGGAATGCTTTGGACTCGACCCTTTCGAGATTTGCAGTGTGGGGGGGAACATCCCCACACATGCGAACAGTACTCGATACATGGGCGCACGGTGCCCCTGTACAGAGCAAACTGTGCTGAGGTAGAGAACCCACAGAGACGGTTGAGCACACCCAACCTCTGGGAAGCCATTTTAGCAAGATTGGTGATATGGTCTTGCCAGGCAAGGTTAGAAGAAAAAAGAGATACAAAGGATATTGAGGGAAGATGTGGGGTGGATTTGTGTGTTGTTAAAGAGTAGAGTTTATAGAAAAATTAGAGGATAGGCGCGCCATGGCCTATCTCGTGAGTTTTGGAGTAACTGTGAGGACGGATGTTGTGGAAAACTAGATGTACAGTATAGTGTAAGGTAGCCATTACATTACATTAATTAATTCTACGCGCCAGGTGACAGAGGCCATACGGCACAAAATTAAGGGGATCGACCGGTTATTTAGGCTTAAAAAGCTTGAAATCCTGAAAATACCAATAGGTGTTTACTCAATATCCCTTCATAAGCCAGTAAAATGTTATTAGTGAAAACCCATAGGAAATTGCTTCTTTTTTGTTTTCCAAACTTTTTCTGTACAGTATTTCTAAAAATGTTATATAGCGAACTTTGAAATCGAAATGCTCAGTAACTACTGGTCGTACGAGGATCATACATATATAAATGGAAAAAGCATAAAATATTCTACAATCTCCCATACGCTTTATCTTCTACTCTGCCGTGTTCCTGTGTAAAATATTGTAAAAAAAAAAAAAAAAAAAAAAAAATACCTGGTTTTATGGTCACATACACCTGTGCCAAATTGCATTTACATTGAAAGTAAGACCTGGAAGTTAGTAAATAACCGGTCGGTCCCCTTAAGAAAAGGTAAAAAGCTAACTAAATATTGGCAAAGAAGTGGATATGATGAAGGAAGGACATAATGACTCCCTGCCTAGGCAAACTCTTTCGTCTCTGTCTATCCTCTAACGTCTTCCCTTCATGCTGGAAGTTTGCTCACATTCAACCTGTCCCAAAGAAGGGTGACCGCTCTCAACCCTCCAACTATCGTCCAATTGCTCTTATCTCTTGTCTTTCTAAAGTTTTTGAAACTATTCTTGCTTCCAAATTTCTTAAGCATTTCTCTTCTCATAATCTGCTCTCAGATCGCCAGTATGGCTTCCTTAAGGGTCGCTCTACTGGTGATCTTCTTTCATATCTTACTAACTCTTGGTCATCCTCCTTTCGGGACTTCGGTGAGACTTTTTCTATTGCACTAGACATATCGAAAGCCTTCGATAGAGTCTGGCATAAATCTTTAATTTCTAAACTACCCTCCTTCGGTTTCTATCCCTCCATCTGTGCCTTTGTCTCTAATTTCCTTTCCGGCCGTTCCATAGCCGCGGTTGTGGACGGCCATTGTTCACTTCCTCACTCTATAAACTCCGGTGTTCCTCAGGGCTCTGTCCTATCTCCTATTCTCTTTCTAATTTTTATAAATGATCTCCTTAACTGTACCTTAATTCCCATCCATTCATACGCAGACGACTCAACCTTGCACTACTCCATTAGTTTTTCAGAACGCCCCAGCCAGCAATCCCTCAACGACAAACGTAATGAAGCCATAGAACTCTTAAATTCTGATCTAAATACTATTTCCAATTGGGGCAGAGAAAACCTTGTTAACTTTAATGCTTCCAAAACCCAATTTCTCCATCTATCTACCCGTCAGGATCTCCCAGCGGACTATCCCTTATTCTTCAACAATACAAAAATCAACCCTTCATCTTCTCTCAATATTCTTGGTGTCTCTTTTTCTTCTGCTCTCATTTGGAAGGACCATATTACCAGTCTTGCTAAGGCAGCCTCCCAGAAGCTGGGTGTGCTCAACCGCCTTAGGGGGTTCTTTTCCCCTGTGCAGCTTCTTGCTCTGTACAGGGGCATAGTGCGCCCTTGTATTGAGTATTGTTCACATGTGTGGGGAGATTCCTCTCACACTGCTCTCCTAGACAAAGTTGAAAGGAAGGCCTTTCGTATCATTAACTCCCGTCCACTCACCAACTCTCTGCAATCTCTCTCTCTCCGCCGCAATGTTGCATCTCTCTCGCTATTCTATCGCTACTATAATAATCAGTGTTCATCAGAGCTATCCCAGTGCATACCACCTCCTTTACGTAGGGCACGTGGTACCCGTCTTGCAACTCAATCCCACCCCTACTCTGTGCAACTCTCCAACCCAAGAGTGAAACGTTACTCTCAAACTTTCTTCTACTCAACAGCTGAGCTCTGGAACTCTCTCCCAGAATCAGTCTTTCCCTCTTCCTATGACTTAAATTGCTTCAAACTCCGTGTGTCCAGGCATTTTGGCTCGAACGTCCCTTGATTTTGGCCCTGTCACTCTTTCAACTATGGGGGAGACACTCGCTATAGGCAGTTATGCCTTTTGCCTCCCTCAATCACATAGAAAAATAAAATAAAATAAAATAATGCAGTCAACAGAAAATGTGGGAGAATCCAAAAGAATACCAGCAAGACAAGGAGGGCGATGGAGGATACACGGCGAGGACCACAAGTAATTAAGAATAGGAACAGGAGAAAAAAGAAGGTAGGGCAAGTCAATGTAAAAAGAGACGAAGGCCACTGGACAAAGATAAATTTTATGCCACGTTTTTCAAGCAAACATGATATACAGTATTCTGATTGCAATTCCCAACTTAGGAATCAGCAGTTATATTCAACTTGGGTACCTCTCCACTGGGTGAGGACTGAGGACTGCCCTTACTTCTCTAAATCAACACACAAGCAATAAACAATGGACACAAAACACAAGTTATATTTCTTAAACACAAAAGTACAGACGTGGTAACGAATCTCTGGAAAACTCAGTTATAAATCATGGGTACGATTTTAATATAGGGACACGCATTTGACAGGTACCACCGAGGATTTATAATACAGAATTGTTTTCGGTTTCCAAGCATCCAACACCAAGCTACACCCTTTTCTGGTGTACGAAACACTACAAAAACAATGGGGACACTTTATTATTAATAATATTAGACAAAATATAAAGATAACTCGGTGGAAAAGTTGCGTTCGCTGGAGTAACGTCGATCGCTTGTTGACATAGGGCTCAAAGTTATAGTGGCTACTTCGCGCATCCAACTAATTTCCCAATATTGGCGGTTCAATTAAAATTTAGGCCACGGGATACACTGTGCGTGTTAAGGGGATGCTTTGCCCTCCCTCACCCGCCCTAGACTTATTGTGATCGTCATACATATGGCCAGCAGGGGGCCAAAAAACACAACCGCAAACGTATAACTAACGTCGAGCGTCGTGTCAACAAACCGACGATCGGAAGAGGCGGTCAACTCCCGATTTTCGGCCCAAATGCGCTTATTTATTCTTGTCGAAAACCACATTAAAAACATTATTAAATAGTTTCTATGACTAGTATCAGACCAGAAAAGGGTGTAGGTTGTTGATGGAGGCGTGGAAACCTAAATTAAATCTAATAAATACGTGGTGGTACCTGTCAAATGCGTGTCCCTTTAGTAAAATTCTACCAAATCATGTAATAAGAGTAATCATAAATACACAGAGAATAATAAATCTCAAATAAACAGAGTAAATACTCAAACAAAGTTAGATTATAAGTTACTGCGACAATAGAGCCATGGCTCTGACTTTATGGACAAGAAGGACAATATAAAGTTCTAAACGAACAAGTTAATGCAAAAGGATTAACAAAATAAATGTAAAATGAATCAACTAGTGACAAGGATGGAAACACACTCCATCAAGATAAATTAAATAATAATTCAACATAAGTGACTGAAAAGCATTGAACTCTGCGACGACGAGACTTTCACTATTTGATCTGTACCCAAAAATTATAAGGAACGAATAAACTCAGGTCTGCGCGAAGTATTCTAGATTTACGTGTAAGGTGTATGTATATATAACAGGAAATATTATATACAGTATATATAACAGGAATGATTATATACATATTTCCTATGCAAGGAATTCGGGAGCCTGAATTCGAGGAAGTATATATGTATATATTTTCCCAAGTGATAGAGTGTGGAATGTTTCCCTCCAATTGGAATAACGAGAATTAAACAAAGAAGGGAAGAGATGAAAGCTCTACGATATTATGTTAAGTCTGAATATAATCTTGGCATACCTGGATCTAAACCTTCACAATAATTATTGTTACCATTACAAAACTTAGAAAAACACCTAAAGGATTTAGAAGTCTATAGAAGCACTGGTAGAATGGCTATTTTGCGCATCCAACTAATTTCCCAATATTGGCGGTTCAATTAAAATTTAGGCCACGGGATACACTGTGCGTGTTAAGGGGATGCTTTGCCCTCCCTCACCCGTCCTAGACTTATTGTTATCGTCATACATATGGCTAGCAAGGGGCCAAAAAATACAACCGCAAACGTATAACTAACATAGAGTGTCGTGTCAACAAACCGACGATCGGAAGAGGCGGTCAACTCCCGATTTTCGGCCCAAATGCGCTTATTTATTCTTGTCGAAAACCACATTAAAAACATTATTAAATCGTTTCTATGACTAGTATCAGACTAGAAAAGGGTGTAGGTTGTTGATGGAGGCGTGGAAACCTAAATTAAATATAATAAATACGTGGTGGTACCTGTCAAATGCGTGTCCCTTTAGTAAAATTCTACCAAATCATGTAATAAGAGTAATCATAAATACACAGAGAAAAATAAATCTCAAATAAACAGAGTAAATACTCAAACAAAGTTAGATTATAAGTTACTGCGACAATAGAGCCATGGCTCTGACTTTATGGACAAGAAGGACAATATAAAGTTCTAAACGAACAAGTTAATGCAAAAGGATTAACAAAATAAATGTAAAATGAATCAACTAGTGACAAGGATGGAAACACACTCCATCAAAATAAATTAAATAATAATTCAACTTAAGTGACTGAAAAGCATTGAACTCTGCGACGAGACTTTCACTATTTGATCTGTACCCAAAAATTATAAGGAACTAATAAACTCAGGTCTGCGCAAAGTATTCTAGATTTACGTGTAAGGTGTATGTATATATAACAGGAAATATTATATACAGTATATATAACAGGAATTATTATATACATATTTCCTATGCAAGGAATTCGGGAGCCTGAATTCGAGGAAGTATATATGTATATATTTTCCCAAGTGATAGAGTGTGGAATGTTTCCCTCCAATTGGAATAACGAGAATTAAACAAAGAAGGGAAGAGATGAAAGCTCTACGATATTATGTTAAGTCTGAATATAATCTTGGCATACCTGGATCTAAACCTTCTGTGACGCTCCTGCATAGTAGCCACGTGCGGGCATGCGTGCGCGAGTGTCGGCTGCCCAGCCGTTTAGAAACCGGCTGGCGGCAGCCGGCCGGCCGGCTTTTCCTTAGTATATATCCTACGACAATGTAACTAATGTCTGGGATATTCTTATGCTGTTTCACAGCTTGAAGCTGCCCTTATTCTTAACCAACGCATCTTAGTATATTTTATTCTCGATAGTTGATTGTTTCATTATAATATATAAGATGTAAGTCTAGTGAGAGTGGGAGGAGACGAGCGGGAGAGAGAGACCGGCTGGGGGACGTTGCTTCGCGCGGGCGCGGAGAGTCTAGCTTGGGACGAGCCTGATGTTGCCAATTTGATCGCAACGTTAGGCTTAGTTTCGACTCACGCAAGGGGTAGAGGATTTTGACCCGGCAACGGTGTTGAGTGTTGCCAAGCATGGGATGTATTTCGCATGCCTAGGGTGGGGTCCAGACAGATTCAAGACTCAGAGCTCACCTCACTGTCGTACCCTTCGGACCCCCTTGATATCTATCCCTCTCAACCCCACTTAGAAACTTTCTCTCTTACTTTGTATACCTTCTTTCCACTACTTCACCAATCTATTTAATTATCCCATCCCCTTGATAGACCTTATATCTATTATTGTATTAACGACGAGCTCTCAGATAATTAGATAGGATTTTGGGCCTTATGCAGAGATGTAATTGTTAATGAGACCTAGGAAGCTTTTTTGTTGTCTCATATTTGGTGGTTTCATGCTTGCTAGTGTGTTCTTGTGGCAGGTGAGCAGGGGCTAGACCGGAGGGGGGGCTTTTTGCGATCCTTTAAGTAAAGTCTGCTGGTGCGAGTCCTGTGGACCCGTGGGAGTCTGGGGGCATTTTCTTGTCTGTGTGCCTGTGTGTCTAGTGTTGTGTTGTGTGAGGGCCCTTGCCTAGTCCACTCAGCACTGCGCTAGCACGTCTAGCGTTTGTTTTAGGGTCGCCAGGAGAGAGTCAGATACTTGGGATCTGAGTCTCTCAAGAGAGCACCCTTTCAATTAGAGTAATGGCGCACAGACTTGGGAACGTCCCTAGGCTAGAGCAGGTGGTATCCGAAGCCTATATCCTTCCGGCTAGACCTCTGCCACCTGGCAGATTAACAGCTAGGGGTTTATTATTTCTGCATGCTTGTTATTGTGCCACAGTTTCACCGTTCTTGTGAGCATTGTGAGTCAGGGTGTGGCTTAGAGACTCTGTCCGAGCAGGCTTGCCTGACTAAGAGTGAGAAGCACACCTGTATGTGGTTATGTCGCGAGTTGCTGCCTTTATTTAATTATACCTATGCCATTATACACTGTATGGCCTATCACTAGTATTTATTCCTGCTTATGAGATAAGAGTTCTCTAAATCCGTAACTTACTTTCTTTGCTAAGCATCAGATCCTACAGTAGCCGCATGCAGTTTAGAAACCTGCATCTTGTCTACCTGTACGATGTTTTGAGGACTGTTTGCTTTCACCTTCTTTCATGCAGGGGTGATTAGTTGTATTAATTAACGTAACGTTAAATGTACTTTCTTCTAGTTTGTTATTAAATTGTTTCTGCAATTTAATTCCATTATCTATCTTTTCCTTGAAGCTTTAAGTCAACTTAATTGTGTGATCTTTTATATAGCCTGCTTGACTATCAGCAGTCTATAGTGCGTGCACCCTGTAACCGAGTCATAGGATACCTTGTTGTCCAGGCAGGACTCTTGACGGTTTAGGGTGGTTTGTTGCCTGGGTTTATAGATAAGGGTTGGATCTAGCGTTTTCCGTTGTTGCTTGTTGCCGCATACCTAGTCCAATAGAAAGAGCCCAGTGTTTATATATCCCAGGACGTAACAAATGGCGACCTTGCATAGGATTTACTGAACAGAGGAATATAGTGGTCATTTGTTTTGAGATTCCTTATGATTAGAGGAATACAGTGGACATAGAGTTTTTTTTTTTGGAGCAACCATTTTTGGAGCAACCAATATAACACATTACAGACTTTAAATAACATTAGTATATACATACTTGCATAGGAGATAAGGCACATTCTATAACCGTGATAATTACTGCAGTACACAAACATGTCTAATACATCAGAACACAGTGGTGGGTCAGGTCACGATACAGGCTCGGAGGGAGAAAGACCTGTGGAGTGGCTAGTCGATAGCGAGGAGGGTGCTAGAAGATTTTTAGAGGTGCCCCTTACCGCTGCCAGGGTGTTGAAGCTGAATAAGTATGGCTTAAAGTGTGTGGCAGGTCTTCAGGGTCACCAGGGTTTAAGTGGCATGAGGAAAGATCAGCTGAGGACTTTGATATTGGGTTTAGAAGCGAGAGACCTGGGTGGAGAGGCGACTGGGGGCCCCGGTCCCCAGCCCCACCTCCACTCTACCCCCGTATCAAACGTCAGGGTGCCTGAATTTAGTACATACCCCCAAGTTGATGGTCAATGGCAGCATGGAATTCAATCACAGGGACCCTCCCCATTAAATGCACCTTCCCCTCCTCAAGGGTTGACTCCAGATTTGTTGTTTTGGCTTGAGATGGCCAAGGTTGAGGCCGCCGAAAGACAGGTTAGAGTTCAGGTTGAGGCTGCCGTACGAGAGGCTGAACTGCAGGCAGAGTCTACTAGGTATCGGGCTGACAGGGAGCTGGAGAGATCTCGAGTGGAGGTAACAGGGCGAAATATTGGGGGAGGTAACAGACATCGGGACCAATCATTGTTGCACCTGCTTAAACTAGTTCCTGTGTTCGATGAATCATGTGTGACTGAGTTTTTGATGCGATTTGAGAAGAAGTGTCAGGAACACCAGTGGCCTCAGGAAAAGTGGGCAGCATTAGTTTCATCAAGACTCCTAGGAAAGGGGCTAAAAGCGTATGATGCACTACCTTTAGAGTCCTGTGTAGTTTATGATGAGCTAAAGAAGGCTGTGCTACGGGCCTATGAGTTACAACCAGAAACTTACCGCTTGAAGTTTCGGGGTGTTACTAAGGGCAAGGATAGTACCTTCCTAGAACACGCCCGGGACTTGTCTGATGCACTACGACATTGGCTGCGTTCTGAGAGGGCAGCTACTTTTGAGGAGTTGAGTGAGCTGGTTCTCTTGGAGCAGTTCTTTAAGTGCACAGGCGGGGACTTAACATTAAATATAAAGGAAAACAATCCTAGAACTCTCCAGGAGGCAGCAGAAATGGCTGACCTCCGACTGTCATTAATTCGAGGGTGCGAAGCAGCAGCTAGGAGTGAGTCGGGTGCAAAGGATCGTACCCCTCCCCCTCCCAAGAATTTTGATACACATAAATACACAAAACCATGTAGCACTGACAATAAAACTGAACATAAACCAAATACCGTCCCGTATAAGAAGTCTAATGGTACCTCCCACTCCCAAGGGAAACCAAAGAGTAAAGAGTGCTTTACATGTCACAAGGAGGGTCACTTTGCAAATGCTTGTCTGAACAAGCCACCAAACAAGGTTGTGTCATTGGCCCGCAGCATAGGGGTGTCGCCTATATCTTCTGAGTTTGCCAAGGGTAGTTCGTCAGAGGTTGGGACACAGCCTGTGTTCAAGAGTCCGGAAGGCTCGAACCCTGTCCGCGACGTCTTTGGGGGTCATAGAGGGCATGGTTTTGTGAGGTGGGCTGGCGAAAGGCGAGGAGTTAAGCTATTGCGTGATACGGGGGCCTCTCAGACCTTGTTAAAGAACTTTACTGGTAGGCCGATTAACGCTGCTCGGGTGGTGGTAGTTCAGGGGATCAATGCTACGAAGTCCTACCCGCTGGTGCGGGTGGAGCTGGAGGTGGGTGGTGTGGCGAAGGAGCTGGATGTCGGAATTGTGGAGAACTTGCCTGTTGGGGCGTCGACCTCCTCCTCGGCAACGACTTTGCGGTGCCTGCTTCTAAGGTTTCACCCTTGGTCGTTGCCGAGAAGGCGGCCGACGTTAGTGGGGAGGAACAGGAGTGGGTTGAGAAGTGTAGCGTACAAACCATGGCGTGTGTTGTGACGCGTTCTCAGACATCCGGAGCCTTGCAGCCACCACCTCAGTCTATCAAACCGCGGAGGAAAGGTCACAAGAAAACGGGAAGTGTTGGTCAATTGGAGAGTTTTGAGCCGGCAGTGTTTCTTGGTGACTCATTATTGGCACCTATGTTAGAGTCTGGAGAGGCCCCAGGACCTGTCACAGCTAGTGAGGAGGTAGGGCAGGAAGAGACTCCGAGGCAGCAACGTTACACACGGTGAGAAAAAAGGGTTGCTCAGTTTGATATTGGAGGAGGACTTGGGTTGCTTCGGAAGCATCTAGACAGGTTGGTTCCCTCAGATATTTGTAAACTGCAGTTGGAGGATCCGGAAGTTCAGAAGTGTGGTAATGGTGCTGTCGAGATCAAACACGAGGACGGGGAAACATGTCATGTGAACCTGTTGGAGGAGTTTGTGAGGCAACCACCTGAGCAGCCTACTGTCCCTGCGTTGGTCTGCAGCGTCCAAGGTGGAGAAGGAGAGGGGGGCAGTAGGGCACAGGTGGAGGAGAGTAGGGATTGTCATGTCTCGGCGGAGCAGTGGGCGGGGGACATGAGTCTGGTGGCTGTGGAAGCGCTAGAGCACCTGCCTGAGCAGCAGTGTGCAACGCTCCAGCACCAGCTCGGTTCATACCCCACTGGTCGTGCCGAGCCCCTGAGCCTCACAACTCGGGCGGTGCAAGCTGTTCCGCGGGCAGGTCACGTGGATGTTGAAAGACCGTTAGCCTCGTTGTTTCGGTGGTTCAAGGTGGGCGACGAGGCTTTGGCATGGTTGCCAGGTCAGGGTCGACCCATGGCTGCCAAGGGTGGTGGTCAAAAGGAGGACTTTGAGCAGATTGGTGAGGTTGGCTGTGGCATAGAAGTGCCCAGTCGTCGCATAGCCTCCCAATGCTGCTCTAGTCAATTGCAACAGCCCTACCATAGACCGACTGTATTTGGCCATGTCGCTAAAAGCGGTGATGCTGCGCAGGCAGATGTAGTCGTAAGGAATGCGGGGGTGTGCATGTACGGTATCGGCGGGGAAGCCTTAGCAATAATGAACTATGGGAGTGACTGCACAGGTGGTACTGATTGTCCCTCTCATGACCTGGCTGTTCTAGGGACGAAGGTGGAGAAGGAGGGAGACTACAGGTTAGAAGCTGCGGTCTCGGCTGGGTTGTGGAAGGGCACTAGGATTGTTATTCTGCGAGATAAGTTGTTTACTAGGCTGTGGCAGTGCATCCGCATGTTTGTTGCTTCTCCAGGCCTGATGTACGGGGTAGAATCCGACATGCAGGCTGGAGATAGTGCAAGGCTCAGTTTAGCTCCCTACCGTATAAATCCTGCTCGACAGCCTGTGGTGCAAGCAGAGCTGGATTACGTGTTGACGAAGGGTCTGAGGGATAAGGAATGTCGTGAGTGGTCGTTGCCTGTAACTTTGCAACCGGTGTTAAGTGGCAAGATCAGTGAGTGTGTTGATTGCGAGAGTGTGTTTGCATTATCCCTGACAGACGCCTATACCTTATCGAGAGTTGACGACACCATAGACCGCCTCGGGGCTGCATCGCCTATCACGAAGGTAGAACTAGTGAAAGGTTATTGGCAGGCCCCGTTGCCGGAAAGAGCGAAGAGAAATGCCAGTCTTGTGATGAACTGGGCAGTTTATCAGTGCCAGGTGTTGTTTTACTGCCGGGACACAAGTTGGATGTGTGGCATGCTAAGGGCACTGATAATGTTTTGGCTGATTGTTTGTCACAGGAGGGTTTGTTTGCAGGAGAACCCTCGCTGTTCAGTCAGTGTGTGTTGAGAGTGGAGTAAAATAGGCTTGCCCCTGTAAGTGCAGCCGCCAAAAACAAATTAAAAAAGCAAAAACCTTATAAAAACTCTTTATTTTTATAACGTGTAGAATTTTGTATAAGATGTTGTAGCAGTATCTAAGTTGAATGTTTTCGCTTATTGTCGCTAAGTTAGTTGAACTTGCTCGGTGGAGTGCAACAGTCTTTATTTTTTTTATATATAGTGCCTTGTGTCGCAACAGTGTGTGGTACTATGAGAAGCTTTCTGTTAGATATGAAGAACTTAGTCAAGTGTCTTATATCTTGGGGGAGGTGTGACGCTCCTGCATAGTAGCCACGTGCGGGCATGCGCGAGTGTCGGCTGCCCAGCCATTTAGAAACCGGCCGGCCAGCTTTTCCTTAGTATATATCCTACGACAATGTAACTAATGTCTGGGATATTCTTATGTTGTTTCACAGCTTGAAGCTGCCCTTATTCTTAACCAACGCATCTTAGTATATTTTATTCTCGATAGTTGATTGTTTCATTATAATATATAAGATGTAAGTCTAGTGAGAGTGGGAGGAGACGAGCGGGAGAGAGAGACCGGCTGGGAGACGTTGCTTCGCGCGGGCGCGGAGAGTCTAGCTTGGGACGAGCCTGATGTTGCCAATTTGATCGCAACGTTAGGCTTAGTTTCGACTCACGCAAGGGGTAGAGGATTTTGACCCGGCAACGGTGTTGAGTGTTGCCAAGCATGGGATGTATTTCGCATGCCTAGGGTGGGGTCCAGACAGATTCAAGACTCAGAGCTCACCTCACTGTCGTACCCTTCGGACCCCCTTGATATCTATCCCTCTCAACCCCACTTAGAAACTTTCTCTCTTACTTTGTATACCTTCTTTCCACTACTTCACCAATCTATTTAATTATCCCATCCCCTTGATAGACCTTATATCTATTATTGTATTAACGACGAGCTCTCAGATAATTAGATAGGATTTTGGGCCTTATGCAGAGATGTAATTGTTAATGAGACCTAGGAAGCTTTTTTGTTGTCTCATATTTGGTGGTTTCATGCTTGCTAGTGTGTTCTTGTGGCAGGTGAGCAGGGGCTAGACCGGAGGGGGGCTTTTTGCGATCCTTTAAGTAAAGTCTGCTGGTGCGAGTCCTGTGGACCTGCACGACTTTACTAGGATACCCGTGGGAGTCTGGGGGCATTTTCTTGTCTGTGTGCCTGTGTGTCTAGTGTTGTGTTGTGTGAGGGCCCTTGCCTAGTCCACTCAGCACTGCGCTAGCACGTCTAGCGTTTGTTTTAGGGTCGCCAGGAGAGAGTCAGATACTTGGGATCTGAGTCTCTCAAGAGAGCACCCTTTCAATTAGAGTAATTTGGCGCACAGACTTGGGAACGTCCCTAGGCTAGAGCAGGTGGCTCAGCCCGGGTATCCGAAGCCTATATCCTTCCGGCTAGACCTCTGCCACCTGGCAGATTAACAGCTAGGGGTTTATTATTTCTGCATGCTTGTTATTGTGCCACAGTTTCACCGTTCTTGTGAGCATTGTGAGTCAGGGTGTGGCTTAGAGACTCTGTCCGAGCAGGCTTGCCTGACTAAGAGTGAGAAGCACACCTGTATGTGGTTATGTCGCGAGTTGCTGCCTTTATTTAATTATACCTATGCCATTATACACTGTATGGCCTATCACTAGTATTTATTCCTGCTTATGAGATAAGAGTTCTCTAAATGTCTGGCATCAATCCTTATTGTCGAAGATGTCACACTACGGCCTTGCATCATTAGTTCCACTAATTTCTTCTTATCTTCATAACAGAAAAATACGTGTAATGGTAGATGGCCTTTATTCTCAATTTCACTCAATAAATGCTGGTGTTCCCCAGGGATCAGTTTTGGCCCCAACTCTGTTCCTCATTCATATCAATGATCTCATATCTACCACTCATAATCCAATACATTCCTACGCAGATGACTCAACACTCCACAGTTCCTTCACATTTACCAATTCTTTCACCCAACCCGATCTTATAAATTCAAAAATAAACACTGCAATTTCTCTGAACCAGGACCTTTCTAGAATTAATGAATGGGGACAAGAGAATCTAGTTTCCTTTAATGCACAGAAAACCAAGTACATTCAATTTTCTAACCGACAGAATCTCACTGACTCCCATATATTTTTTAATGATGTAAATATTCCCACTTCCCCTAGTATTGACATTCTCGGTGTAACATTAACTACTAACTTGAGCTGGACACATTATGTTAGAAGCATTGCTAAGAATGCCTCTAAAAAAGTGGGACTCCTGTACAGAGTTCGAGAATTCTTCACTGACGAGCAGTTGGCCGTAATATATAAAAGTCATGTGCGCTCTCAGATGGATTACTGTTCACCTCTGTGGGGTGGAAGTGGAGTGGTTGCATTGAGGCAGTTGGACAAAATTCAAAATAAAGCTATTAGATTAATCAATAACCCTGCAATCACACAGGACCTTCCTACATTATTCATACGAAGAAACGTTGCATCCCTTGCATTATTCTACAGATATTTTCACAGCAATTGTTCCGAGGAACTTGCTTCAATTGTGCCGCCTCTCCACATCTTTCCCCGTAGAACTAGGGCAGCTGAGAGCGCCCATGAATTTACACTTTCTCCTCCACAATGCAGAACTTCTGCTTATCAGAATTCATTTATCCCCAGAGCTACTACTCTTTGGAATTCACTTCCCTCGAATTGCTTTCCACAAACTTACAATCTACAAATGTTTAAATCCAGTTGTTACAAACATTTTATGAGTGGAGGATGCCTTTAGGCACATGGACCTTTTTGTTTTATCTGTGTTTTTCCTTCCTCCGTTCATTGTCTCTTAAAAAAAAAAAAAAAAAAAAAAAATCCGTAACTTACTTTCTTTGCTAAGCATCAGATCCTACAGTAGCCGCATGCAGTTTAGAAACCTGCATCTTGTCTACCTGTACGATGTTTTGAGGACTGTTTGCTTTCACCTTCTTTCACGCAGGGGTGATTAGTTGTATTAATTAACGTAACGTTAAATGTACTTTCTTCTAGTTTGTTATTAAATTGTTTCTGCAATTTAATTCCGTTATCTATCTTTTCCTTGAAGCTTTAAGTCAAATTAATTGTGTGATCTTTGATATAGCCTGCTTGACTATCAGCAGTCTATAGTGCGTGCACCCGGTAACCGAGTCATAGGATACCTTGTTGTCCAGGCAGGACTCTTGACGGTTTAGGGTGGTTTGTTGCCTGGGTTTATAGATAAGGGTTGGATCTAGCGTTTTCCGTTGTTGCTTGTTGCCGCATACCTAGTCCAATAGAAAGAGCCCAGTGTGTATATATTCCAGGACGTAACACTTCACAATAATCATTGTTACCATTACAAAACTTAGAAAAACACCTAAAGGATTTAGAAGTCTATAGAAGCACTGGTAGAATGGCTATTTTGCGCATCCAACTAATTTCCCAATATTGGCGGTTCAATTAAAATTTAGGCCACTGGATACACTGTGCGTGTTAAGGGGATGCTTTGCCCTCCCTCACCCGTCCTAGACTTATTGTTATCGTCATACATATGGCCAGCAAGGGGTCAAAAAATACAACCGCAAACGTATAACTAACATCGAGTGTCGTGTCAACAAACTGACGACCGGAAGAGGCGGTCAACTCCCGATTTTCGGCCCAAATGCGCTTATTTATTCTTGTCGAAATCCACATTAAAAACATTATTAAATCGTTTCTATGACTAGTATCAGACCAGAAAAGGGTGTAGGTTGTTGATGGAGGCGTGGAAACCTAAATTAAATATAATAAATACGTGGTGGTACCTGTCAAATGCGTGTCCCTTTAGTAAAATTCTACCAAATCATGTAATAAGAGTAATCATAAATACACAGAGAAAAATAAATCTCAAATAAACAGAGTAAATACTCAAACAAAGTTAGATTATAAGTTACTGCGACAATAGAGCCATGGCTCTGACTTTATGGACAAGAAGGACAATATAAAGTTCTAAACGAACAAGTTAATGCAAAAGGATTAACAAAATAAATGTAAAATGAATCAACTAGTGACAAGGATGGAAACACACTCCATCAAGATAAATTAAATAATAATTCAACTTAAGTGACTGAAAAGCATTGAACTCTGCGACGAGACTTTCACTATTTGATCTGTACCCAAAAATTATAAAGAATGAATAAACTCAGGTCTGCGCGAAGTATTCTAGATTTACGTGTAAGGTGTATGTATATATAACAGGAAATATTATATACAGTATATATAACAGGAATGATTATATACATATTTCCTATGCAAGGAATTCGGGAGCCTGAATTCGAGGAAGTATATATGTATATATTTCCCAAGTGATAGAGTGTGGAATGTTTCCCTCCAATTGGAATAACGAGAATTAAACAGAAGGGAAGAGATGAAAGCTCTACGATATTATGTTAAGTCTGAATATAATCTTGGCATACCTGGATCTAAACCCTCACAATAATCATTGTTACCATTACAAAACTTAGAAAAACACCTAAAAGATTTAGAAGTCTATAGAAGCACTGGTAGAATGGCTATTTTGCGCATCCAACTAATTTCCCAATATTGGCAGTTCAATTAAAATTTAGGCCACGGGATACACTGTGCGTGTTAAGGGAATGCTTTGCCCTCCCTCACCCGTCCTAGACTTATTGTTATCGTCATACATATGGCCAGCAAGGGGCCAAAAAATACAACCGCAAACGTATAACTAACATAGAGTGTCGTGTCAACAAACCGACGATCGGAAGAGGCGGTCAACTCCCGATTTTCGGCCCAAATGCGCTTATTTATTCTTGTCGAAAACCACATTAAAAACATTATTAAATCGTTTCTATGACTAGTATCAGACCAGAAAAGGGTGTAGGTTGTTGATGGAGGCGTGGAAACCTAAATTAAATCTAATAAATACGTGGTGGTACTGTCAAATGCGTGTCCCTTTAGTAAAATTCTACCAAATCATGTAATAAGAGTAATCATAAATACACAGAGAAAAATAAATCTCAAATAAACAGAGTAAATACTCAAACAAAGTTAGATTATAAGTTACTGCGACAATAGAGCCATGGCTCTGACTTTATGGACAAGAAGGACAATATAAAGTTCTAAACGAACAAGTTAATGCAAAAGGATTAACAAAAAAAATTAAAATGAATCAACTAGTGACAAGGATGGAAACACACTCCATCAAGATAAATTAACCCCTAAATGTCGGCGCGCAACATAAGTCGAGTATAATAAATCTGGACTATCTGGCGGCGCGCGACATAGGTCGTGTGGCAATTTCAGCACGTAATGTTGCTGAGAGAGAGAGACAAGTGGTGGCAGGAGAGTAGCGAGCGTATGACTGCTCCAGAGCACCGCGGCGAACCTACTGACACGAATCCCACCTCCTCCCTCCCTCTCTCACTCGCTACATAATGAATTGTATGGGGAAAGTACCGAATTACATGCTTTTTGCACTCATGTTGCGCGGTTGTTGCAAGAAAACTAGCCGTCATAAAAGGATCGTTATGGTGTCATTGGAAAGCTCTGTTTATGCCCTTTCAGGGATAGATACTTGTTTTACGCTCTGGGTCTTATTTAGGCATGAAAATGATCACGTAAACAGCCCTATTTTGGCTAAAAACACCCCGCTGGTGGCTACATATTTTATACCGCCTAGGCCGCTCTTTAGGTGTTAAATAATAATTCAACTTAAGTGACTGAAAAGCATTGAACTCTGCGACGAGACTTTCACTATTTGATCTGTACCCAAAAATTATAAGGAACGAATAAACTCAGGTCTACGCGAAGTATTCTAGATTTACGTGTAAGGTGTATGTATATATAACAGGAAATATTATATACAGTATATATAACAGGAATTATTATATACATATTTCCTATGCAAGGAATTCGGGAGCCTGAATTCGAGGAAGTATGTATATATTTTCCCAAGTGATAGAGTGTGGAATGTTTCCCTCCAATTGGAATAACGAGAATTAAACAAAGAAGGGAAGAGATGAAAGCTCTACGATATTATGTTAAGTCTGAATATAATCTTGGCATACCTGGATCTAAACCCTCACAATAATCATTGTTACCATTACAAAACTTAGAAAAACACCTTGTTACGATCCAGGTTCTCAAAGACACAGGGCTCTTCAACATTGGACTAGATAATGGCAAAAAGCAACAACGGTAACACTAGATCCAACCCCTGCCTTAAACACTGGAAAACAAAACACCATTACCGCCCTGAGTCGTGCCTGGACAACGAGGTATCCTATGACTCGGTAACTGGTGCACACACACTAGGCTGACGCTCAATGAAACAGCCTATTCTCAAACAGTAAAAGATTACTCGATTATGTTACACAAAGAAAAGATAGGTAACGTGATTAATTAACGTTACGGTAGATACTCAAATAACTGGCACTCCTGTATTAAAGAAAGTGCAATGCTAGTCCTGCAACATCAACTGGAAACTTCTGAAATAAGTCTGATGCTGGGAAGATGTTCGTAAAGAATCTTGAACAATTATAATGCAGAATACGGGTCACAATAAATGCTAGGACATATAGTAATAATAGGCAGGCGAATAATAAAGACTGCGCAAAGGTAGTAATGCTCGACAACTAAAGAAATGCTTCATGACACAACGCAACAGCCTACTCGGGTTGTGCAACTCAACAACAACCTCGGCTCAAAAGTGCAGTGAATAATAATGCTGCATACATATAATAATGGGGCTTATCTCTAACCAGTGTCTGCTCAGTTAATAAAGTCTAGCTGGGGTATCAAGGCAGGGCAACAATGGGCGAGCATGCGGCTCGTAGCCTAACGTTGTCCGAGGGTGGTATAATGAAGATTACGTTATATGACGGGGATGCTCTCTTGATAAATCTAGGTCTCTAGTACCTAGCTCTATCCTGGCGATCCCTCAGAAGTCAACACAAAGAGGCAGCACTATGTTGTGAGGGATAGGCTATGGCCCTCTCACACCACAGCGCTGTGCTCGCAAAGTAAACCAACCCGAAGACAACTTAGGCTCCCACAGTACCTGTCGATGTCGTGCAGAGCTTAGCTAACACTGCACACATCGGAGACAACGACACAGTAACCTTACCCCCAGTCTAGCTTTAGATAACCAAGAAGAATCACTCAACACCCTGCAAGGGAGACATATACCGGTCTACAACCTTCCCGAGAGAGGACACATACGGAAAAGTCCGTCTCTCTAACCCTCAATAAAGCATAATACCTCCTTAACCTAATACATGGAAATATCTGAGAGCTTCGCGTACAATACGACTGGTCGACGGTGAACGTCTATGCTGAAACCAGAAGGGATGTTGAGTTTAATAAAGATTAGAGAATGAGAAAGGAGAAGTCGAGAGAGAGAAATAGTATGCAAAGTAGCGAGTATGGGGGACAGAATTGCAATGGATGTAGGCGATACGCGTGTCAGGCAAGCTCTGAGCTGGTAAAGAACACGAGGCAGCGACGGGAAGGGACTAGTTGACCACCCGGCCGCCAACGCCGTCAGCGCCCAAGCGAGCCGCGTCATAGCTCACCTCGCTGCCGGGTGTACCCCCTCACACTCTCTCGCTCGCCTCCCACACAAGCAACATTTATATTATAGCGAATATAAAATATAAGGCGCGGTCAGAGACCAAAACAAATATCATTTCTAGACTGTCTGTGGCAACACGACACTAATGAAATAAAGCAGATCATTCTAGGACAACTGTAGCCTATCCCCCCATCCTGGCGAGCGCTAGCGAGCTGCAATGCCCCACGCAACCATTCTGCTAACGCCGGGAGGCGTCACAACCTAAAGGATTTAGAAGTCTATAGAAGCACTGGTAGAATGGCTATTTTGCGCATCCAACTAATTTCCCAATATTGGCGGTTCAATTAAAATTTAGGCCACGGGATACACTGTGCGTGTTAAGGGGATGCTTTGCCCTCCCTCACCCGTCCTAGACTTATTGTTATCGTCATACATATGGCCAGCAAGGGGCCAAAAAATACAACCGCAAACGTATAACTAACATCGAGTGTCGTGTCAACAAACCGACGATCGAAAGAGGCGGTCAACTCCCGATTTTCGGCCCAAATGCGATTATTTATTCTTGTCGAAAACCACATTAAAAACATTATTAAATCGTTTCTATGACTAGTATCAGACCAGAAAAGGGTGTAGGTTGTTGATGGAGGCGTGGAAACCTAAATTAAATATAATAAATACGTGGTGGTACCTGTCAAATGCGTGTCCCTTTAGTAAAATTCTACCAAATCATGTAATAAGAGTAATCATAAATACACAGAGAAAAATAAATCTCAAATAAACAGAGTAAATACTCAAACAAAGTTAGATTATAAGTTACTGCGACAATAGAGCCATGGCTCTGACTTTATGGACAAGAAGGACAATATAAAGTTCTAAACGAACAAGTTAATGCAAAAGGATTAACAAAATAAATGTAAAATGAATCAACTAGTGACAAGGATGGAAACACACTCCATCAAAATAAATTAAATAATAATTCAACTTAAGTGACTGAAAAGCATTGAACTCTGCGACGAGACTTTCACTATTTGATCTGTACCCAAAAATTATAAGGAACGAATAAACTCAGGTCTGCGCGAAGTATTCTAGATTTACGTGTAAGGTGTATGTATATATAACAGGAAATATTATATACAGTATATATAACAGGAATTATTATATACATATTTCCTATGCAAGGAATTCGGGAGCCTGAATTCGAGGAAGTATGTATATATTTTCCCAAGTGATAGAGTGTGGAATGTTTCCCTCCAATTGGGATAACGAGAATTAAACAAAGAAGGGAAGAGATGAAAGCTCTACGATATTATGTTAAGTCTGAATATAATCTTGGCATACCTGGATCTAAACCCTCACAATAATCATTGTTACCATTACAAAACTTAGAAAAACACCTAAAGGATTTAGAAGTCTATAGAAGCACTGGTAGAATGAGTTTGGGCGTGGAAGGGCAGGTAGTCACGGGGCGGTATCTTTCCAAGCCACGGACGTAACGACACGCTTGGAGTCTTCGGCCCTCCGGTAACTTTTCACACGTCCGAGCTAGGTTCTGGCCCAAACAATTCCAACAACCGCTTGGCAAGGTTTCTACGCTGCTTCGACTTAGGGCGACTTTGGATACACATATTCACACTGGACCTATGGGATAAATCTAAAGTACAGTATCCACTACACTTGGTTGGAATAAATTCTTTCCAGGCATAGGAGGACAACTAATATAAAAAATATCCTGAGTCTCAACAGAGGTGTTTAATGCAAAGTCGTGCTTAGAAGTTTTGGGCAGACTTGTGTGCAAGGCACTAAGTTCACTTGAAGTGGCCAATGGACTGGTAGATCGCTGTCTGTTAGTGCCACGACAACTCTGGAATTTATCAACTACTTTCAACTTGACTAGTGACTCAATCTCGGGCCCACATAAGGAAGTGTCGCCACTGACTGTCCGATGCCCACTGCAACTAAGTCGTTGGTTGGGTACAGATGCCGAGATGTAAGTTTTCTCACTAAGTCTAGAATCAGTAGTCCTCCTTTCTAACCTAGGAGTATTGAGAACAGATTAAAAAATGAAGTACAAGCCAAGAGGCTGAATGCTTAACTCTGGTTCGGTCAGTGTGGATAGTGTTTCTTTAGTCTGCGTTGTCCTGGATAGGTGATTCCAGGGCAACAAGGGCACGCTAGATATTTCGGCTTTGTTTTCAATCAAGGAGCCAGGAGCACTGGTGGTAACTTGTAAATTAGGTGCATTTATCAGTTGTGAATTCGGGGATATTGACTTGACACTTAAATTGGTGGAACTGGGGTATATATTAATATTAGAACTTAGGGTGAATTCTCCACTTATGGCCTGTTAATTTCACTTGGCTGTTGCCTATTAATTTCACTTGGCTGTTTTGATACATGAGTGATTGGAATTGGTCGTAAATAATGTTCTGTGGTGCACTGGTTTGGATCACTATTGGTGTTAACGTTACATGACACAGGATGTTGTGGTTGTTGCTGTCTTTCCTTGCGAAGTGGGTGGGTTCTTGTATTGGGCAACTCCACGTGTTTGCTATTCTTTCGCACTTTTGGTCGTGTTGCAGGTTGCAGAGCGAATGCTAGGTGATTTCTACTGGTGCACTGGTTGGAGGCGGTGGTGTGGTGATCAGATGATTGTTCGGGCATTCGTGGTTGTTGTGGGAACTCTGTTTGAAGTGGCGTGGGGGGGAAGATCTATGCTTGGCTTGTTCTATTGCACAAGTATACTAAATCCCTTATTCTCCATGTTTAGCACTACTGCTAGCCACCAGTGTTATGTTGGGCAAGAATAGGTAGTTTAGGTTCACCAAACAAGAAGAACAGGATATATAATATACATGCACAGGGCAGAGACAAGGCAAATCATACACCCAAAACAGGTAATGAGTTTTATATACAGTATACACAAGAAGAAATAGTTGAGTCTGTGGTAATAATATCTTAACTCTGGTTTTGTATGTGAACCCGACAGGGGAGACAATAATAATTTCACAGTAAATAAACTAAAGTATAGAAATAATTATGAACTTTTGGTTTACACAATACCGTACTTAATATCACTAATTACACAAAAATGGGGACTCATATGAATATCAGAATAGTGTATAAGATGGAAATAGTCTTCAGGACACTCAGTATTAATTATTTACTTTGAAGTGACGTATCTGTTACACACAAGAGTTCAGACAAAAGAGAATGGTGAATGCTCGTTTTCTATGTTACCCGAACATGGGTTACTATTATAGATCACTGTTCAGTATATAAAAATCCCAGCGAGTCCGAATTACGTAAGAGAGTCGTGGACGTGAAGCAAGTTTTCAATATAAAATTCTTAATATTATCTCGGTCGTAGAAGCAACAAAATATCACTGGAAATTTAATAGTAGATACAAGGACTAGCACAGAATTATGTGTTTTGTACTCCCAAGTGGAAAAGTTAACGAGTTTCAAGAAGGGACTCATACATACAAGATTAATTATCTTAACCCTCTCCGACATATGATGCAATTTTGAGCCTATTAGGGATACTTTAAAGCCTTTGTTACCATCAGGGTTATTTAGAAACCTTTAGTTTAGTTACTTCAACCTCTGCAGTTCTTTGAGTTAGCTGTGGGCAGAAAACTAATTTTGGAGAGGTAATTATAAGAGTGAGAGAATTCTATTTCTTATTGCTAATCTGCAACCTCTGCGTCAAATGTACGTGAAAGGGTTAATTGATGCGTCAGGAATTTTCCGGGCATCGGGGGAAGGGTTCGTAGATTCTTCTAATATTCATTTCTTGTCTGGCGTATTATTCTTGCGCATTATTGTGTCATCGATCTTGGTCTTCTCAGCAGCTGGCAATGGGGAGAGTCTCTAACTGTTCCCTTTAAACAGGGGGTATGGCAACTGTACAGTACCGGTATTGCAGATTTTAGTGGCAGCTTCAAGCTTAATTCTGGTGTCGTCAAGCTCACCTCTGGTACTGTCAAGCATACCTCAACCAAACATAGGATTGCTCCTAGTACAATTGATAAGTTAATTGGTCAGGGTGGGTCGGGTAGTCTGTCTTTTCTCTGTTATACTTGGGTTGTTGGCTTTGAGGTCTAAAAGATCTTCTTAGGCATGAGGTCTCTCTTGGAGGCTGGCGGTAGCCATCTGGACAGTTGCCACATCATGTTTGGTTGGTTTCTGGGTAACCAGGTTGTGTCACAGTATGGGTAGACTGTCTCTTGATTTTAAAAAGACCTCCGTTTACGTATTGTGAAAAACCTGTTATCCTCCGGTAAATTGTGGGGGTGAGTGAGTGAAGTGAAAAAGAAAAAAAAATTTGTGTGATGGATACATCATGATGTTGTTGTTGTTGTTGTTCCCCAAGCTGCCTGGCCGAACAGCCCCAAGGCCCCGAGCAAGGCCAAGGCCATAACCGAGCGCCCCCACAGAACCCTCCCTGCCAACCACAATAAAGCCTGGGTGACCGAAGCCACTCCATGGCGGGGAGCTGAATAGGGTGCGAAAACACCCGGGAAACCAAAGCCCCACCCAGACCCCTGTGCCCCTCAGCAATTATGAAGAGAAAGTTGAGGGGCAAAGGAAAAATGTGACACTTTGGCTATGTGATACTTTGGCTTCCAATCTTGGTAGATTGGGAGGTCAATCCACGGAAGAGATGCCGTCACTTGAGATCTAGAAAATATACAGTATAAGTAAAAGGAACAGTCAGAGTAAGCTATGGGTATGGCAGAGATCGCTCAGTTCTCACTCTGATAGACCAGCCCATAACCACATGACTAGAACCCAATCCTCTCAGCATCAGCTAGGAAAGGCCCTAGAAAGCCACCTTTGGCGGGGGGATAGCTCCCCTATTTCAACCCCTTTTGGGGTTGGGCATCGGCTCATAATACGTGAAGCTAGCCCCAAACGCGCGAGCAACTGTGGCCTTCAACCATCCGACACAACTCCTTTTATTCATTTACATCAAATAACTTGTAAAATACAAAGATGATATTTATTTATATGTTTATTTATTTTTTTACACCCTACCGTGGAAAGACTAGGGATATGCCACTCTTCCCCATGCTTCACACTGTGGCATGGCCCAGTCGTACTGAGTTATGACGCTGGTGGCATTGTCCCGGAGGATAGCCATCCCTAGTCTTTGCTTGAGCCAGAGGGTTTCCCGGGGTTCTCCTGTAAGTTCTCTGATTTTCCGGCCTATTTCATTCGCCATATTGAGAGTGGTAGGGCCGAAGACTCTTGATGTTTCGAATGCCAGAGTCTCGAACTGATGTTGACTGTAGAAATACGATACTGGCAAGGACTTTATATTTTTCTCTCTTTCTACTTTCTGCTATCCAGGTGGCTTCACCTGCTTCGTTAGCACTTCTGGTGATTGAGAAAGTGTCAACACATGTGGCCATTCTTGTAAGGGAAGGTGGTCATCCCATCTGGCCGTTTGCCGTCATCTCTGGTAAGTCCAGGAGGTTCAAGGATTGATGCAAGGTTAGCACTCTGCAGGGCCCATTTTATGGAATAATTTAGTGCTGAGTGTCTTGGCAGGCGGCCTGCGCTGTGACTACACGACAGGGCATGGTGACCTTGAGCATCCATCAATGCACCACACTTGCAAGTGTGTGGGTGACAAACTTACGCACCCACTCTGAGCGCGACGGCAACCAGGAGCGCTTCAGCATCCACGTGAGCTCAAAGAGGTGGGATGGGGATGGCATGCAACCACAAGCCACTTTCCAAACAGGCGGCTGCCTGGAGCTGGTTTCCTGATGGAGGCTATTCTGGCTTGTGATATTGTTGTAGGTTGCACAGTATTTCCAGCACGCATAATATTAACATTATTACAGTACAGTAATCCCTCGCATCTCGGACCTCTAATTCTCGGAAACCCGTACTAGCCGGACTGGCCACTGCCTCTCGGACACATACTGTACTTCCGTATGCCGGACATTTCCGTCATCGTTCTGACAGTGTCCGACAGTCTCTGACGTTGTCGGATGACGCGCACACGTCACCGGACAATAAGAGTGAATATCCGACAAACAGAAGGGACGTCCGACACCATCTACATCCGGGGCCCAAGCGTCGGAGCTAGGAGCGTCAGTCCGCACCAAGCTCTGTTGTGTTACACATAGATGCGTGCATTATCAAGTTCGCCATGCCTCCCAAGGATAATCCTAAGCGTAAGGTGACCTCTATATAACTCGAAACTAAGCTTCAGATGTTGAAGGACCTGGACAGTGAGGTGGAGAAGGACATTGAGGTGGAGAAGAACAGTGAGGTGGAGAAGGACAGTGAGGTGGAGAAGGACAGTGAGGTGGAGAAGGACATTGAGGTGGAGGACATTGAGGTGGGGAAGAACAGTGAGGTGGAGAAGGACAGTGAGGTGGAGAAGGACATTGAGGTGGAGAAGAACAGTGAGGTGGAGAAGGGGAGTGAGGTGGTCAAGGACAGTGAGGTGGAGGTGGGGGTGAAAAGGGGATGCTGCAGTAACTAATGCAGTGTTGGGGAGGAGGGGAGGGGGGACATCAAGACTACAGACAAGAGCAATGAACGGGTAAGTGTAATGTAGCCTACTGTACTGTGTTTTGTATTAGATTATAGGGTTCGAATATGGTTGTCTTCGTTTTCTAGGTTGACGCGGACGTCTCTCTTGAGGTCGGATTTTTTCCGTTGTTTCCGATTTCATTATTGTCTCGGACGGACATTGGTTAGGTCGGATTATATCCTCTGTTAGGTCGGACACAAGCCGGACTCCGGACATCTCGGATTTTCGGACATTTCGGATTGGGCTTCCCCCCAATTAGTCCGAGATAGCGAGGGTCTACTGTATTATTATAATTAATATTATTAATACAATCAAGTCTTCATAAATGCAGCCAATTCGTCCCGGGCCATGTCCGTGTTTATGAAAAACGCGTTTATCAATTAACCCGGTAAGCGCGAGCTATATGTAGTGAACACCATACAACTGGGCGGCCATATTAGGCATCATTCCCGCCTAAAATCGTAATTTTACGATAAATATCGTTATTATTTATTCATATGCGCCTATTTAACATTTAATATCTATCTATCTATCTATATGCTCAGGCCCAATCCCCATTTTGGGGGTAGCCGACTCAAGACAGAGCAAGAACAGGGAGAACACAAAAACAACATAAAACAACAAATAAATACAGATAAAAAGCACAAACTCACACACATCCAGGTCACCCAGGAGAAGACCCAGAGACCAGGGTCACCAAGGTCGCTCCAGCACTCCCCCGGCCCCCGACCACCCGGAGAGGTTCCGATCTCGGCAGGCAGACATGCAGCGGAGCCAAAGCCACAAGCCCTCCCACCACACTTCCAGGCACACCCTTCATATTAATCGTCTCCCCGGGCCAGGCGCCTGATGGACTATTATCTAGTCCAACTTGCGCCCGATCCCTTACTCCAAATGACCACGTGTTCACTCAACTATTCACAAGCATTCTCCATTCACTCCTGTCCACTACCACTTCCCCTGCCTGATCTATAGTCATTCCTCTATCATCCAAAGCCTTTCTTACACAGTCTCTCCATCTCAATGGGGGTCTTCCTGCCCTTCTATCTCCCCTTGTACCTGACTCACATATTCTCTTTGTAAGCCTTTCATCTCCCATTCGTTCAACATGACCGTACCAGCTCAGCACCCTTCTGTCCACTCTGGCTGACAAATGTTCCTGCTGCCCCACTCTCCTACGTATCTCTTCATTCCTCAATCTGTCTCTACGAGTAACTCCACACATACTCCTCAAGCAGCTCATCTCCATCACATCCAGCCCTCTTTTCTCCTTTTTCTTCAGAGCCCATGTCTCAGCCCCATACATCACTGTTGGCACAACAATTTCTTGATACAGTGCACTTTTTACTTTCACTCCGAGATTTCTCGTCTTCCACATACTTCCCATTGCTCCGAAAACCTTCCTTCCTTCACACACTCTCTGTTTTACCTCCACTTCCACACCTCCACTCCTGCTTATCGTTCCTCCTAGATATTTAAAACACTCTACTTGTTCCAATATTTCCCCATCCAGCCTCACATCTAGATTCACCCTATGCTCTCCCCTATTACACACCATTACTTTACTTTTATTGACGTTCACCTTCAGTTTCCTCCTTCCACAAACCACACCAAACTCTTTGACTACCCGCTGCAGTTTCTCATCAGAATCCGCCACCAATGCTGTGTCATCAGTGAACAGCAACTGATTCAACTCCCAATCTCTACCATTCTTTCCTACTAAACCCAATCCTCTTACCATAGTTCTCCTTTTCACCTCCCTCACCACACCATCCATAAACATATTAAACAGCCATGGTGACATTACACAACCCTGTCGCAAACCTACCTTTACCTCAAACCATTCACTCAACTCACCATTTCCTACTCTCACACATGCTCTGCTCCCTTCATAAAAACTCTTAACTGCTTCTAACAAATTTCCTCCTATTTCATAAATCCTTAACACCTTCCACATTGCTTCACGGTCCACACGATCATACGCTTTTTCTAAGTCCATAAAAGCCCAAAATATCTCCTTATGCTTCTCTAAATACTTCTCGCATAACTGTCTTACTGCAAACATCTGATCCATGCACCCTCTTCCCCTCCTAAAACCGCACTGTTCTTCTCCTATTGCAACTTCCGTACACTTTATTATCATCTCTATCAACACCCTGCCATACAGCTTTCCAACCACTGACAATAAACTAATACCTCTATAACTAGAACACTCCTGCCGATCTCCCTTCCCCTTGTACAATGGCACAATACATGCACTCTTCCAGTCTATTGGTACCATTGACACAGCAAAGCACACATTGAAAAGTCTCACCAACCAATCTATTATCACATCTCCACCCTTCTTTATACACTCCACAGCAATACCATCCAAACCTTCTGCTTTTCCCGCTCTCATTTGTTTCACTGCTTCTTTCACCTCATTTTCCTCAATCCTTTCATTCATTCCCTGCCACCTGGGTGGCCTGGGTAACCTATCTCCATCCACCTCAGCTTCAATCACTGCTTCTCTTCCATCTCTTGTATTTAACAAAGATTAAAAATACTTGGCATATCTTTTCCTCACTTCAACTGGTTCCACTAGTAATTCTCCATTTACATCTTTCACTGACTCTTCCCTCTTTTGTCCTCCTTCCCTTACTTTATTTACCTCCTTCCAGAACATCTTCTTTCGTTCTTCAAAATTCTCACTCAGCCTTTGACCCCACCTTTCGTTTGCATCTTTTTTCGCTTCTCTAATTTTCCGTTTTGCTTCTCTCCTTTTCTCCTTGTACCTCTCCCATACCTCAACACTACCATCCTGTAAAACCCTCTCAAAACACTGTCTCTTCTCCTCAACTGCCTTTCTCACCGTATCATTCCACCACTCGCTTCCCTTCCTGATACCTCTGCCTCCTACTTTCCTTTTGCCACATACTACCTCTGCACTTGCTTTCACTCCTTCCTTAAACAGTTGCCATTCAACCTCTACTTCTCTCTCTTCCATCTCTCTCACTTCCATCCACTCTTCATTTAGTCTTTCCTTGTACTCCCTCTCTTTTTCACTCTTCTCTAACTCACTAACTTTTATTACCTCTCTTACTTCACGCACTTACATTTAATATGAAGATATTAAAATGTAACACCGTAAAACAAGTGGGAATAGTGTTTGGAGGGTGAAAATCACGAATTATTGCCGACCGTTCATTAATGAGGTGAGAGACACGCGAGGCCTACACCCTGCTCTCTCGATGCCTGGAGGGAGACTGAGGCCTGTCTTTCTCTCTCTCTCTCTCTCTTTCCCATGCATAGACACACAGAAGACCACCCCCTAGGACCGGTTTGGAGATATTGGTACGGTAAATACACCGATAAACAAGGGAATAAGAGGAAAAATAGGTTATAATTGAAGATGGGGGGGAAGGAGGGGATTTTGACACATGTGGAGGAGTGATAGTAGGTATGGAGGGGAATTATCTCACTTAAACACAATTTTTTTTGTTTCAAGTGCTACTGGGGCCTTTTAAAATTATTTTTTTAGGCCTTACCTCTTAACCCTCAACTATCGGGTAGTTTTGTAACACTACTACCTGCCAAGTGGGTAGATTTACGCTAAACGAGCTTTATTCCATGCTCTTTTTCATGCATAAAGAAGAGCCAGAGCGTAATACAATTATGAATCCGTGAAAGGGCGATAATTGAGCTTTCCAATGACACCTGAACCATTCTTGTACGACCACGGGTTCTCTTGCAACTATGTTGCAATACGAAGGGAAAAAACCTAAAATACAGTAATTTCCTCAGTTTTTACCCTGTATCGCGGGACCAGGGAGGTGTAGACATGTGGTGGTGGTGTCAGTGGTGGGACGAGGTCCACGCTGAACGGTCAGAGCCCGCCTGAGGTCCTCCCACCGCGTGGACTCTCTCTGAGCCGATAATGTGCTCAAAATCGCATAGGACTTATGGCGGGACCCGCTCTTTAGGCCTTGGTTCTCTAACCGACTTAAGGCGGGACCCGCTATTTAGGTGTTAAAAGTGTTCTCGCCTTTGCCCACCAAAACCTCTTAAGAGTGTTCTCGCCGTTCCCGGGTTAACCCGTACTGTACCGTAGGATACAGTAATAAAAGTCCCCAGCAGTCCCAAGCAATGTGGCCAAAATAGCAGGAGAGACCACCTTTCCACCTCCACAGATGAGGCAACACTGGCCCTCCCACCCTTCAGTGAGTCTCATATAAGCTGAGAAGTGTTGCCATATCGGGCCAGCAGTGCTCACACGGTCGTGGTAACTGGTACAGCCTTGTACAGGCAGTTACAAGGAAAGTACATTACTGACGACTAATCTGTCGCTGGGACTGGAGAGTTACTTATCTACTTGAGAAATAAGGGGCTTATTCGAAATAATTCGAGGAAAGGTAGGCCTATAGGCTAAATGACTAAATCAAAATAGAAAAAGAGTACCGGTAGCCTAAGATAACAAAAGATTTACAGAGAAAGTGATGCAAAGCTCTCACTCAACAACTCTGGCTCGACATCACTATCATCAGATTCATATTTACGCTTCCTACTTATCCACCCATGAACATTTTCATCATCAAAGCCAGCCAGAAGCACGTGGCTCATCCGCTCTCGCGACCGTTGAAATTTAATGGCACGGGGATATTGACCCTCGTTCAACCCGTGCCCAAATGGAGTGCAATACAACTTCTTAAGCGATTTAAGTAGAGTCATGCCAAGCATTGTTTGCTCCACTAGCCTTTCATCACGGACTACCAAGGCCTCCGACATATTAACCTTTACATCTGCAATTATTACATTAAAGTCGGTAACTTTTTCCTTCTCTAGTACAGTTGCTCCGTCTGCGAAAGCGCTGGCATTATTAACTTTCACATTAACACCAGGCACCGACTCCACGGTCATCTTTGCCCTTCCGGCAACCTTGTATGGAATATAAACAATGGATGAACCAGTGTCTGGTAGTGCCAAACATTTCACACCATTTATGGTTACATTAACCTTGGCTGGTTTACGTGGCACTGGGTAAATCTGTGGACTACGGACAAGAAGAAGGGGCCTTATCTCGTTCATATCAATTACGCACCTACAACCTAGTAAAATATCTGCCCAGAGCAATCCAAAGCCTCGTTTTAGTTTCTCTGAAA
This sequence comes from Paralithodes platypus, assembly GCA_032716605.1. Taxonomy (NCBI): domain Eukaryota; kingdom Metazoa; phylum Arthropoda; class Malacostraca; order Decapoda; family Lithodidae; genus Paralithodes; species Paralithodes platypus. The sequence goes on from CM064504.1 coordinate 15,215,712, forward strand.
CCATAATCAAAGGTTTCATAGTCAGCTTACCCAAAGTAAGAGACTGACGACCCACTACCCCACATATTGGAGATACTTTACCTCTGTCTGGCGATAGGACTTTGTATTGGTCAGTAAGGCTTAATTGTTCTACATATTCCTTAGGAATCATTGTTGAGGAGCAACAAGTATCAAGAAGAAATTTAATTGGGATCGGGTTATCATTGATATGCCCCATCACAAAGAGAGTTTTGTTGTCGGAACCCCAGAAAAGATAGCAGCCTGACAACAGCATGATATTCGATATTTGATATTCGAAATTCGAATATCAAACAGAATTCTGACAACAGCATGATATTTGATATTTGATATTCGAATATAAAACTACATATGTTTGATATTCGAATATCAAACAGAATCCTGACAACAGCATGATATTTGATATTTGATATTCGAAATTCGAATATCAAACAGAATCCTGACAACAGCATGATATTTGATATTTGATATTCGAAATTCGAATATCAAACAGAATCCTGACAACAGCATGATATTTGATATTTGATATTCGAATTTGATATTCGAATATAAGAAAAATGTGATGTTCGAATATCAAAAAATGACATTTTTGATATTCGAATATCAAACAGAATCCTGACAACAGCATGATATTTGATATTTGATATTCGAAATTCGAATATCAAACAGAATCCTGACAACAGCATGATATTTGATATTTGATATTCGAATATAAAACTACATATGTTTGATATTCGAATATCAAACAGAATCCTGTCAACAGCATATTTTATATTTTATATTCGAAATTCGAATATCAAACAGAATCCTGACAACAGCATGATATTTGATATTTGATATTCGAATATAAAACTACATATATGTTTGATATTCGATTCGAATATCAAACAGAATCCTGACAACAGCATGATATTTGATATTTGATATTCGATATTTGATATTCGAATATCAAACAGAATCCTGACAACAGCATGATATTTGATATTTGATATTCGAATATAAGAAAAATGTGGTGTTCGAATATCAAAAAATGAATTTTTTTATATTCGAATAGTAAACAGAATCCTGACAATTAACAGCATGATATTTGATATTCGAATATAAGAAAAATGTGATGTTCGAATATCAAAAAATTACATTTTTGATATTCGAATATCAAATAGAATCCACTACATATGTTTGATATTCGAATATCAAACAGAATCCTGACAACAGCATGTTATTTGATATTTGATATTCGAATTTGATATTCGAATATAAGAAAAATGTGATGTTCGAATATCAAAAAATTAAATTTTTGATATTCGAATATCAAACAGAATCCACTACATATGTTTGATATTCGAATATCAAACAGAATCCTGACAACAGTATGATATATTTGATATTCGAAATTCGAATATCAAACAGAATCCGGACAACAGCATGATATTTGTTATTCGAAATTCGAATATCAAACAGAATCCTGACAACAGCATGATATTTGATATTCAAATATAAGATTTTTTTTTTTATATTCGAATATCAAAATAAGACACTGACAATACCATGACATTTGATATTTGATATTCGAATATATAAAAAATTTGATGTTCGAATATCAAAAAATTACATTTTTGATATTCGAATATCAAACAGAATCCTGACAACAGCATGATATTTGATATTCGAATTTGATATTCGAATATAAGAAAAATGTGATGTTCGAATATCAAAAATGAAATTTTTGATATTCGAATATCAAACAGAATCCACTACATATGTTTGATATTCGTATATCAAACTGAATCCTGACAACATGTTATTTGATATTTGATATTCGAATTTGATATTCGAATATAAGAAAAATGTGATGTTCGAATATCAAAAAATTACATTTTTGATATTCGAATATCAAACAGAATCCTGACAACAGCATGATATTTGATATTCAAATATAAGATTTTTTTTTTTTTATATTCGAATATCAAAAAGAGACACTGACAATAGCATGATATTTGTTATTTGATATTCGAATATAAAAAAAAAATTGATGTTCGAACATCAAAAAATTACATTTTTGATATTCGAATATCAAACAGAATCCTGACAACAGCATGATATTTGATATTTTATATTCGAATTTGATATTCGAATATAAGAAAAATGTGATGTTCGAATATCAAAAAATGACATTTTTGATATTCGAATAGTAAACAGAATCCTGACAATTAACAGCATGATATTTGATATTTGATATTCGAATATAAGAAAAATGTGATGTTCGAATATCAAAAAATTACATTTTTGATATTCGAATATCAAATAGAATCCACTACATATGTTTGATATTCGAATATCAAACAGAATCCTGACAACAGCATGTTATTTGATATTTGATATTCGAATTTGATATTCGAATATAAGAAAAATGTGATGTTCGAATATCAAAAAATTAAATTTTTGATATTCGAATATCAAACAGAATCCACTACATATGTTTGATATTCGAATATCAAACAGAATCCTGACAACAGTATGATATATTTGATATTCGAAATTCGAATATCAAACAGAATCCGGACAACAGCATGATATTTGTTATTCGAAATTTGAATATCAAACAGAATCCTGACAACAGCATGATATTTGATATTCAAATATAAGATTTTTTTTTTTATATTCGAATATCAAAATAAGACACTGACAATACCATGACATTTGATATTTGATATTCGAATATATAAAAAATTTGATGTTCGAATATCAAAAAATTATATTTTTGATATTCGAATATCAAACAGAATCCTGACAACAGCATGATATTTGATATTTGATATTCGAATATAAGAAAAATGTGATGTTCGAATATCAAAAAATGAAATTTTTGATATTCGAATATCAAACAGAATCCACTACATATGTTTGATATTCGTATATCAAACTGAATCCTGACAACATGTTATTTGATATTTGATATTCGAATTTGATATTCGAATATAAGAAAAATGTGATGTTCGAATATCAAAAAATTACATTTTTGATATTCGAATATCAAACAGAATCCTGACAACAGCATGATATTTGATATTCAAATATAAGATTTTTTTTTTTATATTCGAATATCAAAAAGAGACTGACAATAGCATGATATTTGATATTTGATATTCGAATATAAAAAAAAAATTGATGTTCGAACAACAAAAAATTACATTTTTGATATTCGAATATCAAACAGAATCCTGACAACAGCATGATATTTGATATTGATATTCGAATATAAGAAAAATGTGATGTTCGAATATCAAAAAATGACATTTTTGATATTCGAATATCAAACAGAATCCACTACATACTGTATGTTTGATATTCGAATATCAAACAGAATCCTGACAACAGCATGTTATTTGATATTTTATATTCGAATTTGATATTCGAATATAAGAAAAATGCGAGGTTCGAATATCAAAAAATTACATTTTTGATATTCGAATATCAAACAGAATCCTGACAACAGCATGATATTTGATATTCAAATATAAGATTTTTTTTTTATATCCGAATATAAAAGAGACACTGACCATGATATTTGATATTCGAATATAAAAAAAATTGATGTTCGAATATCAAAAAATTAAAATTTTTATATTCGAATATCAAACAGAATCCTGACAACAGCATGATATTTGATATTTGATATTCGAATTTGATATTCGAATATAAAAAAAATGTGATGTTCGAACATCAAAACATAAATTTTTTGATATTCGAATATCAAACAGAATCCTGACAACAGCATGATATTTGATATTCGAATATAAGAAAAATGTGATGTTCGAATATAAAAAATGACATTTTTGATATTCGAATATCAAACAGAATCCTGACAATAGCATGATATTTGATATTCAAATATAAGATTTTTTTTTTTATATTCGAATATCAAAAAGAGACACTGACAATAGAATGATATTTGATATTCGAATATAAAAAAAAATTTATGTTCGAACATCAAATGAAATTTTTGATATTCGAATATCAAACAGAATCCACTACATATGTTTGATATTCGAATATCAAATATCATGCTGTTGTCAGGACTCTGTTTGATATTCGAATATCAAAAATGTAATTTTTTGATATTCGAACATCAAATTTTTGTATATTCGAATATAAAATTAGAATATCAAATATCATGCTATTGTCATCTTTTTTATATTCGGATATAAACAAAAATCTTATATTTGAATATCAAATATCATGCTGTTGTCAGGAGTCTGTTTGATATTCGAATATCAAAAATGTAATTTTTTGATGTTCGAACATCACATTTTTTTTATATTCGATTATCAAATATCATGGTATTGCCAGTCTCTTTTTGATATTCGAATATAAAAAAAAATCTTATATTTGAATATCAAATATGCTGTTGTCAGGATTCTGTTTGATATTCGAATATCAAAAAATTAATTTTTTGATATTCGAACATCACATTTTTCTTATATTCGAATATCAAATATCAAATATCATGCTGTTGTCAGGATTCTGTTTGATATTCGAATATCAAAAATTTAATTTTTTGATATTCGAACATAAATTTTTTTTTATATTTGAATATAAAATTTGAATATCAAATATCATGCTGTCATCTTTTGTATATTCGGATGTAAAAAAAAATCTTATAATTGAATATCAAATATCATGCTGTTGTCAGGATTCTGTTTGATATTCGAATATCAAAAATGTAATTTTTTGATATTTGAACATCAAAATTTGTTTATATTCGAATATCAAATTTGAATATCAAATAACAAATATCATGCTATTGTCAGTGTCTCTTTTTTATATTCGGATATAAAAAAAAATCTTATATTTGAATATCAAATATCATGCTGTTGTCAGGATTCTGTTTGATATTCGAATATCAAAAATGTAATTTTTTGATGTTCGAACATCAAATTTTGTTATATTCGAATATCAAATATCATGGTATTGCCAGTTTCTTTTTGATATTCGAATATAAAAAAAAAATCTTATATTTGAATATCAAATATCATGCTGTTGTCAGTATTCTGTTTGATATTTGAATATCAAAAATTTAATTTTTTGATATTCGAACATCACATTTTTCTTATATTCGAATATCAAATATCAAATATCATGCTGTTGTCAGGATTCTGTTTGATATTCGAATATCAAAAATGTAATTTTTGATATTCGAACATCAAATTTTTGTATATTCGAAGATCAAATATCAAATATTATGGGATTGTCAGTGTCTCTTTTTGATATTCGAATATAAAAATTTAAAAAATCTTATATTTGAATATCGAATATCATGCTGTTGTCAGGATTCTGTTTGATATTCGAATATCAAAAATGTAATTTTTTGATATTCGAACATCACATTTTTCTTATATTCGAATATCAAATTCGAATATCAAATATCAAATATCATGCTGTTGTCAGGATTCTGTTTGATATTCGAATATCAAAAATGTCATTTTTTGATATTCGAACATCACATTTTTCTTATATTCGAATATCAAATTCGAATATCAAATATCAAATATCATGCTGTTGTCAGGATTCTGTTTGATATTCGAATATCAAACATATGTAGTTTTATATTCGAATATCAAATATCAAATATCATGCTGTTTTCAGGATTCTGTTTGATATTCGAATTTCGAATATCAAATATAAAATATCATGCTGTTGACAGGATTCAGTTTGATATTCGAATATCAAATATCATATATCATGCTGTTGTCAGGATTCTGTTTGATATTCGAATATCAAAAATGTAATTTTTTGATATTCGAACATCACATTTTTCTTATATTCGAATATCAAATTCGAATATCAAATATCAAATATCATGCTGTTTGTCAGGATTCTGTTTGATATTCGAATTTCGAATATCAAATATCAAATATCATGCTGTTGTCAGGATTCTGTTTGATATTCGAATATCAAACATATGTAGTTTTATATTCGAATATCAAATATCAAATATCATGCTGTTGTCAGGATTCTGTTTGATATTCGAATATCAAAAATGTAATTTTGTTATATTCGAACATCACATTTTTCTTATATTCGAATATCAAATTCGAATATCAAATATCAAATATCATGCTGTTGTCAGGATTCTGTTTGATATTCGAATTTCGAATATCAAATATCAAATATCACGCTGTTGTCAGGATTCTGTTTGATATTCGAATTTCGAATATCAAATATCAAATATCATGCTGTTGTCAGGATTCTGTTTGATATTCGAAATTCGAATATAAAATATCGAATATCATGCTGTTGTCAGGCTGCTAGAAAAGATCGACCTTTAGTCCTACATTGGTAGGCCTATATCTCCTGTCGGTCATCGTGTTTGTTAATTTAATACAAATGGATATATAAACGAAGTTATGAAAACACGAAGAGCTTACAATATAACCAAATAACGGAGGACAAACCAGATAAATTCGCAGATAGAGCACGGATGAACTGGTTTGGGCTGCGTGTTGACAGTGTTGTTGTGACTGTTGTTGTGTTGTGACAATGTTGACAATGTTGCCTCAGTGATACTAATTATCGACATCTAGGCTAATTGCAATATCCTTAAAATATAAATAAATAGGTTAAATAAAAAATATTTTGTTTCCAAAAATACAAACATTTAGGCTAGTTAAATGTTAATAGTTCAGTTCAGTTGGAATTCGGGAAGTTTAGCCTTAACGTCGGCACTTCCCTAAGAGGTTTTGTTATTTTTCTTTTTGTGACTTTGTGACGTGCTCATTTTGTCTAAAAATAAATATATCTCATTTTTCATCCCTTTTTCTGAAATCTTCTTTCTTCAGTTTTGTTTCTTCTCTCTTCTTCCTTCATTCTTGTTTCTTCTCTCTTCAGTCTTCTTATTTCAGTTCTTTCAATTTTTTCTCTCGTACTCTCCACATTTGATAGATTGTCTGTTTCACTCTATCGCCTATTTCTTTGTTAAATAAAAGATGTCCGATGACTTGGTTTTCATTTTCAATATAAGGCTGTTGGAACCCTGGATCTTTTATTCTGCATGCTTTATAAAATGAACAGTGTAGTAGAAAATGTTTTAGGTCTTCTGTTCCTTCCTTACACAGATCGCATTGTGTCTCTCCTCCCACATGCCTATTTCTATCTTTTAGATTTAAGTTATTTGTCCTACATCTGTAAAATATTATAGATGCCTGTGTGTTGTCATAAATATCTTCCTCGCTCTTAATCTCCTTCTTATAACTTCTATACACTTCTAGGCTACTCTTCTCTGCCAACTCCTCTCGCCATCTTCCCGAATCCCAGTCCAGAACTCTTTTTCTAATGTCCTTCTTAATATTTGCTAAATTTGTTTCTCCTAACTTCAAATTCCCTACATACTTTCTAATTTCTGCAGTCCAGGGATCTTTACTATTTCTAAGTTTTTCCTCTGTGATTCTTCTTAGCAAGTCATTACTTTCCTCTCCTACTAAATATTTAAGATATTTTATGTTACCTTCCATAATTCTTGCCTCCATTGATGAGGCTCGTATTTCACCCCTTAAGGTTACCTTTTGGGCATATCTGGGTGCCCCTAATATGTGTCTAAAAACCCTATTCTCTATATTTTGTAATTTATTTATTTCTGTTTTTGAAAAACCTATAACATTCGAGCCATACAGGACTGCTGGTATCACAATACTTTTCCAATATGTTTTTCCAATAAGTATCGTATTACAACTTTGTGATATTACCGGGTATGTAATGTAATATATGTAATGTATGTATGTAATATATGCCATTCTATTTGCTTTATCCAAAGCTTCTATTTTCTGGGTTTTAAAACATTTTTTATTATCATTAATTTGTATTCCTAGATATTTAATTTGTTTTACCACTTATATTTCTCGTATGTTGTTTGGTTTGTTTTTCATATTAAATATTAGGATTTTACTTTTGTCTTTATTTATACTTAAGCCACACTCTCCCCCTATCTCTATTAATTTATCTATTACTCTTTCTGCTTCCTGGATTGTATGAGCCAAGAGTAGCCCGTCATCGGCATAAAACAATGAATTTATTTTGAAACACTCATCTACAAACCCTCTTTTATTTTCTAACTGCTTAATTATCTCATAAGTTATTAATTTAAATAATGTTGTGGACCCCGTACAGCCTTGTCTGATGCCGCTTGTTACCTTAATCTCCGTCTCATTTACTTGCCCCTTATTTATAATTGTACTATCTTCTTTATATATGTTACTTACTATGTCTATAACATTTGAATTTATATTGTAATCTTTTAATACTTTTATCAGTTTCTCCCTTCTGATTGAGTCATAGGCCTTTTTAAAGGCTATTGAGATTACTATGAGTGACCTCTTTTGTTTAAATATTTTATCTATACAGTATTTAAATATAAAAAGATTATTTTCGATTCTACCCTTATTTGTAAACCCACTCTGTGTCTCCCTTACCTCTCCATTCTCCCTAATGTGTTCTTCTATTTTATTTTTAATTGCTGTCGTCATGAAAAGTTTATATGATATGTCTGTCAGAGCGATTGGCCTCAATTAATTTACCTTTGGTTTATTTACTTTTGGTAACATAACAGTTTTTGACTTCTTCCACTCTTCTGGAATTACATTTGTGTCCATAATTGTTATGCCCTGTTTTTCTACAGGTTTAACTTGGGTAATGTGAGTTCTAAATGACTGGGTATATAAGGCTGCATGCACAATACAAGATATGAGGAATAGAGAACACAAAGAAACACATGGTAGCAAGTTACATGATCACGTTTATTTATATACCACTGCAGAATACTCGTGCAAGACAATATAATAGAATCTAACAACACTAGCATAAGTGGATCTGGATGGAGCCTAGTCTCCCACTTCCAACGTTCAGGTATTAATCTTCTGATCACTGGCTTTAATTCAACAGGTTTATATACCGAAGACCATCAATGTTACTTATAGAATCATATTCACTGTTAGATTTATTACTGGTAGCTCTGGTGCACATGTAGTAGTTCACAGACTAGATTAGACACGCGTATTTTAGAGCACGGGAATTCTAGTAACCTCAGGGGGTACTGATCTAAGTTTTATATTCTTGTCTCAGAAATACATAGAACGCAAATCAGTGGGCGAACATTCAGATATCACTAGGGTTTCCTTCTAGGTAATAATATCTGGATATATTTTTTTTTTTTTTTTTTTTTTCTATATTCCAACTTACTTCCTCTCGGGCATAGGCTGAGAGCCTTAACATTCACCGCTTTACAATGAACAGTGAAGCCCGTGAGGTCTTGTTCCAGTCTAGGGAGTGAGACATGTGAAGCACGTAGAGCACAACGAGCACCTGCCATCTTGCCTTCACATGAGGCACGGTGCTCACTCATGGCCCGAAACGACCCCATCCCTGAAGCCATCTCGTTCCCGTGCTTCACTGTCTCACCCACTACACTCGGACTCTCACACTTACACACACACAACGCCACCTTGATTATGGTTGATTACGAGAGTTAGTATCGCCTGTTAATTATTGAACACTGATACGCTTAGCACTTCCTAATTGAATGGTTATATGAATTATACTGGGGCAAAGAGATAGCCACTTCGTAGAAATATTAATTAGTGAATCTCTAAACAGCACAGTAATATGTAGTACTGATAAAGGGAATCTTGGGTAGTATCTGATGGGTCTGGTCCTGGTTATCTTGCGTCCATGATGTTGGGGGCTAACGACTGGTTCCGCGGCCGTCCATATGTGTGAAGTTCTCAAATACGTGGGCAGGTCCTTCTATCCAAATCTGCCACGGAGTCTGCCGGCTCTGGAATCTCACTCCGGAACAACACAAGGGCAGAGCTAGAAGTTAACTGCAGGGTAGTGACCCCTGGTTGGTGTCTAGCTTTCAACTGATTTGACTGGGGGCGGGAGCTAGATTTATAGGCTCGGTTCTGGACCCTGTAGACAGTAGGGATCTCGAGTCTTATGGACTTATTTGAGCTCTCAATAGATATGGGGACTAGGTAAGATGGTATTTACTGTTGTGGCACATGACTATAGGAAGCCTTTATATTTTCATATAACTGAGCCTTAGTAAGAGGTACTATTTTGGCTATACTGGAAGTATTTAGGGGAGAGAGACTGGATCTACTTTGCGAGGAGGATGGGGACAGCTGTGATAGGAGCGTCTCTCTTAGATTGTTCAATCTTCATTCTATGGTATAGCTGAGGTGCTAATTTAGTGATCAGAGCATGCAAGAAAGGTAAATGGTTTATTGTGAGTTAATAGAGGTTAGTAAAGGTGTTAGTCATGCATGGTTAGTTCATTGGTAGGAAGAATTCCTGTGCTACCTGGCAATGACTCGGAAGTCAAAACAGGGGCCAGGTATACCTCCGCGGGGGTGGGGTCTCCCTCCTCGGGTGGGCAAAAAGGGGGAGCTGGGCGCCCTCTCTCTGTGATAGTCGTCCGGCGGCTGTGGCTAGGGGCTTGCCATATCACCAGTGTTCGTAATAACCCTCTGTGTATGAGACAGATGTGGGTGTCCTTAATACCAAAACCGAAAGTGCCTTGGCTAGCTGGTTTTACTCGGCTGGTTGTTAATTGTAGGGTTTGCTGGATGTGGTGGAGACTGGGTTGCTAACTCTGCCACATTTATCTGGAAGTATGGCAATAGAAGTTAGTTACTGGCGAGACGGCTAGCCTCGCACCGACGACGATTGGGTGCAGGGTTGTGAATGGGTTGTAAGAGAATAGATGGCATGCAAGGGGCTAGTAAAGTTCTAATGTTGTTCTGGCCTACTAAGTGAAGGTAGGCTGGATAGGAGTATATATATAAAAGGTTGGAGAGCGTTAGCAACGGACAATTCAAGGATCTTCAAGAGGTATGAGAGAGAGGCTAGGTCGGACAAGAGTAGAGAAGCGCGGGGTCTTATAATGAGAGGGGAGGAGTGCAGGGGGCTATAGGGGAATTTGACCCTAAGGTCTCTGGGCGTGGGGGTGGCATTAGGCTGCAGTTGATATGGGAGTTTGAAAAGGCAGTAGAATACGTTAGCCAAATGCTACCGGGGAATGCAACTATGGGGTGGTATATGAGTCTGGAAAAGATAGAGTTATGTGATCAGTCCGAGGGGTTATGGATACTATTAGTTGGCCCTGGGAACTGCGTTTTCTATGAAATATAAATATACCAACAACAGCGGCAGTTCGTAGGGGTACTTAGTTATTGTTTCGGGGTACTTATGACAGATACTGGTAACCAGGTTATCTTATACAATCTCTGGTTGGGGTAAGAGGTGTATGACACGAAGTAAATTGGCGTAGTGTGGACTGTGGATACGAAGGAGGCAAGGGGAAGACGTATGACAATTGTGGAAAAGTAAATGGAAAAAGGTGAACACAATGGCGGATAAAAATACTTAACCTAAGGATTGAATACATAGATTTATGGGGCGATGGGTCTTCAGAAGCTTAGTCTGGCAAGACAAGATGTTAGGGAATGTTAATATTAATACTTAAACTAAGGATTGCATACATCGATGAACGACGACATTATAGTCGTCGTCCTAATAAGGTGATGAAACCTGGTTGATCTGTACTTGGCACAATACGACACAAGGACAGTGCCGCTATGTCGTATCAATACTGGTGGCAGTTAATATTAGAGACACTAGTTACTAGAGGAACAATGCAAGGGGGCGACTGAGCACGGGTTACATATATCTATACTCGTCATGGGAAATGAGATACAAGGTCTAGGGACAGGCGTGGGTGTTTTAACTTCTAAGATATATAACATCTACTTCTCGGATGTAAGAACATACATAGATATAATTATGGCTGTCTGATGTGTTGGCATTGGCTCAACGTCGGGACAGGGCATGGGTGTTTTTAATATGAATGTATATTCCTGTTCATCATCTTTGTAGTTAGGAGTGTAGGACACGAGGGGGTAGTGTACATGAGGTGTGGAAAAATGGTCAGTTTAGAAGGGGTATCTAGGTGCGGCCTGGAGCTGCTTAGCCCTGCGGGCTTGGGCCTGTCTGAATTGGCTGGCTCGGTCAGCTGGTCCTTTCGTTCTGTGGACCTTTCCTTTGGGTGTTTCTGTGTGGTGTTCGTTTGTGGCTTCTGTGGTGGGCTTCTCGTTCTGGGGCATTTTAATAATATTATTAAAGCACATTGCAAGTTTTTCTAAGCACTTATCACTTTGTGACAATGCTTTATATAACTCAGGTTTCATTGCATCAGGGCCTGCTGCTTTTCTATTCTTTAATTTCTTTATATTTTCCTTTAATTCTCCCACTGTAATGTTTGGTTTCTCCATGTAGTTTATGTTTTTATTAACTCTTAAAGCCATTCCCATGTGTTCCCGTAACTCTTCTGTAACTGTGACTGATTGTATGTTATAATTGTGTTCATCATTTACATTCATCCCTATTTTAAATAATTTACCTTCTTGCCTGTCCTCCATTTCTTTCTCTTTTAATTCTCTATATTCCCTATTTATATCCTCATTCCAAACTTCCTCGATGTTATTGTCATGCATTTTATATATACCACTCCAAAACATATTTAATTCCTCTACAGCCCTTTTATCTGACAATACTTCTCCTTCATCGTTATAAAGTTTTAATTCTTTTATTTCGTTTTGACTTTTGTTTCTTAGTTTATTTATATATTTCCACATCTTTTTACTCGCATCTCCTCCCTCTATTATCTCTCTAGTCTTTTTCCTCTCATGTATATAAATGGCTTCCCTGATCTCTTTCTGTACTTTACTTTATTGTTCCAAGAAAAGTATGTTACTTCTCTCCTCTTCCTCTCTATTTTTAGAATTTCTTCTTAATCTATTATAATATCTCCTCTTTTTTATACCTTTTCTAATACTGTCATTCATCCATGGTGCCTCTTGTTTTATTTTGTCTCTTCCTAAAGGTAGTTTTAAGTATATCATCAGCTGTCTCCTTCATTACTCTATTGAAGACTCTTATATCGTTACTCTCTTCTCTCGTTATTCTATTTTCTAGTTCCCTAATAAATTTGACTATGGTCTCCTCGTTTGTTTTATAGTATTCTTTTGTTTCCCATTTCTTCCCTTTAAAGGATTTACTATTTGAATTATTCCACTCAAAATATACCTCAATAAGGTTGTGGTCTGACAGATCATAAACGTCTTGCTTTTCATCTATTTTCATACTTTTAAAATCTTCATACATTTTATCTGAAATTAAAACATAATCTATTACGCTAGATTGCTCGTTTCTTCGCCATGTTATCTCCCCATTACACTCCTGGTCATCATTTAACATATTTAATTTAAATTTATCCATCAAATCTAGTATAATGTGTCCATTATAATTTAGTTTTTGTTTACCTTTGAACCCCACATGGGCATTCATGTCACCTAATATAACTCTTTCATCTTCCATTTGGTCTAAATGTCTCTCTATCTCCTTCATTTCATCATTCCTTACCTTATCATTTACAGAAAAGTATAACAAGAACAAGTGTACAAATTTCCCATGTATAGATCCTTTTACATAAAGTAAATCTTTATTTTTACACTCTACCTTGCTTAAACTTACTTTATCTGTTATTTCAAAGAGTAACATTAAACCACCACCCTTCCTATCATTAATATTCCTCATACTTTCAATTACTTCAAATCCATCCACCAAAATGTTTCGTATTTTAAATTGTGTCTCAGTTAGACAAAGAAAAATATTTGTATTATTATTATTATTATTATAGGTAACTAAACCCTTTAATTCTTCATATTTTGCTTTAGTCAATCCTTGTACATTTATTAATTTAAATACTAAATACTCACTTCCCTTGTTGGCAGGAAATAAAGTAGTTCAGTTCAGGTCTTGGGCGGGAAGCTAGGCCTTTGCAACGGCGCCTCCCTTTTGTTGTTGTTGAAATTGGCGCAATCTCCTATCTTGGAGTTCGCTCTTTGAACGATGGCATACCTAGTCATGCTTAGTGGGGGAATAAGAAGAGATCTTCTTGTCTTGTCCCCACCTCTATCGACTGTGCCAGCCTTACTAATTTTGTGTTATACCCATCTGCTTATCATACCTAAACTTAAAAGCATCTATTGATGGTGCTGTGACTACTTGGTCAGGTAGGGCATTCCACTCGTTGATTATCCTAATGGAGAACGCGTTACCCTTTAGTGCAGTTAGTGGCTGTTTCATTATTTTGTATTATTATTTTTTAACCCTCTTCATATTTGTTATGCCCTGATTTTATTCAGGTTTAACGTATTGGTTAAGGTTAGTTCTTTCAAGACTGGAACTTCAGAGTTCATACAATACATGCAAGAAAACAATAGAGGATACATATAACACCGAAATAATATTAAGAACAGTTTATTTATCTTAAACTCTACGAACATACATATGAGTTAATACTGAGAACATGGAAAGTAAAATTGATACAACAGAAATACCAAATCTTCGAGCACAAGCGAGGATCTAGATGGAGCTCAGGTATATTAAGTCAGATCAACCGCTTCTCTTCCTTCAGGGTAAATTGGAGAATTTAGAGTTTACTGAAGAGTTAACAAAGACCTAGCCTTGGCTGGATATTCAGAGAGGAGATTGTTAATAATTAAATATAGACAAAGTCAATCTAAAGTAGACATACATATAAGTATATTGTTTTGTCACTGTCACCTGACGCACTGGTGAATAAAATGAAATTAAGCGTAGTGTATTTTAACTAGATTACACTTATTCACAGTTATAATAATAATAATAATAATAATAATTCTTTATTCCAGACACATAAGATAGATACAGTATAAATACAGTACGATCTAATGGTCCATATCACATACACTTCTCGTCAGAGCACAGATAATAATTATACACAAAGATATATTAATAAAGACACAATAAAATAAAATATACAGTAGGCCTATTTACAGAATAGAACACATATCACATTTTGTCACAATATAACACAGATAGGCTAACTAAGGCTATTGCTCAATGTTGGTTAACACCTATTGCACAGATCATTGCTCATAGTTCAATTAGACCTATATATTACATTACATACTATGTGTGCAGCAGCTTCTGCCAGTGAGATATAATACGGGATTCATAGATATGATCACTAGACCAAAGAGCTACAATCAGCGTGTTACTGGAGGATTGCAGTCGCTGCGAAAAGCTGTACACCAGTCTCCTGATGACAGCCCGACAGCACTGCACATCCAACAGTGTGCACACCATACTAGTGCTTTCATATTTAGAGAGACCAATGAACATCTTGAGTATATTATGATAGGATGTACACAGACCATTTATGGTGGCTCTCTTATACTTCCACCACAAATGGGCCGTGTACATAGAGGAACAATATGTCCGGAACAAAGTGACTTTAGTTTCCCAATTACACATGTGGAATTTTCTCAAGATGGTGTTACCACGTAAATATAGCTGTCTGCGCTGACGGCCGATATCTGCATCATCTGAGCCATCTGAGCAATCGTTTGAGATAATGTGTCCCAGGTATTTTATTTTGTTTACTTCTTGAATAATTTGATTATTGAGTGAGAAATTTGGCAGTTTACTTTTATACAGTAATTTTGATCTAAATATAAGAACAGCACTTTTCAGTGGGTTGAATTTAACACAATGTTTACTACCAAAAGATTCACATATATCAAGAAGTTTGCTCAGACCCGCAGAAGACGGTGCAATAATGACCAGATCATCAGCATACATGAGATGGTTGATGATTTTATTCCCACCATAACATCCAATCTGCTCTTTATTCAATTTATCACTTAATTCATCCATATATACATTGAATAAGTAAGGTGAGAGAATACTACCCTGTCTCACTCCATTGGTTACTGTAAAGGAATCCGAAATAATGTTACCCCATCTTACATTAAATGTTTGATTGGCGTACCAGTACTTCAAGATTCTCAGTATATAGGATGGCACTCCCCTTGTTGCTAATTTATCAAACAGGATATTGTGGCAGACTCTGTCAAATGCCTTACTAGCATCAAGAAAGCATGCAAAAATAGAGCTGTTCATTTTGATGTACCCATCCACTAGCTCCTTCAGAGTGTAGATGCACTGGTCCGTACCACGATTCTTTTTAAAACCAAATTGATTACTATAAGTTGAGATATACACTGAGATTCTGTCTAAAATGATTAACTCTAGTATCTTACTTACAATACTGGCAAGGGCAATAGGTCTATAGTTGTCTTTTGATGTAATTTTGCCAGCCTTGTCTTTAATTACTGGTATCAAGGTAACAGACATCATAGATTCTGGTAGGAAACCATGGATTAGAAAGCTGGTAAAGCAACTGCTGAGTTTCTCCAAGAGGAGAGTGGAGGAGTACTTCAAATGTTCAGCATATATACCATCAAAACCACAGGATTTGTTAGCATCTACCCTACTTATTGCAGCCTTGATTTTTTCACTTGTAACTTTAATTGTGTCATATTTTTCTTCTTTGTTACACTCTGTTGTAGCAGCAATGGTATTTCCTTGGTGCCCAACAGAGTTAAACAAAGTTTGGTAATGTGTTTTCCAAAGATTGGCTATGTTATTAGTACCAGAGATCCCATCTACACTAACGGGTAGAGGTGTGCAGCTATTATGCATTTTTTTAATATCCTTCCAGAAGCCAATGTGTCTTTGCTAGCAAAGTTTTTGGCCAATGCTTCTCTATATAATACATAGTCGATACTTGAAAACTTGATTATATAACACTGGTAGAAATTGCAGAGTCGAGATGTGTAGACTCTATTATCTAACACTTGTATAAATTTGTACAGAGTCAATATTGTGGACTATATAACTATATAACTACTATATAACACTGGCGCACTGGGGTGAACTTTAAAGAGTCGATATGGTTAAGACTCTAACTTCCTTAGCCTCGTCTCTCTCTCTTCTTATTGTTTAAATGTGCAGTTTGCTTGGAGGGTTGCGGTGTCCCCAGATTACTGCACAGGCGTTTTAAGAGGGGTGGAAAAAAAAGTTGTGTTAGTATAATAGGAGTTAGGATAGATAGTAAAGGTGGGTTTTATATTGTTTAGAGAGATAGTTTGTCGTCATCTTTTAACCTAAGACGTGTGCATGGGGGGTATGAGACACCACACTCCTGTGCGCACGTATTTGAGCTGTTCCCATCACTAACATCGTTATTTTACCATAAATAGCATTAATACTTATCCATATGCGCCTATTATAGGTTGATTATAAAGGTATTAACCTGTTACAACAATAAAACAAGTGGAAACAGTGTTTGGATGGTCAAAATCGGCGATACAGGCCGGGAGTTACATAATGTATGGCTGAGGCAACCTCCCTCCTCTCCTCCCCTCCCCTTGTCTGGAGAGACACTGTTACGCAATAGTCTCTCTCTCGCTCTTTCCCATGCTTGGTAACAGTGATGACAAAGCCCTGCTACCAACTCGCTAATGTTAGCACGAAAATAGACCACAGAATAAGGGAATAACAGGGAAAATAGGTGATAACTGAAGGAGGGGAGGAAAGTGGGGAAGGAGGGGAGGTGGAGGAGTGATATTTGGCATGGCCCATGGGCAAAAAAAAAAAAAAAAAAAAAAGATTTTTTATTTTTTTTTTGGGGTGTTTTAAATGGATTTTTTTTTTTCCCAGACTCTTAAGAGTCTTCCCGCAGTCGCCCGGGGAAACTCTTAAGAGTCTTCCAGCAGTTGTTGGGTTAAGAGTTTTCCCGCAGTCCACCGGGGGAACTCTTAAGAGTCTCTCGGCAGTTCCCGGGTTAACCAGTGATGAAGTTCTGCTAAGGTACTCTTGTAATGGGGCTTTTAATATTGTGCCTTAGTTATGACAAAATAACACAATATCGGACGAACACAAGAAGAGTTTTAGTACTTCTCTTCTTGACTATCTCTAACCATTTTAAGAGGTTCAAAGAACTCAGGGCGGTGTTAACCTTTTAGTTGCAAAGTCTAATGGGATGCCACAGACAAAATGCACCTAGGACTTATGTTTGCAGAGTCCCTGTGAGGGTGTCTCGCTAAGCCCTTTATACACAAAAGATCGTGGGATGCCAGATCTTCTGTGAGAAGTGGTAGTGTAACTAAAATGCCCCAGAACAAGAAGCCCACCACAGAAGCCACGAGCGAACACCACACAGAAACACCCGAAAGAAAGGTCCACAGAACGAAAGGACCAGCTGACCGAGCCAGCCAATTCAGACAGGCCCAAGCCCGCAGGGCTAAGCAGCTCCAGGCCACACCTACATACCCCTTCTAAACTGACCATTTTCCACACCTCACGTACACTACCCCCTCGTGTCCTACACTTCTAACTACAATGATGATGAACAGGAATATACATTCATATTAAAAACACCCATGCCCTGTCCCTAGGTTGAGCCAAAGCCAACAAATCAGACAGCCATATATCTATGTATGTTCTTACATCCGAGAAGTAGATGCTATATATCTTAGAAGTTAAAACACCCACGCCTGTCCCTAGACCTCGTATATCATTTCCCATGACGAGTATAGATATATGTAACCCGTGCTCAGTCGCCCCCTTGCATTGTTCCTCTAGTAACTAAGTGTCTCTATAATATTAACTGCCACCAGTATTGATACGACATAGCGGCACTGTCCTTGTGTCGTATTGTGCCAAGTGCAGATCAACCAGGTTTCATCACCTTATTAGGACGACGACTATAATGTCGTCGTTCATCGATGTATTCAATCCTTAGTTTAAGTATTAATATTAACATTCCCTAACATCTTGTCTTGTCAGACTAAGTTTCTGAAGACCCATCGCCCCATAAATCTATGTATTTAATCCTTAGGGTAAGTATCTTTATCCGCCATTGTGTTCCCCTTTTTCCATTTACTTTTCCACAATTGTCATACGTCTTCCACTTACCTCCTTCGTATCCACAGTCCACACTACGCCAATTTGCTTCGTGTCCTAGACTTCTTACCCCAACCAGAGATTGTATAGATAACCTTTGTTACCAGTATCTATCATAGTACCTCGAAACAATAACGCAGTACCCCTACGAACTGCCGCTTTCCTTTGGTCTATATTTCATAGAAAACGCAGTTCCCAGGACACTAGACGTACAAAAAAGCGTGTCAAATAATAGGTCCATAACCCCTCGTATGTACGAGAAATAATACACCATGTTTTTCCTTACTTTATCCACAGTCAAGCACACACCTACAGTTAACCTCCTTCTCCCCCACCGTCCCACAGTCCACATGATTCTATCTTTTCCAGACTCATATACCACCCCGTATTTGCATCCCCCGGTAGCATTTGATTAACGTACTTTCACTGTCCTTTCAAACTCCAATATCAATTGTAGCCTAATGCCACCCCCACGCCCAGGGACCTTAGGGTCAAATTTCCCTGTAGCCCCTGAGCTTCCCCCCCTTCTCATTAAGATACCCGCGCTTCTCGACTCTTGTCCGACCTAGCCTCTCTCTCATACCTCTTGAAGATCCTTGATTTTTCCGTTGCTAACACTCTCCAACCTTTTATATATATACTCCTATCCAGCCTACCTTCACTTAGTAGTCCAGAACAACATTAGAACTTTACTAACCCCTTGCATGCCATCTATTCTCTTACAACCTATTCACAACCCTGCACCCAATGGTCATCGGTGCGAGGCTAGCCGCCTCACCAGTAACTAACTTCTATTGCTTCCATACTTCTACATACTTCCAGATAAATGTGGCAGAGTTAGCAACCCGTCTCCACCACATCCAGCAAACCATACAATTAACAACCAACCGATTAAAACCAGCTAGCCAAGGCACCTTCGGTTTTGGTATTAAGGACACCCACATCTGTCTCATAAACAGAGGGTTATTACAAACACTGGTGATATGGCAAGCCCCTAGCCACAGCCGCCGGACGACCATCCCAGAGAGAGGGCGCCCAGCTACCCCTTTTTACCCACCCGAGGAGGGAGACCCCCACCCCTGCGGAGGTGTACCTGACCCTTGTTTTGACTTCCGGGTCATTGCCAGGTAGCACAGGAATTCTTCCTATCAATGAACTAACCATGCATGACTAACCCCTTTACTAACCTTTATTAACACACAATAACCCATTTACCTTTCTTGCACACTCTGATCACTAAATTAGCACCTCAGCTATACCATAGAATGAAGACTGAACAATCTAAGAGAGACGCTCCTATCTCAGCTGTCCCCATCCTCCTCGCAAAGTAGATCCAGTCTCTCTCCCCTAAATACTTCCAGTATAGCCAAAATAGTACCTCTTACTAAGGCTCAGTTATATCATATTATGAGGGCTTCCTATAGCCATGTGCCACAACAGTAATCACCACCTTACCTAATCCCCGTATCTATTGAGAGCTCAAATAAGTCCATAAGACTCGAGATCCCTATGGCCTACAGGGCCCAAAACCGAGCCTATAAACCCAGTTCCAGCCCCCAGTAAAATCAGTTGAAAGATAGACACCAACCCAGGTTGGTCACCAGAGTTGACCTTGAGCTCTATCCATGCTAGTTACTGAGAAGTAAGTTCCAGAGCTGGCAGACTCCGTGGCAGATTTGGATAGAAGGACCTGTCCACGTATTTGAGAACTTCATACATATGGACACCCTGGACGGCCGCGGAACCAGTCGTTAGCCCCCAACATCATGGACGCAAGATAACCAGGACCAGACCCATCAGATACTACCCAAGATTCCCTTTATCAGTACTACATTGTTACAGTGCTGTTTAGAGATTCACTTATTAATATTTCTACGAAGTGGCTATCTCTTTGCCCCAGTATAATTCATATAACCATTCAATTAGGAAGTGCTAAGCGTATCAGTGTCCATTAATTAACAGGCGATACTAACTCTCGTAATCAACCATATACCCAGAAATTATTACATAGAAGTGAAACCCTAGTGATATCTGAATGTTCGCCCACTGATTTGCGTTCTATGTATTTCTGAGACAAGAATATAAAACTTAGATCAGTACCCCCTGAGGTTACTAGAACTCCCATGCTCTACAATACGCGTGTCTAATCTAGTCTGTGAACTACTACTTGTGCACCAGAACTACCAGTAATAAATCTAACAGTGAATATGATTCTATAAGTAACATTGATGGTCTTCGGTATATAAACCTGTTGAATTAAAGCCAGTGATCAGAAGATTAATACCTGAACGTTGGAAGTGGGAGACTAGGCTCCATCCAGATCCACTTTTTTTTTTTTTTTTTTTTTTTTTTTCTATGTGATTGAAGGAGGCAAAAGGCATAACTGCCTATAGCGAGTGCCTCCCCCATAGTTGAAAGAGTGACAGGGCCAAAATCAAGGGACGTTCGAGTCAAAATGCCTGGACACACGGAGTTTGAAGCAATTTAAGTCATAGGAAGAGGGAAAGACTGATTCTGGGAGAGAGTTCCAGAGCTCAGATGTTGAGTAGAAGAAAGTTTGAGAGTAACGTTTCACTCTTGGGTTGGAGAGTTGCACAGAGTAGGGGTGGGTTTGAGTTGCAAGACGGGTACCACGTGTCCTACGTAAAGGAGGTGGTATGCACTGGGATAGCTCTGAGGAACACTGATTATTATAGTAGCGATAGAATAGCGAGAGAGATGCAACATTGCGGCGGAGAGAGAGAGATTGCAGAGAGTTGGTGAGTGGACGGGAGTTAATGATACGAAAGGCCTTCCTTTCAACTTTGTCTAGGAGAGCGGTGTGAGAGGAACCTCCCCACACATGTGAACAATACTCAATACAAGGGCGAATACTTATGCTAGTGTTGTTCAATTCTATTATATTGTCTTGCACGAGTATTCTGCAGTGGTATATAAATAAACGTGATCATGTAACTTGCTACCATGTGTTTCTTTGTGTTCTCTATTCCTCATATCTTGTATTGTGCATGCAGCCTTATATACCCAGTCATTTAGAACTCACATTACCCAAGTTAATCCTGTAGAAAAACAGGGCATAACAGTAACTTTCACTAGTAAAGTGTTGAGGGGTAGGGATGCCTGAGTCCCTCAACTTTTACTAAGGAAAGTGTACTTATAAGAAGGTGACTATGTTAAATACTGGGATGCAATTACTAACAAAGTTCCTCTAATAAGACACTTGTGAACTTTCAATAGTGAAAGAATTGAGGAGTAGGGATGCCTGTGTTCCTCAACTTTCAACTAGGGAAAGCGTAACCTAGAGAAGGTGACTATGTTAATCACTGGGATGCCAGTAATAACAAAGTTCCTTTTATAGGGCACAGTTACCGTACCTACAATATTAAGAAGAGAAGTGGAGGGATGCCTACACACTTCAAACTTTAACATTGGCGATACAGCCTATTAGAGGTCTCTATGTTAACTGATGGGATGCCACAATTAACAAAGATCCCTTAACCCGTACTGTACCGTAGAATACAGTAATATAAGTCCCCAGCAGTCCCAAGTGTTATGCCCTGATTTTATACAGGATTAACTTGGTATAGGTGAGTTCTGCAAGACTGGGTTATTGGATTTCTTGCAAAATACATAAAGAGAATCAACAGAGGACATAGATAATCTCGGATAAATGGTTTGTAATACAGCTTTATTCTCAATAGAACTCAGGTAGAAGGTACGTAATAGAATTCCACGAACAATAGAGGTTGGAGCACGCAGGTAGGTTATTGGACTTGTTACCACCTCCCAGCACTTATCGCGGATTTGGATAGAGACATACTTCCCACTTCCAACGTTCAGGCATTATTCTTCTGATCACCTTGCTTTATGATACGTAGGGTACATGAATCACACAGGTTAGGCATTTCGCTTTGTTAACTCTCTCTGGTAATATGACTCTTACTCAAGGATGAAAGTATAAGTAATGTGGTTATTGCCCAAGAATTAACGTGAAGGGATAACTGTAACTAGTTGCACTGGTCTAGGATGTTCACTTGTCTAGGTGATACTTCGGACCGAAAATATCAGTGAGGGCGAATCAGGTCAAACCTGATGGCAAGAATAATTACGGGAGTCAGTTCGCCTAAGCTAAATTTCACTGATATATATTAATGTGTACTATCATAATTACTTGTTTCCTAATCATCAGAGAAAGTTGAGACACAATCGAATACACTGGATGGTTGATAACATCCAGTGTATTCGATTGTGTCTCAACTTTCTCTGATGATTAGGAAACAAGTAATTATGCTAGTACACATTAATATATATCAGTGAAATTTAGCTTAGGCGAGCTAACTCCCGTAATTATTCTTCCGTAACACTGGTACTCTGTGAAGTAACACTGTGATGGAGTTTTCCTGGTTATCTTGCGTTAGTGATGTTGGGGGTTAACAGTAGCTCTGGGGCCGTCCAAGCTGTCCGGTAGTGTAGAGGGGTTGCAGATGGGCTTCTTGCGGGCGGTTGTGCACCTTTTTGGCAACAATTGCTGATGGGTTAAGACAGTCGATTGTTGCCAAGGAGTTATTCTTGCCGAGTCCTCACTCAAGAGTTTCTCGCATAATCCCTTCTAACATAAAAAGATCTTTCTGCCTTAGATCAGTTATGAGTTATGATCGTTCGTAGCTCAAGTAGCGGAGGGTGCACTATCAGAACTTAATGAAACAATCAATAATTTATGAATTTGTTGTCTACCAATATAATTTTACTGCCGGTAGTCCTGATCGCAATAAAATATTCGTAAAGGGTTAAATCACTTCCTCACAGAGTTGCACAGATTACGGAATGCCGAACTATCGTGAATCTTGAGGGGGGGGGGGCAGGGAAGACTAGACGCCAACGCAGTGAGGCCAGCCGTTGCTTTTGGGCTCTAATATTCAACTGCCCGACTGTTGTCTCTGGGTCTTATTTATAGGCAGGTCAAGGAAGCTTCAGGAATGTTCTAGAAGTATTGGATGTCAATGCTATGAAGTAGTTAATTTATTCTGGTGAACTTAGGGGGTTAGGGAGGGGGTCTTTAACCTCTGAAGTGCGCATGGGGGTAATTGGAAACGTCCCCCTGTGCTGACGTATTTGAGGTGTTTCCGTCACTAAAATATTCATTGTGCCATTAATAGCATTAATACTTATCCATATGTGCCTATTATGGGTTGATTATAAAGGTATTAACCTGAAACAACAATAAAACGAGTGAAAACAGCGTTTGGATGGTCAAAATCGGAGATATAGCCCGCGAGTTGTATAATGTATGGGTGAGGCAAGCTACTTTCCCGCCAATTTCCCCCAAGGCCACTGAGACACAGTCGATCGATACTCTCTCTCTCTCTCTCTCTCTTGCACTCGCTTGCCATCAGTGATGACAACACCCTGCTTGCAACTCGCTAATGTTAGCACGAAAATATACCTCAGAATAAGGGAATAACAGGGAAAATAGGTGATAACTGAAGGAGAGGAGGAAAGTGGGGAAGGAGGGGAGGTAGAGGACTGAGATTTTGCATGGCCCAGGGGCCAAAAAAAAAAAATAAAATAAAAAAAAAAAATTAAAAAAAAAAAAAAAAATCGATGTCAAAAGTTGATTTTTTTTTTCACTCACTCATAAGAGTCTCCCCGCAGTGCGCCGGGGGAACTCTTATGAGTCTCCCCGCAGATCCCGGGTTAATGTGGCGGTAAGTAACTTGTGATCTGATTTATGATCGTGGATATCTTAACTCTAGTATGAGGTACTAGTAGAGTTATTTAGGCGGATTTGGTGAAGGTTCATAGGGACTACTTTACTGGCGCACTACGTGAATAGGCTGGGAGGTATTATTCATTAATTCACCTAAATATCCTTCTCTGGTCTAGCTGACATGCTATTCTTAATCTAGGATGGGATAAGGAAGATTTTGGTTTTGGTTAAGGATGGGATAGGATGGTATTTGGATAGGTATTTAGAGGGTTAGTTCATCACCTGTTGGAAATTCACCCGGTGTCTGGCAAGACGTTGTTGGCTACGTGTGGGTCATGGTGAACGTCCGCGGGGTTGGGGGTGTCCCTTTGGGGTGGGGGGGCATGCCACTCCTTAAATATGTATATATGGGATTCTCTACGCTAATGGGGTTTTCTTATGATGTGGTGGTGTCAAGAGTGATACTCCTAGGGAGGGTTGATCCTGGGTTCTAGTTTTTACTTACTAGGATTACTCATGGGGCTCATAATAGTAGTTTTCGTGAAAATGCAAGTCAGGCGGAAACGTCGACTTCTTAGGGGTGAGAGGTTGGCTGCTGTAGCCTCGCGCCGTCCACCCTCCTGGTTCAGGTTGTGAGTTGGGCTAGTAAGTTAGAGGGTAGTAAATGGGGTTACAAGAATGAGTCTTTATCTGCTATTTATTGGGGTGAGGAAATGAACGGGATCGGCATGTTAGAACGTTCGTCTGGGCGTCTTTACAGGAGGGGGTTGGATATTGGAAAGGGGGTGGTTTGAGGCTAGGCGCCGCGCCGCTCATGACCTAGGGTCGTGACCCTTAATGCGCTGGACATAGGGGTGGCATTCCCCTACGATCGAACAGGTAGGGTGGCGTGTGCAGCGGGGCGTGAAGGAGCAAAAGACAGGGTGACCCACAAGACAGGTGACCACTGAGCATAGGGTCACGAAGCAAAACAGAGTAGTGTGGATTGTGGATACGGAGGAGGTGATTGGAAGACGTATAGCAATTGTGGAAAAGTAAATGGAAGAGAGGAACACAATGGCGGATAAAAAATAATTAACCTAAGGATTGAATACATGCATAAACGACGGCATATTAAGACGTCGTCCTAATAAGATGATGAAAACCAGTTTGGTATGCACGTGGCACAATACAACACAAGGACAGTGCCGCTATGTCGTATCAATAGTGGTGGCATACTCCGGTTAATATTATATATACACTTAGTTACTAGAAGAACAAGGCAAGAGGGGGGACTGAGCACGGGGGTACATATATCTATACTCATCATGGAGAGAGAGATACGAGGTAGCTTTCTGCATCTCTCCTGATAATCGTCTGCAGATTGGTCATAGTGAGTTTATCCGAATTAACAGGCCTAAATCAATACAATAACTGGCATAGGGTTATCGGGTATATAGAGTCGTGGTTAAAGGTTGTTACATAACTCGTAATTAACTTATCTAAATCAACAGGCATAAATCAATACAAGAACTGGCAAGGGACAAATTGACAGACGAACAATGCAACGTGAGGTTATGTAGGCTATAGCTAACTGCTAAAAATGGGGGAACGAAGATAGGTGTCTTCTCTTTTTACAAGTTCCCTAAATAATGTTAACATTAGAGAGTTGGTACATCAATAAAATAGCAATGTGGATCTCAGTGAGTTATGGGGCTGTCTAGTGTAATTTCATAATTAATCTCGGAATTACTCCTAGGTATTTTGTCTAGTGAAATGGAGGTGGTATTAGGAAGGTTGGGAATATATATAGTTAGTGGATAAAACAACGGGAGGTTAGAGACATACAATTGCTAGAATTGGGGGGGGGACTATGATTGTTATATAACTAAATACAGGGCTTACGTAATCACGATCTGATTTGGTGTGAAATGGAAGCTAAGTTGTCTTAGATTGCCTCGAACCTACACAATGAAAGTATTATAGCCTGTATGGTGGTTACATAATTAAATACATACTTAGGTGGTAGGCCTACATCCAGAATATCAGTGAGTAAAGTATTGTGGTTTGTATATTAGAAGACTGTGATTGAGAGACGTATAATATGTGGAATGAATTGGGAGAGAGAGAGAGACCAAATCGGGAATGGAAAAGGGACCGGGGGATCTCGTTGGGGATGGGTGTTTCGCTCTCAGGATTTTCGTTCCTGTGGCTCGTTAGGGGTGGAGGTTTCGCTCTCAGGTTTTTCGTTCCTGTGGTATTTTACCAAGCAATGTGGCAAAAATTACAGCAGGAGAGACCACCTATCCACCTCCAAAGATGAGGCAACACTGGCTCTTGTCACCCTTCAGTGGGTCTCATATAAGCTGAGAAGTGTTGCCAACACGTGAGCAGTGCTCAAAAGGTCGTGGTAACTGGTTCAGGGTTATACAGGCAGTTACTAGGAAAGTATATTACTGACGGATATATACGTCGCTTGGACTGGGGAGTTACTTATCTACTGACGTATATATACGGTGCTGGGATTGCAGGGGTTAATAGGATTTCTTTACTCACAGACAGTGTAAGGACTTCGGGGTGCCATACATCCAACTGAATGGAGGGGTAATCTTAATTCTCAACGTGGGATGCCAGGGATTGAGAAGCCTTAAGATTGCTTAATTTCCTTCAGATTTCCCTGACCCAGTATTCACAATTACTGAGGGGTACCCGTCCCCTATTTGAGGAGAGCAAGGGCGTGTGTGCGCACTCTCGGTTAGGACAGGAAGTCCTTGTCCTAGGGGGAGGTGGACTTCGTTTACTTTATTATATAACTCTACTATACTTGAAGAGTTTACAAAGGTGGTACTGTACGTAGATGTTACTCAAGCCAAGGCTTTAGATAGATTTATAGGCTACAGGGGAAGTCATGGGGTTGTGGAGATAATTGAACTTTTGTTCAAGGTTTTGAGGATGTATTGGCTTGACCTTGGAGCATGAAAATTCAGGGTGAAGGATTGATGATGAAGTGGGGTTTCTCAAGCGTCGTTGGATATTATTCTGCAGACAAGAGCCTGTCACCTTTAATATTGAGAACAGCGGTAGATGAGCATTTTAGGTTCTCTTATTAGGGATTTTTTTTTTTTTTTTTTTTTTTTGTGAGAAGTTTAACCAGACCACTGAGCTCCCCAAATGAGCTCCCATAGGGCTGGCTCATATTAGGGATAACACTGATCATTTCTGAGCCTCTATATACAGTATACGAGATGGAAATATACATGGTTATATGGATCCCGGGCGGTGAGTTTGTATTGTAGCCCTGGGGGTCAAGGAAGCATGCGAGAGTGGAGTCTCTGGCGGATTTTGATATGATTCTGCAGACAAGAGTCTGTCGCCTTTAACATTGAGAACAGAGATAGATGAGCATGCAAGGTTATCTTATTAAGGATAACACTGATAATTTCTGAGCTTCTATATATACGAGATGGAAATATACATGGTTATATAGATCCCGGGCGGCGAGTTTGTGTTAGTAGCCCTGGGGGTCACGAGATTAACCGGGAGGCGGAATAATTAAATGTTTGGTTGGTGACATCTTTGCCTGGTAGTAATGAATATAAAAGTAAGAAAGAAGGGAATGTGGTTTGTTTATGAAAAATAGAATAGCTTGACAATGATAAGACATGTACATATGTGTATGAGTTTAGTATACATAGATAGAAGAGTTTATCTGTGTGAGATGATATGGTTTTTGCATAAGTAAAAACCTGCATATATTAATATTATAATGGTAGGTATCTTAACCTTAATATTAACAATCTGGTGACCTACTAGGACTTGTGCTAGTAGATCGAACATTAAGGACTTGTACGTAATAATAATAATAATAATAATAATAATAATAATAATAATAATAATAATAATAATATTTATTCAGTTAGCAATTTACAGAGTTGGTACCACATAGTATGTTACAAAAATGACATGTACCAGCCGTGCATAATTCCAACTAAGGATAGCCCAATAAGGCCGTTAGACGTATTTCCATTGGGGTCCTTGTGGGATTAGGTTAGCTGGGGAAATGGGGAGGATAAAGAAATAGATACTTTAGAGAAAGTATTTCTAGGGGGTTATTTTAAGATACCTTACATCCTATAGTAAATATCAGTATTCCGTAATCAGTAATCATTTCAGTTTGGTTTGTCTATCTCTTATGTCGTATTTAGTAGTAGACATAAGCTTGGTGCTCCCTTCTCGCAGCTGTCCGGTTCAGGTGTTCCTTCAGGCTACGTCTGAAGGAATACAGTGTTCTCTCTTCACGTAGTGAGTAGAAAGACACGAAGGAAGGTAATGTGGTTTGTTTACTAGGAAAATAGCTTAGTAATTAGAAGGCATGTGAATATGTGTTGGGAGAAAGTAAGGAAAAGATTGTAGCTAGTCTATAGGCCTATCATTATTAGAGCATAAGAATATGGTGGTGGTATCGTCGCACAATGTTGATATTCTTAACAATCCTAATTGTAATAAAGTACAGAAGGTTGTGCAATTTATAGATTAATATTGTGAAAGAAGGTTAGGCAATGTATAGATTAATATTGTGAAAACAATGGGTCTTAATCAACATTAACATTTCACAGGAATATAGGAACTTAATCTAGCATCTTGGAAACTACTATATGGGTGATCTACTAGTGTTTGGTCTAGTAGATACAACATGGTAGGGGAACAGGGAAACATTCCGTCGTCATTTTGGTGACTCGGGCGTCCCTGGGCGTCGCTACCGTGTTGGCTGTTTAGGCGTCGGTCGTAGGTGTTGGTGTGAGGTCTTGTTTTAGTTATCCCCTTCTCTCGACGTTTTAAGAACATAAGAACATAAGAAAATGGGAGTCTGCAGAAAGCCGATTGGCCTAAGCAAGGCAGATCCCTGTCCCACACAACCCCAATTCAATTACAAAGCCCAATTATAGGCTTCACACTCTAATACCCTGAGGATCATCTTACCAAAAACGGTTAGAGATTAACGCAGGATTATGGAGGTCTGCAGAGCGCTGATTGGCCCAACCCGGCTGATCCCCCTTCACACCCAACCCTTCTCGTCCATATGCTTATCCAATTTTATCTTAAAGCTCCCTACAGTTTTAGATCCCACTATAGCACTTGGTAGTCCATTCCACCCATCTACAACTCTGTTACCAAACCAATACTTGCCTATATCTTTTCTGAAACGAAATTTATCTAATTTGAAACCATTGGTACGAGTTCTTTCGCTATCACTGAGCTTTAGTACATTTGCCATGTCCCCTTTGTTAATCCCACTAACCCACTTGAACACCTCTATCATATCCCCTCTAACTCTGCGTCTCTCTAACGAATGTAAACCTAATTTCTTCAACCTTTCTTCATACGAAAGATTTCTAATATTATGGATCATTTTTGTCATTCTACGCTGTACTCTCTCCAATGAATCTATGTCCATTCTGTAATAAGGACACCAAAATTGGACAGCATAATCCATATGGGGTCTCACTAATGACAAGTAAAGTTTTAAGATAACATCAGCAGTTCTGTTACTCACACTCCTAGAGATGAACCCGAGAATCCTGTTTGCCTTATTACGAACGCTTATACACTGTTTTCTAGGCTTCAAATCATTGCTAACAAACACACCTAGATCTTTCTCGCAGTCTGAATTTTCTAATTCTAAATTAGCTAGTTTATATTTAACATTTGTTTGCATCTTCCCTATCTTTAATACCTTGCATTTGTCAATGTTAAACTTCATCTGCCAATTTACTGACCATTCATGTAAGGTATCTAGATCCCTTTGGAGGCACTCTATATCGCTATCTGAATCAATTGATCTCCCTATTTTAGTATCGTCTGCGAATTTACTTATCCTACTAGTTATACCTAAATCTAGGTCATTTATGTATATAAGAAACAACAGGGGACCTAATACCGATCCCTGGGGGACACCACTTTTGACTGCTCCCCATTCTGACTTGGTACCATTTATGCTGACTCTCTGCTTCCTACCAATTAGCCATGACCTAATCCATCCTAACAACGCCCCACCTATTCCATGTGCCTCAACCTTTCTCATCAATCTCTCATGAGGGACTCTGTCGAAAGCTTTACTGAAATCTAAATATATAATATCATATGACTTGTCATTATCTACTGCTTCATATACCTCTGAGAAAAAACTAAGCAAATTAGTAAGGCAAGACCGTCCCTGAGTGAATCCATGCTGAGAAGAATTGATTAAGTTAAATGTTTCTAAGTGGTTTCTCATTTTCCTAGCAATAATTGACTCTAGTAGTTTTCCTATGATTGAAGTGAGACTAATGGGACGGTAATTGGACGGTAATTGGTTTTCTGTTGTTCTACTTCCGTTTTCTTCCTCTCCATCTTGGGGGAATGACTTCTTTGCCGATTTCATTTTCTGGGTGTTTTATGGTGTAAAGTAGAGTAGTCTGCATATGAATGGATGGGACTGGATGTACACTCGGATACCATAGTCTCTCGCCCACGTATAAGAATTCTTCTTTATGCAATTATAACTATCTTAATTGATTTTTGAATAGAACTTGCTTTTCAATAAATAGTATTAAAATGTAAAACTTGCAAACTAAACAAACCAAATTTGGGACAAGGACAATATAAAGTCAAATTAAATTATCAAAATCGCTATGTGGAAACAACGCTTACTAAAATGAAATTTATGGAAATAAAAGAACACAATCCACCACATAGGGTGTACATTACTACATGAGCAAGTTATATACAGTATAGTTTTGTTATTGATATTTATAGAAAAATGTATTCATAAATTCCTTTCCAGAGATATACTTCGACAATTAGAAATAGGTGACATCCACAAATGTGTGTGAGTGGGCTAGAGACTATGCCATGGTATCCGAGTGTACAGTTGAGATCATTTATGAAAATTAGAAAGAGAATAGGAGATAGGACAGAACCTGAGGAACACCGGAGTTGATAGGATGAGGAAATGAGCGATGGCCGTCCACAACCGCAGCTATGGAACGGCCGGAAAGGAAATTAGAGACAAAGGCACAGATGGAGGGACAGAAACCGAAGGAGGGCAGTTTGGAAATTAAAGATTTGTGCCAGACTTTATCAAAGGCCTTCGCTATGTCTAATGCAACTAGGTGGTAGGCTAAGTTTGGGTAAAATTGTGGAGGGAAAAGGTGAGAGTTTAGGGAGGGGGGTTTAGCAAGGCGAGTTTGGTGTGGTAAAGAAAAAGGTTGAAGCTTAGAGGTTGATGGTTGGGGTGATAAGAGTGGTAGTAGATGGTGTTGATGTATGTTTTGGTTGATTGAATAGAGGTTTTGGAAGTGTAGGGGGTGATTTGTAAGTCAGGTTAGTTGTTTTGATTTTTGTGGTTGAATGGGAGAATTTGAGTGTTTTTTGAGGATAGGGGTTGGGGGAAGGGGTTTGGGGTTTGATGAGGAAAATGAGGACTTGGATTTGTGAGAAGTGGGGGTGGAAATGGGTTGAGAGGTTGAAGGAGAGGTTTGGAGTCGTTTTCGTTTAGGTGAGGGTGGAGTTGAGGGTCAGGTTGAAGAGGTAGAAGAGCGTGTATGACGAGGCTGTTTGAGGATGCTGGTGGGTTTTTTGTTGAAGTCGTGGTGAGGGAGTTTTCTAGTAGGATGTTTTGGGGGTTTGTGACTTTGGTTTATCGGTTTAAGTTTCACACGGGAGCGAAGTTTGTAATGGAACGTTAACGGACTGTCCACGCGGCTTGGCCTTGGAAAAGTCCAACGTCTCCTTACAGTATATTCTCCCATGTGCCTTTGCCTCCAACACGTGGGGCAATGTCCTGACTCCATCCTCCATTACCGATTGGCGTGCCGTTCGTTGTCTTCGGGTGACGAACTTCGTTCAGCCATTATGTACATACAAAACTTATTTATGATGTTCTCCCAGTCCGTTCCACCTATCTCCAATATTCCCCCTTGCCACATGACTCGTTGCCGCCGTTTGGGGGCTTCCGGGCTTGTAGGTGGAGCGGCCAAGGTTCTTGACCGCTCTCCCTATCACCTCCAACTAATTTTGTCATGTCCTTTTCTTTCTCCTTTCTAGTTTTCGTTTTTCCCTCTTCCGCTTTCTCCTGGGGCTGCCATCAGAGGCCGGTCTCCCACCCTTGAACTTTTGTGGTCCCGTCCCTCCCTTCCCTTCCGGTTGACTTCCCTGTTTGCTTCCTTCCTTTCTCTTTAACTGCTTCGGAGGTTCTAGTTTCCTTAGGGCTTCGCCTTGGTGTCTCTGATCACTGCTGAGTTGGCAGAGTCCACCTGGCGACAGGTGCTGCCGGCCAGGGCTCGCAAGGCTCGTTGCTGGAGGATAGGCACTATAGGGTTGCTTTGGGGTTTCTGACTCTCTTCTCTCTTCCCAGTGAGTGTGTCAGGTGACTACGCCGGCCCCGTTCTCCGTGGGACAAAGCTGCAGGACAAATGCCCGGGTTGTACAAGGTCCCTAGCTCAAAGCCGAGACCTGTCCCATCTCAATTGGCCGCATTCTGGGTTTCGTGGCCCTGCGGAGGTCTTTCTCCCTTTCGTTGCCAGGGGCACCTGGTAACCGCAGTATCTTCTTCCATGCTTTACCCCCTTTTCTCTTGCTATGGTGACGACTTATGCTTTTTTCCCTGTTCTTCCCTGTTTATGGCTTCTGCTTTAGTGGTTCCGGTGAGTGAGCCCCTTGTGGCATGCAGCCTGCCACTTGGGGGTCTGTTGTCTGGCTGTCAGTCCGGTTCACCGCGGGAGCACGGTGAGTCGGGGAAGGTTTTGGGTGCTCTCGACCGGCCCGCTGAAATATCCCTCGGTCGTCGCTCGTCCCTCTCGTCCATTACCGTTCCGGATCCTTCTACTACCCTTCCGTCTTCGTCACGTCTTTCTCCACCCTCCACTACCCAGGATTTCATCTCCTCTCCTGTAGTTATTTCTGCGTCTTCCTCTTCTCCCTCTTCTCCCTCTAGTCATGTCACCCTCGACCCTTTTCTGCCCTCCCTCCCTCGTTCTCTTTCCTCTTCTTCTCCAGTTTCGTCCTCTTCTCGTCCTCGCTCCTCGGTCCTCCCTATGTCCTCTCTCTTTGCACCTCCTTCCTTTACTAAGTTTTTCTCCATCCCTGCTTTTGCGCCTCTAGCCGGTGATGACCTCCTCTTCCACCTGCGTCTCCTTCAACAGGTGGGAAAGGACGTCACCTTCCACTCCCGCCATGATGCCTCCCGTCTTGTTACCGTCCAAAACGAACTTCAGGCTACTGCTATGTCCTCTTTCGTCGATTGTTCTGGCACCCCCATCCCGGCTCAAAAAGATCAACGACTCAACTCCTATACAGGTACTGTCCTGATCCCCGCTTCCATCCGTCTCGGGGGTCGTCCATTCGCGGATTGCGCCGACCTCGTCAAGGACATCATTGTCGCTCAAGACCACAAGGTGGTTAGTGTGGTATGCTACACTATCTCTCCTCGCGACCTTCGCCGCCATCCCGCTAACATTGCCAAGATCTCTTTTGATGGACTTTCCCTTCCTGCCCATGTTATTGTCGGTGGTACTCGCCTCCCCGTGACTGCGTCTCTTCCCCGTCCACTCCAGTGTCGCAGCTGCTGGCGTTTCGGCCACCCGGCGAAGTTCTGCCGTACAGCCGCTGAGAGCCCACTCTGCCCGCGCTGTGCGCAGTCCGGACATGCCGTTGGCCAATGTCAGTCAACGTCCCAGTTCTGCCTTTCTGCCGGGTCTCATTCGGCCGACTCTAAGATTTGCCCCGTTCATCTGTTCGAGTCTGAGGTTGCTGTCCTCAAAGCGAGACACGGCCTTACGCTCACCGCAGCCCGCCAAGAGGCTCGTCGCTTGGGCTTCACCCCTCAGTCATTTTCCAAGACTCTGTCTCCTCCCTCCTCTTCTTCGCCTCCCTCTACCACGCCCCCCCCCTTTTTCTGGTTCCTCGGTTCCTTCCACCGCCTCCGCTCCCTCCGTCCCCCCGGTCGCACCAGTTTCGTCATCTGCCTCCCTTCCTTCTACCGGTGCTTCTCCCGGATTTTCTCCTTCCTCCTCCGTCTCTTCCTTTTCTGTCCCTTTGTCTAACACTTTCTCTGTTCTCAGTCCTTCTCCTACTTCTGCCCCTTCATCTTGCTCTCTTCCTTGTTCCTCCTCTTCTAGTCTCCCTCAACGCTCTCACCGTTTCAAGCCTCCCCCCTGTTCTCTGTCATCTTCCTCTTCTAGTCGCCCCAAATCTCCTACTCGCTCTAAACTTCCCTTCTCCTCTACCAAACGGGCTCCTGTGCTCCGTTCTTCCTCGCCCGCTTCCTCTTTTAAACGTAAGGGTAGTCTCCGTGATGTGCGGAGCTCAAGTCCCTGCGAGAAGAAGAAGAAGTCGCCTCCTTCTCCTTCTGTTTCCCTTTCTCCTCTCTCCGTCCAGTCTCCTCCTCCTCCCGTCACTGCATCCCTAGATTTCTCCTACGAAACCCTACCTAAGATTGATGAATTTATCCGTTCTTCCCGCCCACCACCTTCAACTGTTCATGCCGAAGTTCATCCTACCCCCTCTTCTCTCCCGCCTTCCCCTGCCCCGTCCTCTTCCTCCACTCCCCCTTCTGGCCTTTCTCCGGGCCCTCCTCCTCTTCCTCCTCCTGACCCTCCCCCTCTTCCTTCTCCTGCCCTTACCCCCTCCTTCTCTTCTCACCCACCGTCCGTCCTTCCTACCTCTTCCGGCCCTCCTCCTTCCTCTCCTCTTTCTCTGTTAGACCTCCCTATGCCCCCCGGTTTCCAGTCTTCCCCTTCAACGTCTTCTCCAATTCCTGCTATTATTTCCCATCGTTAGCCTCTCTTGGCTATATTTTCCACCCACGGTGTTAACTGTATTTTGTAAATATGTTGTATATAGTGTACGTCTTTTCTTCCCTCTTGTACGCGTCTTCTTTTTATTCTTTTTTGTCTTTTTAATGTCCATTTTACAATGGAACATTCGTAGTTTTGCAGCACGTGTTGATCTTCGTTACCTTATCTCTAGGTTTAGCCCACTTGTTATTAGTTTACAAGAATCGCGTTTATCTAATGCCCCCTCCCCATTACCTTTTTACTCCTATATAAGTTCTCCCCAATCCCAGTATGCTACTTGCCTCCTCGTACATCATGATGTCCCAGTGTCTCCGTTAACTATCCGTACCTCTCTTAAATGCACGCTTGCCAGAGTGTTCCTTTCACGCTGGCTTACAGTAGTTTCCATATACCTTTCCTCCTCGATCCCGATCGATGTTCCAGAATTAAACAGGATCCTTTCTCTATTACCTCCACCTTTCCTCCTTTTAGGGGATTTTAATTGCAGGCATTCCCTGTGGGGTGACTCTACCGTTAATACACGAGGTCGTTCCCTTGAGGCTCTGATTCGTACACACGATTTATTTCTTTTAAACACTGGTTCTTCTACGCATTTTGATAGCGGCACCCGTACCTTCTCATGTATTGACTTGTCTCTGTGTTCCCCTACACTATCCTTGGATTTTACTTGGAAGGTCTTTAATGATTACTGTGCGACTGACCACTTCCCGATTGTCCTCTCCCCTACGTCTTACTCCCCAGTGCCGCGCCCTCCCCGTTGGTGTTTCGATCGTGCCGACTGGTCATCTTTCGCTGATCTCCCCGTTCCGCCTAATCCGACCCCTGCTTTCCCGGACCCTGATGCCATGCTTACCAGTTTCCTGATGTTTGTGCTCCATGCTGCCTATACTTGTATTCCACGCACCACTCGGAGTATGTCTTCTAAGTGTGTACCGTGGTGGACTGCTCAGTGCACTTCGGCTTTACGCAATAAAAGAGCCAAGTGGAAGAGTTTCCGTCGGAAAAAAGGCTCTCCATATGAGCGGGATGCGTATACTCTTTTCAAACAGGCTAATGCCGTCTTCCGTCGTACAATCCGCTCTGCAAAAAAATCTAGCTGGATGTCGTATGCCTCTACTATCAACGCAGATACACCTGTTCCACAAGTCTGGGCTCGCGTCAGGAAGATTGCAGGGAAACATGCGCCTACGCCGGCCCCAGTCCTCCATACCAACACTGGCATTGTGGGCGATCCGTCTCTGGTGGCCAATATGTTGGGACAACATTTCAGTGATGTTAGCACTGGCTCCCATCTCCCGCCCTCCTTCCAGATGCATAAACGCCGTTCTGAACTTAAGCGACTTGACTTCGCCTTATCATCTGATCAGTTTTTCAATGCCCCCTTCTCCCGGGCTGAGCTTGAGTCTAGCCTGGGAGCCTGTAAGGATACATGTGAAGGCCATGACGGTGTCCATTACTTGATGCTGAAGCACTTATCTCCACCTGCGCTTGGCTTTCTCTTATCCATCTACAACCGTCTGTGGTCCA
This sequence comes from Paralithodes platypus, assembly GCA_032716605.1. Lineage (NCBI taxonomy): Eukaryota > Metazoa > Arthropoda > Malacostraca > Decapoda > Lithodidae > Paralithodes > Paralithodes platypus. The sequence continues at coordinate 15,252,684 of CM064504.1, forward strand.
CAGGCTTTTTTCCGGCTGAGTGGAGACATGCCATCCTTCTCCCATTCCTTAAGCCGGGTAAGTCGGGCCATGCACCAGCAGATTACCGTCCCATTGCCCTGGTCAGTTGTGTAGGCAAATTATTAGAACGCATGGTTCACTCCCGCTTAATGTGGCTCCTGGAATCAAGAGGCATCCTGTCACCTTTTCAATATGGCTTTCGCAAGGGCCGTAGTACTTTGGACCCATTATTGAGATTGGCGACTTCTATCCGCGATGCCTTTTCGGACACTAAGTCGGTTTTAGCTGTATTCTTCGATCTTGAAAAAGCGTATGATACTGCCTGGAAATACAACATCCTTCATACCCTTTTACGTTCTGGTGTGTCTGGCAACATGGCGGTATTCTTGAAGAACTTTCTCCGTGATCGTACTTTCCGAATCAAGCTTCAGAATACATTCTCACGAACATACCCCCAACACGACGGTGTCCCACAGGGTTGTGTTCTTAGTACCATCCTTTTTATCCTAGCTATTAATGGTATATTTCTTCTCTCCCTCTTGGTGTCCGTGCTTCTTTGTATGTGGACGACTTCGCTATTTACGCTGTGGGTTTGGATATCGCTGCCCTACAAAATCTCATGCAGAAGGCCATTGATGCAGCTGCGCAGTGGGCTACGGCCCATGGTTTTCGGTTTTCGCCCTCGAAATCTTGTGCCGTCATCTTCACAAAACGCCATACAGTCCCGCATCCTGTTCTTACGTTGTATAACCGCCCTCTGCCTTACAGGTCCTCAGCTCCATTCTTAGGTCTCATTTTCGATACTCGGTTGACATGGTACCCGCACATTACTTCGTTACTGACCTCCACCACCCGACGGCTTCAACTCTTACAAACCCTTAGCCACTTGTCTTGGGGTGCAGACCGGACGACTCTTCTGCGCCTCCATACAACGCTTATTCTCTCCAAGATCGATTATGGCTGCCAGGTATATGCCTCCGCTGCGCGTACAAACCTTAAGCGCCTAGACTCCCTTCACCATCACGGTCTGCGCTTGTCGCTAGGGGCTTTTCGCTCTACTCCGGTTATTAGCCTTTATGCTGAATCAGGTGTCCCACCGCTATCATCCAGGCGGGATAAACTGACCCTTCGATGTCATCTTCGCCTTCTGCAACACAGTTCGGCTGGTTTTCCTCCCACGGCTTCCGGCTTAGCCCCATCAGTGTCTGCTACTTCGTTCCCCGGTCAGGTCTCTGCTTTACTAGCCTCCTTCTCTTTTCCCATTCCATCGGTGCTACCCCTCCGACAGTCAGAGTTCCCCCCATGGCTACTCCTTCGCCCTACCGTTTGTACAGCTGCCCTCCCCCCCTCTAAGGCCTCTTCAACCCCACAGTTGCTTTATGTTCAGTTTGCGGAACATATGCTACGCCACTCTTCAGCTGTTCCAGTGTACACTGATGGTTCCAAGACCTCCGCCGGTACAGGGTTTGCGGTTGTGTTCCCGGACCGGACCTTCCAACGTCACATCCAATCATGTGCTAGTGTCTTTACGGCTGAGTTATTTGCTATTTTATTTGCCCTACGTACTATTTTTTTTTTCACACCTGCATACCTTTGTAATTTTTAGTGACTCCCTTAGTGCTCTTCAGAGTATTCAGTCTCTTCCCGCTGTTAACCCCTTAGTGCTGGAGATTCAAGAATGGTTGTTCCGCATCGCTACTAAATTGAAGTCCCTGTCTTTCTGTTGGGTCCCGAGTCATGTTGGAGTGCCTGGCAATGAGCGGGTTGATTTTTTTGCCCGCTCTGCTATTACCTCTCACCGACTCGTGCCACGACGTATTCCTGCATCTGATTACTTCCCGCGTGTTACTCAATTACTACGTCAGCGCTGGCAGGACGAATGGACCTCCATGAGGGTGTCTGATGTGAAACTGCGTTCTGTCAAACCTTCCGTCCTACCTTGGAAGTCTTCCTCTCATCGCAATCGTCGTTGGGAGACCGCTCTAGCCCGTCTTCGGCTCGGCCACACCAGGCTCACGCATGGTCATTTGATGTCCTGTGATGTCCCCACGCTCTGTCCTTGCTGCCATATTCCAGTGTCTGTCCAGCATCTCCTGATCGACTGTCCGCGTTTCTCCAATGCCCGACAGCAGGCATTCCCCTTCATATCCTCCCTTAATCGCCCCCTTGTTTTAGCCGATATGCTTGGAGAGTCCCCCACTTTCTCCCTCCCACATCTTATGCGGTTTCTCCTCCATACCCGTCTCCTTCAGCTTCTTTAATTAGTGTTTCCTAGTCTTCTTCTCCTCTACTCCGTATTGCGCCCAGCCCCACAACACCTCCGATGTTTTTTTTTTTCCACAAAGTTTCTTTTGGTGCCACATAGTCTTTTTAGGCTTGGTGCGAATCCCTATTTTAATAATAATAATATCTCCAATATTCTGCCGTCCGGCTTTTCATCCCTGGACGTGGTCTTTTATCTATTTGTAGGCTAATGTGTATAACCAACCTTCATTTCACTATAATTTATCCTGCCTTCAGCCTCTCATTGACACGTTCCCTTCCCCCCTTTTATTTGTTGATGTTAATGCCCACAGCCCTGCCTGGGATTCCACATGCTTTGTGGCAGATGGACCTGGTTTCCTCATAGCACAACTTCTTGATCATACATTGTCTTAACGAGGAAGGTACTCACACCTATTTCTCCTTCACACATAAAACCTACTCGTCAGTAGATGTGTTCCCCTACGGTGGTGGACAGGTTCGGCTGGCTAGTCCTAGACGACCCTCACCCTATCCTTATAACAGCCCTGTATTTCCAGTCGCCTCCGATCCCTCCCAGGTATAACTTCAAGAAAGCTGATTGGGGGGCTTTTCACCTTCACACTAGGGATATCCCCCCTTTCGTACCCCATGACCACAATACCTTGAATGATCACTTTGTAGCCTTTGTTTAATCTGCAGCAGACAAATAGATTCCTACCTTGAGGTCCGGTCCTATGAAACGCTGTCCCCCTTGGTGGAACGACGCTCTCCATACTTTGGTGCGTCAGAACGTGCCGTTGGTCGCCGACTTCATACGCTCACTTCCCGTTATCGTCGTTTGTCGGATATCCGCCCGTCCTCGCCCCACAAGTTACTATACTTCTTCACATCCTATCACATAAACCTCACTACAGTTGGTTAACAGCGAAGTTTCGGAAGGAAGTTAAACGGGCGAAATCCGAGTCTTGGCAAGGTTATGTTTCATCCATATCCTCCAACACTTCCATACGTACGGTTTGGCGTAAATTTGGGCTAATTAATGGTTCCCACTTCCACTCACCAAGGCACGCTTTGACGGTAGGTGGCCATCGCGTTCATGATCCCGGTGTTATTGCCGATGTCCTTGGTCGTCATCTTGCTGACTTCAGCAGCGTTGATGGCCTGGGTGCGGCATTTCGCGCGATCAAGTTTATTGCTGAACGCCAACCTCTGGATTTTAGTACGGATACCTCTCACGTATATAACCTACCATTCTCTAACGCAGAATTTGACGCAGCTCTATTCTCTTGCACAACATCTGCCCCGGGCCCTGATGGTATCGGTTTCGTCAGGAGATATATCAGAATGCGGAAGTACAACAGTACCATGGATGGAATTAAGGAACTCATGGGCACAGGCCGTGACCGGCACATCATCCAATGTTTTGAGCTTGAGAAAGGCACTAGATTGGCACTCAGTAGTGGCCTCAACAAGCCAACTACGGGAATCCTGAGGCCTTATTGTCACATCACGGGAAGGATACGGACAGAGGAGTTTACATTCTAGTTCCCAACGTTGCAACGGCTTAGCGGGGGTGATAACTAAATACCTAAGTCATGCATCTTCTCCGAACAGGTCATCAAAATGAAGAATGGTAGGATCTGGGACACGGACAGGGCGTCGACGCTTAGTCCTGGGTAATGTATATGGCTGGAGTGTAAAAGCGGGCACAACACTGGCATCTTGTTTCAGCTGAGCAGGCGAGTGGGAAGGAGAAGCGGTCACAATTGTGCTATGGGTATTTACAACCGAAGTACCGACTACCGGTGTGACAGTAGTAGATGTAGGAGAGTCAGATACGACAAGGCTTATGGTATATTGAACAGTAAAGGGTGAAGGCGCACTCTGGGCCAAGATTGTAGGTGGTAGCATATCGTCAGTGGGTAAAGAGGATTTCGCGGCGGGGGACCACGTCTAAGAGGGGATCCCCCGGCACAGTTGGTTTCAGGGGAAAGGTCCGGGACGCAGTCCAAAGTCTCGCAGAGGTCGGCATCGGAGTTGGCCAGTTTAGAATCCATAGAACATAGACGTTAATATTCACCTAGGCTAGATTCCATACCCACCACAGAGCCACAATTAGAGGACAGAGCTACCGCCCCAGGAATTCTTACAGATATACACCCCGACCAATGCACCTTAACACCTTACGAGCGGCCTATGCGGTTTATTATATGTACCGCACAGCGGGGTGTTTTTAGCCAAAATAGGGCTGTTTACGTGATCATTTTCATGCCTAAATAAGACCCAGAACGTAAAACAAGTACCTATCCCTGAAAGGGCATAAACAGAGCTTTCGAATGACATCATAACGATCCTTGTATGATGGATAGTTTTCTTGCAATAACCGTGCAACGCGAGTGCAAAAAGCAGGTAATTCGGTACTTTCGGTACATAATTGAGTATGTAGCGAGTGAGAGAGGGAGGAGGGAGCTGAGATTTGTGTCAGTAGGTTCGCCGCGGTGGTCTGGAGCAGTCATACGCTCGCTAGTCTCCTGCCACCACTTGTCTCTCTCTCTCAGCCACATTACGTGCTGAAATTGCCACTCGACCTATGTCGAGCGCCGCCACATAGTCCAGCTTTTTTTAACTCGACTTATGTTGCTCGCCGCTAATTAAGGGTTAAGGGCCGTCATTCTGTCGATCTCAGACCCAGTACAAGGGTCAGGGTTTGACATGAAAGTGTCCCCTCACTCGAGCAAGTCGGGTGCCACAGTTCTACGGATGAAGGGATTGCCGACCCACAACACTCTCCAACGAAACCAAAGTGTTAGTATGGCCATAATCCTCAGGGCAGTCACCGTGTCCCCAAAGGAGGGGACAGAGAGGGGAAGAAGCGAAAGACGAAAAACAGAAAGGATGAGAAATGAAAGTGCCCACTAAAATTAGTTAGGGGCTGCAAGAAGGGCGGACAGGTGGCCTGCACCCCTTTCCTGCCACCCCCCGTCAGCCCCCGCACGTGTTCAAAAGTGAAACCAACGAAGTATGCTGAGCAGGGGAGAATGTGCTCAGAGAAATTATTATAATCGCATCAATCAGCATGCACTCCGTATGTATTGTTGAGGACCCCAAATCTTCAATTTGGCCTATCTAGGAATACAAAAGATTTATCTTTCTCGCGAAGATTTGTTTTACGACAATGTAGCTTTCAAAATAAATAATTATATAGAAGCAGCCCAATTCAGCTTTCCTCAATCTCATAAATTCTACCCCTATGAATTAATCCAAACTAGCCCATTGTGTACGAGTATCATCAGATCACCCACATCTTGGCTGTGGGAAGAAGCAGTGTTGTCAGTGATTTGTTGTCAGTTCACAGGTCTCTAAGGGCCTCATCCATAACTTCTACTGTAAAAAAATAATATTTCAGAAGCCAGAAGTGATATTTATAATTATAAATTATATTACATTGTAACATATTTTTCATATAAATTATGGGTAATTGTTTAATCGAAGGCCTTTTTTCTAGTTATTAAAAACGTATTCTATGGTGTATTATATGATATATAGAAGCAATAGAACTGTTAAAATTACCTGGGAAGTGTATATTAAACCAAATACAAAACTAAGAGCAGTGGGAGGGTGGAGAGAATCCTAAAGAAAATGGATTTTTGAGCACAGACTAAACCAAAAATACACTACTGGTCATAACACTTAATTAATTTAATTTAACTTAACTTAACTTAACTTAACCTAACCTAACCTAACCTAACCAACCTAAGCTAACCTGGGCATCCTGGGGCTGCCGCCCCCAGACCCCCACTGGTCTTGGGTTGAAAGTATTAAAAAACATATCTCTTACCTCATTATTCAAAGTTTTGCATTTGGTTTAATATACACTACCCAGGTAATTTCAACAGTTCTATTGCTTCTATATATCATATAATACACCATAGAATAAGTTTTTAATAACTAGAAAAAATGCCTTCTACTAAACAATTACGAAAAAGGCCTTCGATTAAACAATTACGGTCGGTCAATTAAGGAAATACGCATACAACGGAGCTGTTAGAGTAGGCAACAGGTCGCTCCATACCCAAAATGTAAACACACATCCGTGGACTTACTCTAATACCGCGCACTAGTATTTGGTCACCCTAGACCGAGAAACCAGCCACGAATTAAAGGTAGGGTCAAGGATACTGGCCTCAATACCATCAAAAGGCCCCGACTAGCTAGGGTGTTTGCCACAGGATTCAACCCTAGTGTTACTGCTGAGAATCTCCAGACATACTTGGCTGATAATCTACATATAAATATAGAGGTAAGACAGCTGACCACCCTCTCCAGGTCCACTACCTGCGCCTCCTTTTGTATAACTAGCGAATGTCCAGATCCAGATGTTTTCATGAATCCTGACCTGTGGCCAGAAGATGCATATGTCAACTGGTACAGAGAACCAAGACAATATCCCAATGAGGACAGTGCAGAGGCTTCTGGGACTTGGAGGCATCGCACACCACTATCCAACTCGCAGTAATGGAGGGGATACCAACAACAGCAGCAAGTATAAAAGTAACTTCATACAATTGCAGAGGACTCCCCAAAACAAAGAGGAATCTCCTGTTGCGACCTGACATCGTATCTACATTAAGGACCAGTGACATAGTCTGCCTTCAGGAAACCTGGTACACAAAACAGGACTTAGGTAATTTGAACATATTAGATAAAGATTTCCATGGGTACGGGGTCTCCACTACGGACACACGTGATGGTATTGTGGCAGGTCACCCCCAGGGGGAGTTGCAATAATGTGGAGATCGTGCCTAGATAGTGTAATTAAAACCATTGAGACAAATTTAAGCTGGTGTGCAGGAATACAGCTGGAAGTGGGACACAGAAAATTTGCAATATTTTGTGTTTACTTACCGTATCAGTGTGCAGAAAATGAAGAACTTTATTTGGAAAAGTTAGGGGAGCTTGGTGGCCTAATTTCTGAATTAGAGATAACGTGTTACTCAGTGGTAGGTGATTGGAATGCTACCCCTCACGAGTTGGGTGGTTCCATGTTTGCTAAACATATGTTAAGGTTTTGTGAGGAGCAAGGTTTAATTTTGTCCTCCAAAAACCTGCTTCCAGAAAATAGCTATACATATGTTAGTGAAGCATGGGAGACCAGGTCGTGGCTTGATCATGCAATCTCTAGCTCTGACTTTCATGACTCTATCTCAGAAATGGCCATAAGATACGACATTACGGATGACGACCACATACCTATAGAATTAACAATCCAAATTAATAAAGCACCGGAAATAACAGAAACTAGCAATAGCATCAAGGCAAAAGTTCCATGGAATGTAATCTCAAATGAAGAGTGCCAAATGTACTGTGATAAAACCAAAGACTTATTAAATAGGGTGCAATATGATGGTAATGGTGTAGCACAATGCAGGGATCCAAAATGTAGTGATGCACAACACAGAAAGGACATTATTAAATTTTACAATAGTATAATAGATTCTTTATCAAAAGCGGGGGAAAGTATTTTTAATAGCCGTAAATATAAGTCCTCATTCAATAAGCCAGGTTGGCAAGACTATGTGGCTGACCTGTATCAGGCCTCCAGAGATGCTAGGTCTCATTGGCTTGAAGTAGGTCAGCCTAGACAGGGGCCTATATTTGAACTTCACAAAAGAGCAAAGGCTAGGACCAAATATGCCATTAGATTTATTAAGCAAAATGAAAACCAATTAAGGAAGGAAGCCCTTGCAAAGAGTCTGGCAGAAAAGGATACTAACTGTTTTTGGAAGGACATCAGATCCATGCAAAATTGTAACACACCATTACCTGTCAGTGTTGAGGGGGTTACGGGTGAAGAGAACATTGCTGACTTATGGAAAACTCATTTTAAGGAACTACTTAACAGTGTAAACCAAAGGTCTACTAATGGTGCAATTCAATATGTGAAAGATAGTAATTATGAAGACATTAAAGTGACTGAAAGTGATCTTGAGAATGCCATAAGAAAACTTAACCTAAATAAAGCTTGTGGGCTGGATGGTATATATGCAGAACATCTTAAATATGCAGATAAGTTGTTAATAGATAAACTTAGTTCTTGCATCACCAGTCTATTTACGCATGGTGTCCTGCCGGAGTCTATGATATCCGTAATACTTGTTCCTGTCATTAAAGATAAATCAGGTAAAATTACAGCAAAAGACAACTACCGCCCAGTAGCACTTGCTAGTGTGGTGAGTAAGGTAGTTGAAATGATAATGCTAGAAAGAATGTCTGCATATATTGTCACCAGCAGCAATCAGTTTGGCTTTAAGAAAAATCACGGCACAGACCAATGCATATATGTGCTGAAAGAAGTGATTGATACATACAACAAACTAAATAGCTCAATTTTCTCTTGTTTTCTTGATGCAAGTAAGGCTTTTGATAGGGTGTGTCACAAAACCTTATTTGAAAAATTAGTTAACAGGGGAGTGCCTAGCTATATTGTTAGGATACTTATTTTCTGGTATGCTAATCAAAAAATGTGTGTAAGATGGGGCAACATCCTGTCAGGCTCTTTCGCCGTAACCAATGGTGTTAGGCAGGGGGGGATATTGTCTCCGTATCTTTTCAACGTCTACATGGATGATCTTAGTCTGGAGCTGAACAAGACTCGCACTGGGTGCTGTATTGGCAGCACCATTGTAAATCATCTCATGTATGCTGATGACCTAGCCTTAATCGCGCCCTCTGGAGCAGGACTGGATAAATTATTAAGAGTATGTGAAAAATTTGGAATCGAACATTCAGTCAAATTTAATCCTATAAAGAGCAATATCATAATATTTAAATCTAACCTTCTATTGAAATCAAAGCTACCTAAATTCCATTTGTATGAAGAAATTATAGAAGAAGTAAGTAAAGTAAAGTATCTAGGACACTATATTTCATGTGATCGCTCAGATGATGAGGATATGGGTCGTCAGCGAAGGCAACTTTACATGCAGGGAAATTCAATATTAAGAAAATTTCATATGTGCACATGGGATACAAAAATAACATTGTTCAACTCCTACTGCTCACCAATGTATACTGCACAACTATGGTGGAACTATAAGAAAATTACAGTGAATAGACTAAGTATCTCATATCACAATATCATGAAAATGTTTCTGGGGCTCTCAAAATATGAGAGTACAAGTACGCTATGTGCCTATATGAACTTACACTGTTACAAATCACTCATTAGAAAGCTAACATATAAATTCATTCACCGCCTTAACACTTCTGAGAACAGGATAATTAAAATGCTACAAACTCCAAGCATAGTGTACACCTCCAGGATCCAGGCACACTGGAGGAAGTTGCTCTATATTTAACCTTAAGTAATGATTTCAGGTCTGCTACTCTACAGAATTAGCATACCGGTACTGATCCTCATAGTGCAGTACAGTACCGATATTCCTATACTGTACCGGAAGCTAAATGATGTGAGGCATGGTACTGTACACAATTAGGACAGTGGTTTTGGTAACACAGTAGTTTGATGACCACTGTTTTTGGTTGAGGCAGTGCTGTGAACTACATGATAGCAAGCTGGGTATTATTTAATTTCTTTTTATTTTATGTAGCCTATGTACAGTAGCTTATATATTTATATATTTATGTTACTGTAAGGTATATATGGACCCCAGTATGGTCCCCTCTGTACTGTGTGAGTCTGAAATAAAGTATTATTATTATTATTATTATTATTATTATTAATATACACTTCCCAGGTAATTTTAACAGTTCTATTGCTTCTATATATCATACAATACACCATAGAATACGTTTTTAATAACTAGAAAACATAACATAACATTAATAAATTTCTAACACCAGGCAACAAAGGCCATATGGCACTAAAGCAGGAAACGGATAGTTAGAAGGAAAGGAAGTTAATAACTAGAAAAAAAGGCCTTCGATTTTTTTTTTTTTTTTTTTTAGAGACAATGAACGGAGGAAGGAAAAACACAGATAAAACAAAAAGGTCCATGTGCCTAAAGGCATCCTCCATTCATAAAATGTTTGTAACAACTGGATTTAAACATTTGTTGATTGTAAGTTTGTGGAAAGCAATTCGAGGGAAGTGAATTCCAAAGAGTAGTAGTTCTAGGGATAAATGAATTTTGATAAGCAGAAGTTCTGCATTGTGGAGGAGAAAGTGTAAATTCATGGGCGCTCTCAGCTGCCCTAGTTCTACGGGGATAAGATGTGGAGAGGCGGCACAATTGAAGCAAGTTCCTCGGAACAATTGCTGTGAAAATATCTGTAGAATAATGCAAGGGATGCAACGTTTCTTCGTATGGATAATGTAGGAAGGTCCTGTGTGATTGCAGGGTTATTGATTAATCTAATAGCTTTATTTTGAATTTTGTCCAACTGCCTCAATGCAACCACTCCACTTCCACCCCACAGAGGTGAACAGTAATCCATCTGAGAGCGCACATGACTTTTATATATTACGGCCAACTGCTCGTCAGTGAAGAATTCTCGAACTCTGTACAGGAGTCCCAGTTTTTTAAGAGGCATTCTTAGCAATGCTTCTAACATAATGTGTCCAGCTCAAGTTAGTAGTTAATGTTACACCGAGAATGTCAATACTAGGGGAAGTGGGAATATTTACATCATTAAAAAATATATGGGAGTCAGTGAGATTCTGTCGGTTAGAAAATTGAATGTACTTGGTTTTCTGTGCATTAAAGGAAACCAGATTCTTTTGTCCCCATTCTTCAATTCTAGAAAGGTCCTGGTTCAGAGAAATTGCAGTGCTTATTTTTGAATTTATAAGATCGGGTTGGGTGAAAGAATTGGTAAATGTGAAGGAACTGTGGAGTGTTGAGTCATCTGCATAGGAATGTATTGGATTATGAGTGGTAGATATGAGATCATTGATTTGAATGAGGAACAGAGTTGGGGCCAAAACTGATCCCTGGGGAACACCAGCATTTATTGAGTGAAATTGAGAATAAAGGCCATCTACCATTACACATATTTTTCTGTTATGAAGATAAGAAGAAATTAGTGGAACTAATGATGCAAGGCCGTAGTGTGACATCTTCGACAATAAGGATTGATGCCAGACTCTATCAAATGCCTTTGATATATCCAGTGCTATTGTATGTGTTTCACCATGTTGGTCTGTAGCTTGGTTGATTTGATGCGTAAGAAGGCAAAGAATATCTGCAGTTGATCGACATCGTCTAAAACCATATTGCCTATCACTGATTAATTTATTATTCTCAAGATGCTTAAATTATGTGATTATTTAATATAATTTCAAAACAATTAAACAATTACAATATTGTTATTTAGTGTTTGTGTAATTAACTATCAGTGCAGGCATAATTGCTCAAAATTACCTTCATTCCCTGTTAATTTTTATGCATAAGCAAAAGCCAGAGCATAATACAATTATATATCCGTGAAAGTACGGTAATAGAGCTTTCAAATTACACCCGATTCATTCTCGTACGACGTTTTGGTTGTCTTGCAAACGAAGGGCAAAATTGCAAAAAATTTGCTATTTTGAGCGGTTTTCGCTATATGTGACGCTGCAGATGTGCGAGAGAACTCTCTCTCACACTTCACTATGTCCCCAGAGTCCGTCGGCTCCGGTTGAAGCCTGCCCGCAACAGCTAGCCTCTCTCCCAGGCCACATAATAGCCAGAAAAACCCTCCCGTCACGCGACGGGCACGGTGCACCACGGGAATTGGGTTAAAATATGTAACTAATATGATTTTCCTATGCATAACTGGATATAACAGATCACAGTTAAAACATAAAAACACAAACAAATTTAAATTTCTATAAAAACATTCCACACTGATATTTGGTATTGATAAATACGCTCAATGTAATTGAGCAACAACAACAATAGATCACAGTACTGTAAGTAACTTATACAGCACAATTATAACAGAATCTTGAGTTTAGTAGTTGACGTAAATTTAGGCTAGCACACACATATTGCTATCATGATTTTTAGTTCTCTTTTCCCTCATTAGTGTGCCTTATTTAGGGGTTCAGCTTTACATGGGATTTAACAAACAATCTTCGGGTTCAGTCTCCCCCACACTATAACAGTTACCGGTAGCTCTTATGAAATGTTGGGACCTTCAACGGAAATGAAATATTTCCTCTGTATTATTCTCAGTATTCTGGAAGATCTCGATAAACCTGCATAGTTTTCTACAAATTATGATTTATTCTATGATAGGATAAGGATAATAATACATTCCATTTCTCAGTACAAATGTTATACATAATATACAGATTTATGGTACAATCCTGAATGACCTAGTGGGAGACCCGGAACATTGGGAACAGTTTGTGTTGTTGAGCAGGACTGACACTCTCCAGGTATCATTCTAAAAAGTTAATAACAAAAATAAATAAAATGTACTAAATATAGAAAAACTATACTAATGATGCTAAATGGATCATTATAAGGATGAGGAATGTCAGTGAAATTAACTTTCACAGAATACCAAAATTGATGAACCTCAAAAATAAATGAATTGATTAATAAATAACAAAATTAAATGAAGTAAATAAATCTAAATTTAAAAAATGTTGAGCTACAATACAAAAAAAGGAAAATGTACCAAACTAGATTAATCAACATTATATGCATCTTGATAGTAAAGAACATCTCCACATCTGTCAAATTGCCAGCCGTACCCTATTCCCAGAAACCCCTGAGTCTCCCGCGGGGTTCAGACTTCTTATTACAAGTGTTCGGCGGTAGAAGCTTACATTATGTACACATGGGAGACCGAGGCCGGCACACTCCCAGACACATCCACATTATGGGGCAGGAATCACACACTCCGAGAATGCAATACTTAACACTTTCTTTCAGTTTAAATAATACAACCAGATTTTATTCCCCTCGTTATATGCTTAAAAGATAAACCAAATCCACTGACAACTCTAGTTTATATAAGCAACGCATATTACTCAGCACTTATTCAGTCGAAGAACTTATATAAATCAGCAACAATCTTTTGGGTTACTTTGATGACATTGAAACTGTCCCATTATAAAAAATAACTCTACACATATTACCGGACACATAAAATAACACAAGGTAAAAATATACACTTCTTTATGAGATTGAATAGGTTAAACAAAAAAATCAACAGCTTACTGGAGCAAAGCCCTCATAAGGCTGAGTACATGATTGACCTTTTTGGTATATGATGTCACCTTTCTTATATTTTACAATAAGTACTGTAACAATTTGATTTAACTTAGGAAGGATCTTTGGAAGTCAAAGGGATAGAGTCAATCCCAATTAACCTCTGACTTCCACATATTCTACCTAAGCTAAATACAAACATCCCATGACAAAATAAGGAAGGTAGGCCATTATGGTTTGCTGAACAGGTTAAATTACTACAGAAAAAAGGTTTAAGGGTTCATTCTCAGAGTGCCGATTACCTGTATTGCTTAAGAAGGATAGGGGTGGGGAGGGCAGGTGGAAATGAAGGGTTAAGTGTTCATTCTCAGAGTGCCGATTACCTGTGTATTGCTTAAGAAGGATAGGGGTGGGAAGGGCAGGTGGAAATGGAGTGGGGAATTAGGTTTTGAAGGGAGGAGGGTAATGGAAGGAAGTAGGGGAAGGGGTGTAGGTAATATAAGGCAAGAAGAGGGGGAACTAAGGGGCAGGAAGGGATGGTAGTGGTTGTGATGGTGTTGATGACAATTTGAAACATGACCAACAAAACATGAAGAAACTTATATCAGACTCAACAAAAATGTCAATACTGCATAATATCTTCTTACCCATGTCATTTTCAGAACCTGTAAAGAAAAAAAGAACACTAACTATAATTCTTTGATTTTATTCTGAAAATAAAAAATGGCTCAGCTCAAAGCCTACCTATAATTATTAATCATTAGTTAATCAAGACATTAATGAATCATCACATATAGCATAAGAGGAACTCATGAGTTCATACTGCAAAAATGCAATTTATAACCCTAACAGTTATATTTTTATATTTCTATTTTTAAGGACATCTGAGATTGCTTGTTATTGTACTGTTGGAGAGGCTGTAGTTGTGAGTTTAGTTTTAACCAGTATAATCAACTCACTGAATAAACAATTCACTATGTACGTTTGTTATTCATTTGACATTGACAACAAATGTACTGTATTTATAAAGGCAAAAACATTTAGCAATTAGCCCAGAGCCAACGCAAAATATGTCCAATAGAAATATAAAAGGTGCATGGTCTCATAGAAAAATATCAAGTGAATTAGTTTGTCTGCTTCAGTGTCAATGTTTGATGTCAAAGTTGGGTACAGTAGTGAACCACACAAAATTTAGCAGCAAATGTTTATCCTGTATTTACCCAGATAAAGTTATTCAGTACAATGTAATATAACTTACTTGAATAATAAATAATAGGATCCAGTAGTGAAAAGAATCAGGTAATTAAACAATGACAATTGTAAAATCAATTAAATTCTGCCAATTAAAATAATACTCTAAAGACTTCAAATTCTTTTGTGACGAGTCATAAAATCAAGCATTCGAATAATAATTGCTATATATAGTATTTCCTACTATGGTACAAATTGGTTGTGATTATTTCTAGTTACAGGTATACTGTATATTTGAACTAAATCTTCCTGAAGTAGTAGATGGATATGTTCCTAATAAAACAACCAACTTTCCTTTACAAACTAAATTATTACGCACCTACACAACTACAGGCCAATACCTAGCATTCACTACTCTCAAATACTCTCTGATGATTAATGCACATTATTGCAGAATATTATTCAAACTTAGCAAAGTTATTACGATATCTTCGGGCAAAGATAGCAAAATTACGATCTAAACTTTGCAGATCTCATACAGGTGTAAATAGATATTCAAACGGTATCTAATTAGTGATCACTTGCATAAGAAGGTTGCTACCCTCTAGAAGTATGAATGTTAAGAAACATGTACAGAACAGGTTGGGGTTGGGTATCATAAGTGTATATTACACAGTGAGGGCTGAGTCAGGAATACAAGTACTTCTCACTCCAAGATACTCAGTGTAAACATACTCTCACGACAAGGTGTTGGTAAATTAGTATATTTAAAATGAACCCTATTTCATATAATTCCTGCTGAAAGATATAGTTAGAAAAATAAATAAATAAATAAATAAAATTATAATGACTTTCAAAATAGGAAACCAGTCTGGACTTTGTATGTATATACTCCGGCACATATCCCATAGCTAGGGGGTGGCCGACTCGAGACAGGGTCTGGGACCACTTTCGCGTTCCCTCGCCACTTTCTCTGTCTCGTCTAGTAGGAAGTCTGGACTTTACCAAGATTAATGTACAGATACCAGACACCTGGTCTTTCAGATAAAGTAAAACCAAAAAAATTGAGGCAGAAGTCTGAAAGACTGAGGTGTTGCAGACTTCCAGGCAAGGCTTCATCCTGATTAGACAGAAAGAAAGAGGTTGTACTGTATTGAAGACTGAAAACAGAGAGAGAGAGAGAGAGAACGGTGTCACTTTTACCAAGAAATATGTTAAATATGCAATCCACAAACAAGAACTGTAAAAGGCTTTTCTGACTTCTAACACATTCTAGTGTGAACACGCCTGTTTGTCTTCAATGACCTGCTTACAGTTGAGTATATAACAAGATTGACTTTGTTTTGCACGATTGACTTTAAATGAGATCTAGTCTTTAGTATGATTGAGCATTCACCGAGCTTAAGTTTGTAGCTTGATTGACTATTTTAGTGAGACAGAGATTGAATAAGGAGTGAGCTTGATAAGCGATATAAGCAAGACCGACACAAAGTTCAAATAATTAATATGATTAACTTAGCAAGATAAAGTTTTCAGCAAAATCAAGTACTGTATAGGCGTCCCTCGTTATACAAACGTTCATGCTACAAAATTCATTACAATGAAGATCTCACTATACAGTACTACCATCCCTCGCTTAACAATCGCAATAATTTGCTACAACAAAATATTTACCGAAGGCAATTTCTACCGAGTACGTTGGAGAAGCTATTTGAACGGAGCGCTTTACGCATGGTAACAGATCATTGTTTACAACAGCGCCTCTATCGGAGAAAGTGTGAACTATGCACTCCCGCAAGATACTGCGACTTGATAATGAGTACCAAGCGTGCGAATGTGTGAGCATGCGGGGAAGAGAGGGGGGGAGGGGGGTATAGAGAGTGACAATGTCCACGCGATCGTAAATTTACACTGCGTATGTGTGTGTGCAGGTGAAAAGGACCACCCGATATCGTGATCTTGCAATGGACAAGATGGAGATCCTCCTGAAGTTATGGATCAGTGACCAGGTATGCCGCTGCATGCTTATCTCCTCAGCCCTAGTCACCGCCAAGGCTTTCTCTCTCTGGGCTGATATCCAGATTAAGGGTTAGACACAAAATACATAAATAGTGATTCAGATTGAGCAATAAAGGGGTTAATACAGGTGGATGGGGGAAAATATCGGAGTCCTGGAACCTAACCCCATTGAACTCATGTTATTATGGGCTCACGCAACAAAATTTTGCTTTATAGAATTTTTTTAAGAATACAACCTGTTCATTAAGCGAGGGATGCCTGTACTATAATGTAGATGTGATTATAATCCTTTTGATCCAGCAAAAGGCTCTATACTTCAACTTTCAAGTCTTATAGACACTTTCAGACACAACAGTACCACTTAATTTATTTTGCAATGGGTTGAATACAGTAACTAATACAGTAATACAATAGGTTTTAATTCCAGCAAGTGTCGCTCATATTCAGACCCCTCGTAGGAAAGCATGTGCGACAGCCTACAGGATAGTCTAGTCCATGGGCCAGGGTGGAAATCAGTACCATCAGAGAGGTTTTTAAGTTAAAATTATAATCAACAAGGTAGTTTTTATATTCATGTGTAGATGTTATAAAGCTCCTCTCAAGAGTTCCCATATTACTCAATAGATGTTTATTTTGGAGAACATGCTTAAAGTTTGACCCCTTGGATAATACTGATTTGTGTGAGTTCAGGATCTGGCCCATTCATTAAAATACCAATATTGAGGGCTATTTGTCTAGCAATTTTCTCTTAGGCAACTTTATTCAGCAAACATTTTAGATCTCTCTTGCACTGGTATCAACAAGAGCTCCTTCCAACGATCAATAAAATCTTTTGGAGATAACTTGACTAAAACTTTAATAAAATTCTTTGACAGAATATAGCTAATAATTTTTGTTGACAGCTCCATCACAGGTATGTATGTATATACTGTACACAGGCACATACCCCATAGCTGGGGGTGGCCAACAGGTAAATGAGATAAATGTGTTAAAAAATAGTGTGATATCAAAATGTGATTGGGTTCTGGGTTTTAAAGTGGTGGGTTGTACAATATTAGAATGGAGGGGTGGGAAGCTAAAGTTTATGCCTATGACGACACTTCCCCGAGAGATTTCTACTCGTAACGTGGGTCGCAACAATTAACAGTAAAATTAATAAGTTCTTTACACTATACACATCAAATCTACCAGACCAATTAACTTTGATTATATTTTACTCCTGAATCGAGTAAGGGATGGGTTGTATTTCTAGGACAGATATACAATATATATATATATAGAAACAGGATGGCCCATTAGGAAATATACAATTAATTATTTTAGGGCAATTATGGAATTAAGTGATAGTTATGATTTAGGCATTCAAAGTGAAACCCGTAGTCATTCACACATTCATAAGGGGAGATGGGGCATTTTTTAGGTCCCCCCTCTTCCTCATGTTTAGCCCCATTAGTTTTCAGATTTTAAGACATTCGGCCCATTAGTTTGGCAATTTTAAGACCTTTCGCCCAATTTATTTGTCAATATTAAGACTTTTCGTGTCATTTAAGTGTTAATTTTTTCCTGGCAAGTGATAGCGAGCCTGTAACTTAAAAAGGAATCGGCCTTCGGTCGGGACATTTTTCTAGCGAAAAATGTATAAATATATCTTGAAAGGTCTTGGTGATTTTTTATTATTGATGGAAATCTAGGGAGGAAACTAAGTACTGTAATATAAAGATACATAAACGAGCAAATAAATACGCCCATCCCCCCTTCAGTAAATACCATTAAACTGACCATTACATTACTGTCAATAACTGGCCACTAAATCACCAGAATAACTATAAAAGCAACTCTACTTGACGTATCACCAGAAAATTATTCCTTTATTTTTTAGTTTCCTCGCTAGACCTCCATCAAGCAAAACAAAAATACACCCTAGACCCCTTTCAAGATAAATTTGTACATTTTTTGGTAGAAAAATGTCCCGGCCGAAGGCCGATTCCTTCTAAAATTGAAGGCTCGCTATCGCTTGCCAGGAAAACATCGACACCTAAATGGCACGAAAGGTCTGAATATTGACAAAGAATTGGGGCGAAAGGTCGGAAAATCGTCAAACTAATGGAACAATCGTCTTGCATCTCAAAAGTAATATGCTAGACACGAGGGAGAAAGAGGTCCAGAAAAACTGGCCCATCCCCCCCTTAAGAGTGTTTATGGTCAAATCTGTTGTTTTTGCCAAAGGGAAAAGAAAAAATAATTCAAATTAAAAATCCTTCAAATTATCCAACACACACGAGACAGTACACAGACTTCTGGGCCACCTTGCATTCAAAAATATTAATTGTACAAAATTTCTAACACAGTTGAAACACAATTAAATGGCATTAAGGGGGGTCACCGGCTTTTTTTTTTATCTTCTCTCCTATTATCTCTTTCCCTGGCTTGTATCCATTTGGCCCCATTCAGCTAACTGTTTTAAGACGTTTATCCCCATCCAGGTGTCAATTTCTTCTTGGCGAGCGATAGCGAGCCAGCATTGTATGGAGAAATCCGGCTTCGCCAGAAATGTTTCTATCGAAAAATTTACAAATTTAGCTTGCTGTCAAAACAAAAATGTATATATGCTGGCTCGCTACCGCTCGCCAGGAAAACATTGACACCTGGATGGGGGTAAACATCTTAAAACAGTAGGCTGAATGGGGCCAAATAGAAACAAGCCAAGGAGAGAGGGAGAGAAAGAGAAAAAAAGCGAGGTGGGCTCCTTAAACATTCTATGGCATTTAGTATATAATGAGAGATAGAGGGCCACAGTCAAGCCTGATCCCCAGGTGCCTGAAGAACAAAAGACCCTCTGGTGTCACAAGGTGTAAACACGTACGACCTAATCTTTGTATTTCTCTTCCGGCAGCTGATGAACGTTTATGACTACGGTCCAGGGCCCAGGTTTAGTAGCCAACACCACCCGCAATACCAGCAAAACTGACCACAGCCAAACAAATTATCCCGCAAGTTGTTTATCCACAGCCAAACAAATTATCCCGCAAGTTGTTTATCCTTTGGCGTCACTATTGTTTGTATCATAGGTTGTATTGGTCACTAAATCTGGGACCATATTTTTAACGTAAACATAAAACTACAATCGCCACTGCATCAATACCACTATCTGTCCTAGAAATCACCTGTATATTATTCTAAGTGATATTACCCAGGTGTTTCTTTTAGTTTTTATGTCCCTTGTGATACTAGGATAGTCATGTCAAGTGTGGTGATTTTTTTCTCTCATTCAGACAGTTCAGAGAAATGAATGCTGTGGCAAATTATAGTTTTGTTCACGCTACAAACTGCTGGCACATGAATCAAACTTCTGACGCTCTAAATTATACTAAGCGAAATAATTTACTAATCACTATACACATTATTTAGTCAATAATGCATCATCTCGTACCCTTACAAAGAAAACCTTGGTGCTGTGCGAATTCGCTTACCGAACGTCAATTCACACTAAACGGTAAATAAAATCATGGCAACAGCACATGACCAAATGATACCAACCATTCCAAGTTACAAAATTTCAAAATATACAGTAAAGGCGGCTTCACACCAACAGTTTTAAATTTGGCGTTTTTTATAGCTTGTTACCAATTCTGGCTATCATATGTTCACCATATTTTCATCGAGTTTGCCTTCCATTACGTGATTTATATAAGATCATTATCAACTCCAGGTACTAACTTAATACTTAAGTGACTTAATCGACCAGTGAGACTGAATTCAATGTTTTTATCCAAGAATCAACAACCTAAACCTGATATGGGCTAGTAAAAACGCCAGGAAACTAGCAGTGTGATGCCTCCTTAATAATCAGTATGGCAACAGCGCATGACCAAAATATACCACTCATTCCAAATTAAAAATGTTTAAGTATACAGCAATAACCAGTATGACATCAGTTCACCACAAAATTATACCGATCTGTCAAGTTACAAAATGACAAAAAATAGTGATTATAACCAGTATGGATATGTTTGTTATGAGTGCTGTGTAATGTAAATGGAAGTTATGAGTGACAGTTTTTGTTGTGACTGCAAAAGTTAAAATTTAAAGTAGAGGCCCAAATAATACTGTACAGTACTTGCAATATTTGTGTACATAGTCTACATATAAAATAGTTTAGCATATTTTCATACTACAGCATACATATTATAACCTAAATTCCTTTGCCTGACGTAACCTAATTAGACAGCTTTCTGGCCAAAAAAGTCCATGTACAATTTTATGTTGAACAATTCAGCCAGGGCGATGCATTGTTTTCAAAGCAATTATTGTTCTTGATGTACATGTAATGTTGGGTTGTGTATACATGTATGCTAAAAAAAATATCCTTGCAGTCTGGTATCTTACAATATGAAACACTAAACAAAGATAGTAAAAATGTGCTTAAGACCCATTGTACATGATAACAGCCCTGCCTGACAGAACAATTTAAGGTGGTATGACTACCGTTCACCTTGAAAGCTGAATTGTCATCTTTGAAACACTGTGCAGAAATAAGGTACAGTAAACCCCCGTTATTTCGGACTCTTTTAGTTGGAAACCCGTACTTCTCAGAATGGCATCGGCCTCTCGGATAGTTCGCCGTAGATCTCGGCAAAATTCCAAGATCTACAATTTGTATCCGAGGGACCACCGTGGCTTGTCGGACATGTGTCCATATATCTCGGAAATTCCGAGATCTAAGGGGTAAAACTTCGAGGGCCCACGTGGTCTGTCGGACAGGTCACCTCACAACTCGGAACATATCAGAAAATTCCGAGATGTCCGTGGCGTCATGCCCAAGCCGCGGACATTTCCATGCGGCGAGTTTCCATAGCAACCACTCCCCCCGCATGCACCCCCACCCCCCTTTGTTTACCCTGACTCACCCTCCTCTCCCGCCTTTATCATCCTCAGTCCGCTTGTTGCTCTCGTGCGCATCGCATCCCCTGCCTCAAACCCAATGAACCCATTATCATTGGTTTTGGGGATATCAAGGAGCTTACACCAGCCGTTCTTGAGTGTGTCAAAGGAGACTTCTTTCCAAGCTTCGGCCCAGTTGTAGATGCAATCACGGAGGGAGTACTTCTTTAAATTTTACGGAGGGTGTACTTCTTTAAATTTTGTAGAGTTTTCTTGCCTCGTTCATCCACATAATCCTCCTCGTCCATCCCATCCTCAACTATGACAAGACATTGTTCTAGAAAATTCCTCTTGTAACGCCTCTTACAACTCTCGATGATATACCCTGGTCCATGACACTGGTTGTATTAGGGGGCAAATACATTGTTTTTATTTTACCATTTGAGCTCTCCAACTTCTTAAGAGGTACTGTACACGGATGTACAGGTGCGTTATCCAGCAGGAGCATTGCAACAGCTTGGTCAGGGGGGATACCATAGATCCTATGCTGGAAAGATCGAACTGACGGAACAAAGCGTCCATGAAAGACTTCCTCAGTAATGCGCTGGTTGAACCAAGCACTCTTGGCCCCATAGTAATCTACAGGCAGCTGGTTTGTCTTCATTAAATCCTTCAAGATTCTTGGTTTCTGTGATTTTTTTTACAACAGTTGGTGTGAGGCGGTGATTCCCATCAGCGTTAGCGCAACATACGGTAAAACAGAAATGCGTTCTTTGACAGTCTTATGTCCGGGAGTCGACGTCAACTCGTGGTATGCCTGGGTCTTAGTAGGAAGGGACTGCCAGTACAATCCGGTCTCATCTCGGTTATACACCTGGAATAATTGCAAATGTTCATCGGTCATCATCATCATCTCCGACGCCTTGCTTCCCCCTGGGAAACCCCCACTAGAGGATGGCCATGGCAGAAATGTCTCCAAGCTACTTTGTCCTTTGCCCGTGCCACAATGCCCCTTCCACTACGTGGAAGTTTTTCTTCAATATATTTTTCCACTTTCTTTTCCCATACTATAGGTGGTCTTCCACTACTAGCGGTTCCACTCACCTGACTCGCATATATCTTTCTTGGCATTCTGTCTTCATCCATTCTCTGAACATGACCATACCACCTCAAAGTACTTCTCTTTATCCACTCAACCACACCACAATCAATGCCCAAAGCCTGCTCTTCCATTCCAAAGGACTCGTACACTTCCCTATTACTTGGCCCATCTAGCCTATTCATGCCAGCTGCCATTCTGAAAAAGCTCATCTCCACAGCTCTTAGTTTGAAGAGGTCCTCGTCACTTGCCGTCCATGTCTCGCTTCCATACGAGTGTTGGGAGCAGCACACTGTTTCTCAGTGACTTTTTGACTTCTTGGCTAACCATTCTTCCTTTGAGAATACTATCAAGTTCTCCAATCACTTTTCTCCCTTGCATTTTTCTCTCTTTTATCTCACTCTCCATTTTACCATATTTGCATAGTACAGCTCCCAAATACTTGAAACTTTCAACCTCTTCTAGTACTTCATTTTTCAATTTTATTTTACAACTTTTCTTGTGTTCTTTCTTGATTCTATATTTTTCCTTAAAATCTATAGTTTCATGCATTCTTCTCTCAAACACCATTACCTTACATTTCCCTACATTGACCTTTAACTTTCTCCTTTCACATACCCTGTCAAAGTCAGTGACCACTCTCTGAAGTTCTTCAGCATTTTCCGCCAACAGGACTGCATCGTCCGCATATAGGCATGTTAAAATCTTCCATGTTCTTCCCTCTGATTCCAGTCTAGCTCCCACACCCATTGATACAGCCCTACATTCCCTAATCACTCCATTCATCGGTCATAATCTTCTTAAGGTGCTCGGTGAACGAACCGATCGCAGCCGTGTCAGCACTCAGGGTTTTGTCACAAACACGCCTGTTAGACAATTCATGGCGATTCCTGAATCACCACAGCCAACCTTCGCTACACTTGAAATTTGCATGGTTAAGATGGCGAGCAAATTTATCCCCAGCGTGCTGTATCTCTATCCCTTTAACTGGCACACCTTCGGGGGGAAAAGACAATCATCAAGAACTACAGCAACACTACTGTACATACAAACCTACAGTACACATCACAGGGAAAGGAGTGAAGAAGGGACTTGTTTCCAGTCTTTCTTATGGGAGGGTAAGTATTCCTGATCAGTACATTACAACATAGTACACTGTACTGTACTGTTCACTAAAAAATATTGTATTGTACTGTATTCCCTTTATACTATATATTTATATGTCTGCTGTATACTGTACTGTACAGGTACTGTAATTCATCTTGAGCCTATGTTGTTAGTGATAGGGAAGTCTCTGTTTTCTCTGGTGGCGCGGACTCCCTCTTCTAATTCGGACATTTTCCCTCTCTTAAGTTGGACACTAAGTCGGACTTCAGACATCTCGGAAAATCGGACTTCTCGGAAGTGGTCTCCCCCCAATTAGTCTGAGATAACGAGGGTTTACTGTAATGTGAAATTGCATTTGTTCAGTAAGTAGAGTAAACAGTCATCCCTGCATTAAGAAAATAGCCTAAGTGTACAAGACTGCCTCAAGTAAAAATGCATACTCTATATGCAGGTCAGGGAAACCATAAGCTATAGCAGTTTCAGAAGAAAAAAACCTAACTGAACCTATTGTAATACCAGAGCTAAGTAAAGTATGTATGCTTAACAAATATATACAAACCTAACCAAATAAATATTATTTCATGATACTTTCTTATGGGAGGTTCACATATATTTGTTACTGTAGGTGTACATACTTTAGGCAGTTTTTCATAAAATAGGTTAGGTTAGGTTAGGTTTGCTAGTTCTTCTGATATTATCCAACAACTCTTTATTTGTAGCATGGGCCTTTAAACATGTACTGTACACAGGCAGCAAAATTAAAAAAAATGTACCCACATTTATATCTGGTGCAATGTATGGATGTACGGTATGTACTGTATGTCTGTGTGTTTACCCTGATACCAGTGTGATGTACAGTATGATGCTATTGTCAGGACAGCCCTATAGAGTTTTGTTCGGAAACTCAGTGGTCTGGTTAAACTATTTAAAAAAAAAAAAAAAAAAAATGCTATGGTCAGATAAAAAGATACCATTCTGTAGTTGTGCTGACCCAGATCCATTGATGAATATGTTAATCTTTCGAATGCCAGAACTCATAATTTTAAAGTTCATAGGAAAATATTGTAATTAGGCTTAGAATGCTGCCAGTATGATCCATACAAATGACAACTGAACAAATATTATTAAAACTGGTTTAAATATGAGCAGTATTAACTGCTATGTAATTAAGTAAAGCAATAAGAAATAGTCTATACTAATGCTACTAGAAATACTATCCGACTTATAAGTTATGGTTTAGTTATTATGATTTTGAGAGGACTAGTTGCATAAAATTAAGTTTTTCTTGCTTTTGTAGTAGAGTATTTTATGAAGCATTAGGAAAATGTCAAAAGTTATTATTAGCTTTTTAGCTGAGGCACTTGCTTTATGTATGATTTGATAGGGTTTGCAGACATTCATGGGATCTGAAGGAAAGCCTATAGTTTTATTCCTGATTTTCCTTTGTACGATCACAACTATGTCAACTTATTTATGAAATGCCACAGTTATGACCAATTCACTAGCGTGTTACTCAAGGCTTGTTGAATGAACACGAGAAACTTCACTATAATAATTGATTAAATATATTGCAGAAAATTCTATGATTCTGAATATATAAAGGTGTTATACTGTAGTACCATACTCCAATTATTAATCAATTATACACAAAAGTTGAGCCAAGTAAGCTCGTCTTACTAACAATAATAGCTTCATCATCTATTATCCTAGAAGTGCTCATACATACAATAATAACAAGGTAATCCCCATTTATAAGATCCCATGCATATCAGCAAGCTGATGAGTATATGTAATTTGTAACAGACTTCACTGTAAAAAGTGCCTGTAAATTTCAGTGAGTTGATGATTATGTGCAATTTGTAACTGTTATTGCAAAATGTTCAAAGAACCTGCCATTCACCCAACACAAAAATGCCATGGCCAATCTTTATATAGACTTGTTTATGTGGAGTTTCCCAGCCATGCCAAAGACGTCAACATCATACAGGAAACACTGAACACCACCTACTAAACTGGGTGCGAGGGAAACAGGAAAAAATTTAATTTTTAATTTCTCTTTATGTTTTGGGCATTGCAGAACCCACCTTCTAGCTTTCTGTATTTCCAACCCACCCAATTTATTCACCTGTTATAACGGATCAATCACCTAATAAACTGCCCAACTTTCACAAAGGAGATGACTACACAATATAGTCCTGTATTCCTAGACAAGCCTTATCATTGTCAGTGGTAATTACTATATCTTTCCCGTATCCCTAGCCAGTCTATATGATACGCTATTTGTTGTAATTGCAATGCGAGTACTAAAATAATATTAAAGATCTTCTCATGCAATTACAAAAACTAGCATATCTAACTGATTGGCTAGAAATATGGCCAAGAATGAAGGGGCTTGTCAAGGAAAAAGGGCTTTAGCCTCCAAGAGAGACCTCTGGGACCGTTCAATGGTTTCAACTGGTTTCTTGGGCATATAGGGTTACCACAGTGAGTTTCCTTCAATATATTATGTAAAGAGAGTTCACTTCCACTAACCCAACTATTAACCACCTCTGCCAATCAGATTAACACCTTCAATCACACAACAAATTATGTACTTATTAATGCTACTGTCAGATGATTTTACTCAGCTGAAGGAGGATCTCTAGATATCAAAAGGTTAAAGACCATCTCAATTCACCCTTTTCTAAATATGACAAGTCTTTCCCAAGTGAGCATTAAATAGTTTGGGGGTAGCTAGAATAAAAAAGAATTTGGTGTCTTCTAATTGAAAGTGTTAAAAGATGAAACTATTGTTTTGGGACTAACATGCTCAACTTTCAGTGGGACTGGGTAACTTTGCATATGACTAGAAGTACTATTGGTGTGCTCTCCTAAACAATCGGTCAACCAATTATCTGATAGTATAACATTGTACATTTCACTAAATAAATCATGCCACCATGCCAAGTACCTATATAATACTCCCAGATTGGAATTTACTTACCTTATTCAGCATCTGGCATTGATTACTCCAGTGCTGCTTCACTGCCTTATTTGGCTAGTTGTACAGTCATAGAGTTAAGTTCTGTTAGTCCTCTTGCCTGCCATGATCCCTTACACCAGTGATCCTTTATATATTTGAGATAACAGAAATGTGCACAGCATTGTAACTACACACAATTACATTATCTCAGATTCACTGCTTGTAAGGGCTAAAGAAAATGCAAGATATATTGAAAGTTTTTACCAGATTGTACAGTACTGTACACATGTATAGATTGATACCCTGCATAATTTATACTGTATTACTATATTGTGGACAACCACAAATCGTTACACTCATTTTCTATTAATGAAATCCTCAACAACCAACTGAAAATGTGCCTGCCTAACATGTCAACATTTTGGCAATGTGTTTATCCTTACCTTCAGTCAAAGAGATGACCACAACTAAATATATCAAATATCAATTATACCTACAGTATTGCACAAACTGTCACAAAGCTAAAATGCAGGTATGTATATACTCAGGCACATACCCCATAGCTGGGGGTGCAGGTAACTATATAATTATGCTGTGGGTCTCAATTACACATTAGTGTGTGAAGTGTCAAGTAAGTGCCTGTGGATTGTTGGTTAGAGCTAACACCCCAGCAAGTACTGTATGTGTATTCTGGCATCAGTAATCAACCTACCTTGTTTGCAACACCTAATTGTTCAGTTAGTTTAAAAAAAATCCTGTCACAGCAACAAGTATCAATTTATCAGAGAATGATATCCAGCTATTACCAAACTCAATGCAATTCCTGTAAGAGTTTTTGTTTTCAAATATTTTCTTGCATTTCTTGTAGCTATACTCCACGGCTGGTACACGTAAGTGGTCTTGACTTCATATTATGAGGGAATCTTTCAAATACTTTTCTACATTCATACACCATATTCAACATTTGAAAGATTTGCCTTCAGTGTAATACAACATAATGCTGACTACGATGACTCATTTGGACAAATATACAGTACAGTATAATTTTTACTCCACTGTTATTTCCATTCAATTTAAGCATAACACTGAACTGCCACAAATTCTTCTCAGAATAATACAAGCTATAACTGATACCCTATGCCATTGGAAACTTTGACCAGGAAGCATGCAAGACAACATTTGATTACAGTATACTGTATCAATTTCCCCAAAGATAATTCAGAATCCAAATACACACTGGTCATACTTGTCATGTGTCCGTATACTGTACAGATTAAAGTTAAAGTTACATTCCACCATTGGTCTAAGTGAAGATACAGCTATTGAAAACTTGAGCTCCTAAACAACTATAACCAGATATTTAGGTACTTGATTCAATTGTCTCACAGCAAAGGTGGGAGGGAATTATAGCTTTTAACTGTACCAGTTAACCACTAGACTTTCCTTCTGACTGAGCACACCTTCCATGTTCTTCTGCACAAGAATCTATCACTTACTGTAGATATGTGGACTAGCAACACAAGGATTCAATAAGTCATATTAGCACGACTCGACCACAACTCTAGCGCTCACAATAATTAAGCCTGTCCTGATTTTAAGCTTATATCAAATCTGTATACGGTACTGTAATCTGTAGTATATTTTATGGAAGTTAAATAGAAATTAATGTATTATATTCTCATATAAATACAGTAAATATGAGAAGGATGGTTCTTTTGGAATTGGGGTTGAGCATCTCCAGGTCCCCATAGGTTAAATTCTCTGTATCTCTTGACAAACCTGTTCTAACTTCATAGTGGTTGAGCATGGTATAATCATTACCCAATATTTGAATGAATGAATGAATATATATACTGTATACTGTATACAGTATATATATATATATATTATAACATCCTCTTCTGTGTGTTTCTAACCTTCCTACCCCTTGGAAGTGTAAAATATAACAAATTACTGAATATATACATTTTAAGTGTTTCTGGTCCTCTTGCCCCTCTTGGCAATGAATGTGAAATAAGTAAGAGTGTTATAGTTCCCGGACGTAAGCCTCTCTCTGCATCACATGGCACTTGAACCTCATATATAACGGTTGACTTTCCCTCTATACTTCCTGAATCAACATTACCCTAGGATCCTTTCAGTAGAGCAGTAATACCTATTTACAAGTAATTCATAAGAAGTAATACCTTCTTACAAGTCACTCATAAGAAGTCCTCACAATACGCAAGTTTATGGGCGGCCCGAGGCCTCACGTATTATGAAATCGCAAATTAGGAATAACACACCTTAGGGGAATACAGTAATTGCTTATGGGCGGGACTTGCTCCGAGAATGACTATTTTGGCTTATTTCTCCCCTTCAATTGCCTAAAATGGTGGACATAATCATCATAATGATAATAGAATAGACCAATAACTTACCTTAAAATTAGCAGTAGGAGGGCTAGATAGCCTATTGTACTGCCGCGGCGGAGTGGAGAGGAAGCTGGGGATCTTCCTCATCCTTACGGTCGATCACCTCCACCTTCATTTTGCGAGTTATAAGTTTGTTCTTTCGTGGCATGATTATTGACTAAAATCGTTTATCAACAGCATTGGGAGTTGAAAGTTGCACCAGTATTTACAACATGAATTCCTAGTGTGGGCAAACGTTCGATTAGAGCTATGATAGAAGAAGAAGAAGGCTGTCAGCAGAGTCTACAGGCAAGCCTCGAAAGAAGAAAAGTTCGTCAATTCTCGAGGTAGAGATACCTCTCTTCTATACATCATCCTAGTTCCTACAAGAACCCCTTAATGTAATGAGTTCTAGTCTTAAAAATTCTCAAGACGAAATTTTGTTCTCATTTAGACAGTGTCTGCGGCTCGCGGAATGGTGTTTGGCCTAGCATATTAGGTGAAAACAGAGGCGTTGTCCCCATTTCGGCTCTCGATTCGCTTAGTAAGGGTAAATCTGTGTTTTGGAAGTTGTAGGGAATTTGGAAACCCCTGCTTGTGTATTCGCGATTTCACGGGTTGAGAACTTGTGTATTGAGAGGATGGACTGTACCACCTTACAAATCACTCATAAACAATAATACCTCCTTACAAGTCACTCACAAATTCACCTTCTCTTTATGAATGCCATTTATCATTTCACTCTTACTTCATTATCCATTCTTATAGGATAGCTACTCATTCACTATTCCCTCATGGACAACATTTACAAATATTTCATTATATCTGTATATACACTATGAAAACTCATTCACTAATAAAATACTGTGTATCCTTTCATATAATTATATCCTTTCACTACTTCAGCAATTAATCACTATACGTTTATAAAATAAGATATCCATTAATTAAAATCTTTTTACCCTTTTCTCTCAGGATTTTAACCTACTATTTTCTACCTCAATACCAAATATACCCATCCTTAGACTATTCAATCACTGGGGTTGGGTATACTCTGCTGAAAGAAAGAATAGTGCAAGATCGAATCCTTATAGAAATAGCAAAAACATATGCCACATGTGCATTTATGTGTTTGAAATATAGATGCAAATTAATTTGCATAATAAATCTTAGGCTTGTGCATATTTCTTTAACTGTCTTGATAGCGTAATGCATAGATGCGCGGAATTTCGATGCGAGTACCCTAGGTTCGAGTCCTTGGAGTGCCACATGTATTTGTTGATTTCATTAATTGAGTTTAGAGGTGAAGTTGGTTGGTGGAAAAAACATAAGTTATATCATACCTAAATAGAATAGAGTAGAGATTGATTATGGTCACAATTATTACATTATTGTCTCTTTCATCTGGAACTCGGCCGATCTTTCACTCCAGCTGTCAAACCTGCCTAACATAAGTTGATATAGAAAGGCAATACTGTAAATAAAAAACTCCCAAAACTGACAAAATAACAAGATACAAAATGTAGAAGAGCAATTTATTGATAGCTGTAAGAAAAGGGGGAGGTGTGGTGGAGTGGTCATGCCACTGGACTGGTAATCCAATGCTCCCGGGTTCAAATCCGGATGTATCAATGGGAAGATATTATTGGAATGGAATTTATCCTGTATCAGTGCATTACCAGTAAGACCACCGAAATGTCAAAAAAATTGCCTCATTGTTCCCTGTGTATAAATATTCCCATATTCAAAATATGCTAAAGGGGGGCAATGCCTAGTGACTTAATTGCTCAATAGATGGCGTTCTGAGAGTGAGGGTCTGAGTCTAGGGGATGAGACAGTGAAGCACAGAGTCGAAGCAGCTCCAGAAATGGGGGCCACTTCGAGCTGTGGATGGGCGACCGGACCCCGTGAATCCTGCGAAGGCAAGATGTTGTGGGCTGGTTGCAGCTCAAAGTCCTTCACATGTCTCACTCCCTAGACTAGAACGAGACCTCACAGGCTTCACCGTTGAATGAACGGTTGAATGTACAGGCTCTCAGCCTATGCCCGAGAGGGAGTACTGTAGTTGGAATATAGAAAGAAAAAAAATGGTACCAATAAAGTGCTTCTCTTGACATTATGCAGTACCCGGTACGTACATTCCTGGCATTACTGCTACTGCTACTGCAGCCGCTAACATAAATAAAACTAGAGTCCCCAGTGCAGTATGTCACCACCGGATCTACAAATCACCAAGAGGCCAATAACTTCATTATCATCACTACTCAGGTTATTTGTAGATTTTCTTAATTTGTTGATTTTTAGGAAAGGTAGATTTTGTGTTTGAATAATGAAATGAGACACAGAAGCTTGTTTAGCACATTCAAGAGCTTTAACATTTGGTGAACAATGCCATAAAAAATGAACAGCTAAACACAATGAGGATTTATAAATGACATTGATGGGTCCTGATAAAATATTTGGGTTGTCTGCTATGGCCCATATCAAAGCTATCAATCAAACCAAATAGACACAAATTCTTGGACATGCTGCTGCTGTCAACGCACTTATTTCTTGAATTTCATGACTCATGTTATTAGAGTGTCAGCTATGGTAATTTATATGGCGATTTTGTGGACTGATGGCAACATAATTACATTGGCAAATTTTGTTTTAATAAAGTTATCGTGCCACAAGATCTGATAATTAAGCCGGGTTCACTGGGGGTATTACACTCTATCCACAGTCACACGCCAATCACAGAGTTACTTCCACTTTATCACCTTAGTAATAGTATTATTATTATTATATTCAGTTCAACTTAACTGAGCGAAGAATTGCTATGTGCCTAGCATAATTACTGAGCTCTGACTTGTGTTCAATTATGGAATATATTGTCTATTTTGAAAAAACACTATCGACATGAAGCACAGATGTAGTAGTGTCTTATTCTGAAACCTGTCAGAAAATTGTCTGCTAGGGAATGACATTTCTTGTTCAGTTAAGATGAACAAAATACTGTGTAGGACTTATACAGATATTTGGCAATGCAGCACACAAGCTTTGGCCTAAGTGAGATTTTTTTCGAAATCACATTTTACACAACCCAATTTTACCACCACATCGCAGTTTCCCCGTTATCAAAAGCACCAATCTCACATACTTTTTCACTCTTGATGAACACAGATACTAACTCTTAAGAAAAATAAATAATTCAATGTCACCCATAAACCCCATTTCCCCCCCGGAAGAATCTTTGAACTTTTAGCATTCCTTCGCGTATCCAATAAAAAAAATCTCTGAAGTTCTCACATGTTACTGTTTTCAATAAAAAAAATCTCTGAAGTTCTCACATGTTACTGTTTTCAATAAACAGAGATACCAACTCTAAATAAGCAATATATTCCTATGGCAGTGGTAGTTAGAGCACTTCCAATCAATATATTGCAAAAAAAAATGTCTTCCTATAACAAAAATCATTCTTGATAAACCAAACACCGAGAAAAAAGAATGGATACAAACACTCATAGGAGAAAGAGCATTATACTGATTATATTTTGCTTTTTGTTTTTTAATTGGTCTGTAAATTCTGACCTGGAGAAACTGCAAGCGAAACATTGTTAGTACTGTAAATTGCTCTTCCTCATGGGCTGTTAGCATATCCAAATTACCTCTTCTCATTACAGCAAATAATTTATCTCCATTGCTGTATTTATCAATCAATCTTTTTCCTACTCCATATCTATCAATGGTCGAGACCCTTCAGTACAGTATATACAAGACTAGACACCGCACACATTTTGCATCATTGTCATCGATAGCAGTTTGATCTTCATAGTCTAAGGAATTAAAACCTGTCTAATACCCTTTATGTCGAATCCTCACAGTATTAAGATTAAAATGCTATCTGAATTCTGTAGTCTAAAGAATCAAATGCTATCTGATCACTTTAGTCTAAAATTATCAAAAGCTCTACGATATCTAGTCTCGAAGATTAAAAATTGTCCAAGTTCCATCTTCTAGGGTACTCAAGCACAAGAATCTGTTCAGTAAAGGATTGAAACCAACTGATCTCAATATTCTAAAAGATCAAGCATTGTCCATCTCTAATCTAGAGGATCAAGATGTTAAATATCTCTAGTCTAAAGGATCAAAATATATCTGCTCTCCATATCCTGATCAATCTCTATTTGTCAACCCCACCATTAACCGACTGTCAGACTAGATACCCAGTGTGCCTGAAGTGCTGTTGCCTCTTGCGTTTATGGTCCATGGCATCGCAGATCAAAAAACAATCCTATCTCCATTGAATAAAGGATTGAAAGATTTAAGATCTCTGATCAAGCGATGTCTGATCTCTAGTTTGAATGATCAAAATCAATCCAATCTCTATCTTCTAAGGGATGGAAAGCCATCCGCTCTCCGCAATTTAATCATCCTCTTTGTATTGTAATCAATTTTCTATACTGTAAACTACAGTACATCTACCTGTCAACCCCACCATGGACTGACCGCCAGACTAGGTACCCAGTGTGCTAGAAGTTCTGTTGCCTCTTGCGCTTTTGGTCCATGGCGTCGAGGATGGGCTGCCTCTTGGCCTGATAGCGCTGCCGCAGTTCGTCAATCTCCCGCTCCATCTCTTGGTCTAAGGTGGCCATTCTCTGGTGTAGCTCATCGTACGTTAGGTGTTTTAACTGAGGGAGAAATATATGTATGTTTGATAAAGAAATTACATCACATACCTTGGTGATAAACAGTTTCTGATAAAAATATATTCAATGAGGAATATGAGAGATATTTTGAGTGAATCTTAATGGCAGCCGAAGGTCATGGAATGAAAACTTTCTGGGTATGCAAATTACATCCCAGTATTGAAAGACCATTGGACAATGGGGCACGAGTTCAAACTACTTTACTGCCAATAATGTCCATAATGAGTGCACCCTCTATTTTGTGAGAGTGAGACCAAGAAATTGCACTCTAAATAGTAATTGATTTAAATTGAAATATAGACACCATAGGCTATGAAAACTCAACTGGATGACCAAAATAGAGATCGTAGGGTATGAATACTAGGCCGTGAATAATCTAACAACAGTTGATCGTCCATTAACATGGGAGTTTCATGGAGGGATAGACAGACGAATGAGGAAGAACGAGAGTGATGTGGTGTGGATGTAGATGTGCTGGAAAGTATGAAAAGGAACACATTGAGATGGTTCGGCCATGTGGAACGTATGGGAAGTGAGAGAATGACTAAGAGAGTCTACGAGAGGTAAGTGGAAGGACAGAGAGGGAGAGGTGGAAGGATGGAGTTAAGAAGTACTGTATGTATATGCATAAAAGCGTTGCTGGATTGGAGGAGGGGCGTCGACTGACTGGGGGCAGTGGTGTATGGGTGAGATTTATTCGTGGCCACCCCTTCGGGGATCACGGTGTCCGGCAATAGATGATCCTACATTACCGCAGCTTTTGTCAACACGTTTTTTATAGATACGCGGTGACACGACGTGCGTATGAAATCTGTTAACATAGTCAAGGAAAATAGTTAACACGGTAGAGCTCCCAAACCAGAACATCAACACGGACAAAATATGGTTAACGTGCCAGAGTTGCCGCCCAAGTACTGTACAATTTTTTTAATATAATTTCTCCTATCATCTGCTTTCTAGCTGTCTCCCTATTTATTTAACAAAAATAATTTTTTTATTCGTCCCTTATTTAGTCTGTGATTAATTTCTGAAGTGATACTTAACCCTTCTTGCCCGGGTTCGCCATCCTAAGGCCATTATTGAGATCCGGGCGATCCGGCCGAAAAACATCTTTAACCCCTGGTTCCCGGTAGGGCTCTAAGCCACCCATAACAAACTAGGGCCAGGAACACGGAAGGGCTCCGAGGCTCCAGCAGCTTGAAAGCCTGTAAGCTTGTTTTGAAAGCCGTCCGTCCGACGCATATAAACACAGCCGGTTGGACCGACGCCGCGCACCTCCGAACACAAGAAGGAGAGGCGTCGTTTGTTTTTGTGTGGCTGTAGGTTGTTGTTTCAGTAGTGAAAAGTGTCTCAAATGGCTGACATCGCCACAAAGTTCTCTCCACGGAAATTGTCATCACAACTGAACCAGTTGACTTAGAGAGCTCTACTCAACGGCAGTCTACAGGTACGAAACACATCTACGCTTGGAGATGCGTGGGAATGCAGTAGCAGTTAAAATAACAAAGATACGGTAGCCTAGGCGAGACGTTTTTCAGCCAAATCCCCCGGGTTTCAAGGATATCTTATAGAATGCGAAGCCGGTGTTGGAGGGTTAATAGGCTACCCGTATCTTTGTTATTATAACTGCTAGAGAATTTCCACGCATCTCTAAACGTAGTGCTGTTTCTTATCTGTAAACTGGCATTAAGTAGAGCTCTCTAGGTCAACTGGTTCAGTTGTGATGACGATTTCCGTGGAGAGAGATTCGATGTGATGTTGGCAATATCGGACCTTTGCAGACACTAATTTCGTCATACCATACAACAACATTGATCCGACGTCTCCTTCGTGATTTCGGAGGTGCGGTGTCGCAAAGACAGGCTTTGTTTACATGCGTCGGATGCACGGCTTTCAAACCAAGCTTAACCCGTGGAGCCCCGGCTAGTTTTGTAATGTTTGTTCACCAGAACCCGGCCGGTTTTCAAAAAATGGTTTTATTCCAGAAACAATAGCGAATGGGTTAGGAATGAAGGAAAAACCACGAAAAAACGCTCAAAAAGCTTAAAGAATGGTCCTACAGAGCCCCCGAAAACGTATTTTACAAGAGTAAAAAATTGAAGGCAATTACCCCAAAAAACCAGGTTATTGCGCGCTCACGCACACGCACGTGGACTTTGAGAGTTTTCAACCATCGGCACGGTTGCGTGGGATACGTACACAGTTCCCATACAAATCTGAGCCCTCTTGAGTGGCTACACCTGAGGTTACGGTCGGCGCAATTAGGGTGACGCGTCAGACGCGTCTCTGGGGCTGTGCGTTACATACATCGCCGACGCGTCAGACGCGTCGCTGGGGCTGTACGGGTTAATAGGCTTTCAAGCTTACGGATTTTAAAATGACACCCGGGCTCCTGGCCATCTGCCACGGTGTCATTTTAAAATGACACACGGGCAGGAAGGGCTAAGAAAATAATTATTCCACAAACTCATAGTGATAAAAATGACACAAAAGTCATAATGTAAAAATGATTTCAATTTTTTTTTGTCAGACACGCTTTCACAGGAAAAACAAGACCATGGGAAAATTCCCAGGTACAGGGCACTTGACTGAAAGAATGAGGGGTTGTGTCATCTACTTATGTGTTAGTAGGATACTAATGTGTTTCCATTTCCATCACATTAGAAATTAATGACATTAAATAGAAACCAAACAACAATTATTTCTGTTCATTAATAAGGGAGATAGCTAGAAAGCAGATGACAGGAGATAGGAGAACACTGGAAAAATAGGGATGAGGTGGAAAGGTCAATGGGTTCACACAATCGATAATCAGTGTAATAATGGTAATATAAACGAGGGACTGGAAACTACGTGGTCTGCTACGTTCCCGCCCTTTCAAATTCACCCTATACAAATCTGTTGCCATCCAGTGAATTGCCAGACCTATGAGAGCTCCGTATGGAGCTCAGTGGTCTGGTTAATCTGCTCTACTTAACTAACCAAAGTTATTTGAAATCTATAAATCGCAGTCATCAAAATATCACTCATTTCTATAGTCATTAATGTTACAGACATCTATAGTCATTAATGTTACAGACATATATCTATCATCTATTGCCGGACGCCTTACTCCCCTTAATGAGGGTGGCCATACAGGATTGACCACTCAATTTAGAAACCGTCTAACCCCGAGGCCC
Source organism: Paralithodes platypus (assembly GCA_032716605.1). Lineage (NCBI taxonomy): Eukaryota > Metazoa > Arthropoda > Malacostraca > Decapoda > Lithodidae > Paralithodes > Paralithodes platypus. The sequence goes on from CM064504.1 coordinate 15,289,615, forward strand.
TCTATGTATCTTTTTAGCACTATTTTTCTACATTGGTGTTCGGCTAGGCCATCCACTAATCTGCTTAACCCTTATGTAAGCAGTACCGATTTGTATCAAGTTTACTCCCCTAGACAGGACGAAAGGCTGACGAGTCCCATCCACCCGGATTTTTATAAGGTTGCCTCCCCTAGATGGATTGCCGACCAAGGCTAACGAGTACCATCCACCCGGACATAATACTCTCAAAACCTATTATGTACATTGTCAAATATACAATGTATTTATGATGAATAAGGAAGATTTTATTAGGCCTACACGAACATATGACAAGCATCCAAAAAGTAGTCCTGTTAATATTTTAATAGATAGGTATCCACGTCCTAAAAATTATAATATGTATAAAAATTAAAGATGAACATATAAAACAATCAGCATAAGCAAATTTTACATAAAATAAGAGCATAATGCTATACTAGTTACATGGAAACTGGTGCGCATGCGTGGAATTTATCAAACTAGCCAAGCACTACAGTACAAACTAAAGAATATAATACCATATAATACCATATGAAGAAAGGTTGACAAAATTAAGTTTACATTCGTTAGGTATTCAAGTGGGTTAGTGGGATTAATAAAGGGGACATGAAAAATGTACTAAAACTCGGTGATAGCGAAAGAACTAACAAATAGTTTCAAATTAGACCAATTTAGTTTCAGAAAAGATATAGGCAAATATTGGTTTTATAACAGAGTTGTAGATAGGTGGAATAGGCTACCAACTTCTATAGTGGGATCAAGAACGATAGAGAGTTTTAAGATAAATAGGCATATGGACGAGATGGGTTGGGTGTGAGGGCCAATCAGCGCTCTGCAGACCCCCGCTTTCTGACCTCTGATTGTTTTGGTGAGGTCAGTCCTAATGGTGTTAGTGAGCTGGACCTATAATTATGCCTTATAATTAGGGTTGGGTGTGAGAGGGATCTGCTTTATGTGGGCCAATCGGCTTTCTGCAGACTCCCATTTCTTATATTCTTATATGTTCAGCCAATATTTACTGAAACATGTATTTGTTAGTAACTAAAAATTAAGCAAATACAATAGTCAGGTCTTGATATACACGCGTTTCGTATACACAAATTCGTTTGAATACGGTAACCCCAAAAATGTCAAGATCGGCCAAAACACGGACAAAATTTGTATATACGCGGACATTTGAGAGCGAAAAGACAGAAAACATCGTAACCTCGGTGACCCTTTAGAAAACAGAGACCGCTAGTTATTTGTGTACATTTCTCATTAGGCTATCATTTCTCCTGTCATCTGCTGTCTCTCTCTATTACGGTCTCCCTTCCCCTTGTACAACGGCACAATACTTGCATTCCTCCAGTTCAGTGGTACCATTGTCACAACAAAGCACACATTTAATAGTCTCACCAGCTATATAATATATAAAACAAAGTAAAAATGCTATAAGGATAATTAGAAGTTGAAGTCATAAAAAAATAACTGGATTGTCAAAATTGTATCTATTGAGCTATTGTATGTATGTATGTATATACTAAGGCCCAATCCCTACTTTTCCTCTTTTTTTTTTGGGGGGGGGACTCAAGACAGAGCCCGAATAGGGACATCACAACAGAAAACAATTCACACACAAAAACAAAATACAAATTCACACACATCTAGGTCATCCAGGAGAAGACCCAGAGACCAGGGTCACCAAGGTACCTCCAGCACTTCCCCGGCCCTCGACCAACCGGAGAGGTTCCGATCTCGGCAGGCAGACATGCAGCAGAGCGAAACCACTAGCCCGCCCACCATTGTACTTAGATTAAATACCATAAGAGTCACTTGGGGCACAGGCTGTAGTGTGGTTAAAAGAGCACTCGCCTGCAAACCGACAGGTCGATGGTTCGAGACTAGGGCCAGCCAGTATGCGTTATTGTTGTTGGTGGACGGCGCGGTCTAGCAAACTTTGGTAACTATACACTGAAATCCCTGAGGCATCAGGGCACCCACCCTAGCCCCGCTCTTGAGCAGGGAGTGCATGGTGGCAATATCTGCAATATCATCCTCACTTGGGCTACTGAAAATGCCCAACATAAGCCAAACAATATCACCAACTTACAAAATCGAAATCTCCATCAATGAAGGATCTCTGGAACTTGGGTTGATTCTCCGCCGCCACGCCTCTGGAGGGTTGAGGCTGGTGGTGAGGGTGAGGCAGGTGGTTGGCAGGGCTGCTCATCTGGACCAACTGTCTCTGGAGGTCGTCCTGAGAGAGTCCAGAAAGAGAATGTTTATGACATTTTCAGACCAAGGACACCCATTATCTCTCTTTCCTCTAACATCTTCCTTTCTTCCTCGAAGTTTGCTCTCATTCAACCTGTCCCAAAGAAGGGTGACCACTCTCAACCCTCAAACTATGATCCAATTGCTCTCATTTCTTGCATCCCTAAACTTTTTGAATAAATTCTTAATTCAAAATTTCTTAAATATTTGTCTTCCCACAATCTAATTTCAGATTGCCAGTATGGCTTCCTTAGGGTCACCTATTAGTGACCTCCTTTCATATCTTACAAACTCTTGGTCGTCCTCTTTCGGGACTTCAGTGAGACCTGTTCTATTGCGCTAGACATATCAAAAGCCATCAATTGAGTCTGGCACAAATCTCTAATTTCTAAACTACCCTCCTTCGATTTCTATCCCTCTATACTGTATATGCCTTTATCTCAAATTTCCTTTTTGCCGTTCCATAGCTGCGGTTGTGGACGGCCATCGCTCACTTCCTCAACCTATCAACTCCGGTGTTCCTCAAAGTTCTGTTTTGTCTCCAGTTCTCTCGCTAATAGACGTAGACCATGTTAGGGATCCGTTACAAGTTGCATATTGTCAAAGTAAAAGTGTTCAAGATGCCGTGCTGTCATTGGTTCATGATATAAGCAAACATTTAGAGAATCCTAATCCACAAGTTAGAATACTATTTATTGATTTCAGCAGTGAATTTAATACCATTCAGACACATACTTTTACAGAAATTACTAGATATGAATGTTAACTCTTATATAATTCTATGGATCTACAGTAAAAGTCCGTTAATCCGACGACCGATGATTCGAATCTCCCAATAGTCCGAATTTTTCAATTTGAGGCCAAATCCGAATTCACCCGATGGTCCGAATTTCAAGAAGTCCCAAAGTCCCCTTTTTGAGGCATTAGTCCACTCAAATGACACATAATGGAGCACACCCATATCATATGTTCATGAATTCACTTTAAAAGTTTACCATTGTCATTGTAGCCTATTACCTACTTCAAAACATTCAGATTAATGGTCAAAGGAAGCTACTGATATAAACGTATACACCTTCTTCTTCTTCTTCCACATCGTCTGCTAGAGAGTTTGTTTTGCTCTTGAACGCATCCCTGGGACGCTCCGATGCGCTACTGGCTTGCACCGCATTTTCTGCAAGCGCATTCAGTCTTGAGCTTGAAAACGCACCTTTGGACGTTCCGATACGCTACTATTTATAGTTCAGTGATCGGAGCGTCCCAAGCGTGCTTTCAAGACAACAAGACAAGGGTGCTTTCAATACAATATAATATAACAGAGCATGTCACAAAAGGAAAATCACAAAAGGAAAATTACAAGAACCTCTCAGGGAAGTGCCGTTGTTAAGGCATTACTTCCCGAACCACATCTGATCTGATCTTCAAGAGCAAGACAAACTCGCTAGTAGACGGAAGAAGAAGACGACGATGCGGACATATGGTGTTTACGTTTATATCAGCAGATTCCTTTGACCATTAATCTGAATGTTTTGAAGTAGGTAATAGGCTACAATGACAATGGTAAACTTTTGAAGTGATTTCATGAACATATAATATGTGTGTGTGCACCATTGTGTCATTTGGGTGGCCTAATGCCTCAATGTTTTTGTCATACACAGGTTCATAGGGGTAAAGTCCGATAATCCGAAAAATCCACTAATCCGAACGAAGGCCGGTCCGCTGCCCTTCGGAATAACGGAAGTTTACTGTATATCTATCTCTCAGACCGACCCCAGTATACTAAATTAAAAGGTTTTAAATCCAATGCTTTAATCATTAACTCTTTAACCCGTGAAGCCCCGGCTAGTTTTGTAATGTTTGTTCACCAGAACCCGGCCGGTTTTCAAAAAATGGTTTTATTCCAGAAACAATAGCGAATGGGTTAGGAATGAAGGAAAAACCACGAAAAATCGCTCAAAAAGCTTAAAGAATGGTCCTACAGAGCCCCCGAAAACGTATTTTACAAGAGTAAAAAATTGAAGGCAATTACCCCAAAAAACAGGTTATTGCGCGCTCACGCGCACGCACGTGGACTTTGAGAGTTTTCAACCATCGGCACGGTTGCGTGGGATACGTACACAGTTCCCATACAAATCTGAGCCCTCTTGAGTGGCTACACCTGAGGTTACGGTCGGCGCAATTAGGGTGACGCGTCAGACGCGTCTCTGGGGCTGTGCGTTACATACATCGCCGACGCGTCAGACGCGTCGCTGGGGCTGTACGGGTTAAAAGCGGGCATGTTTATTGACATGACCATGCTGCTGGGCGGGTATATTTACCGAAAACGAGCTTCATTCCATGCTCTTCTTCCTGCATAAACAAGAGCCAGAGCGTAATACAATTATACATCCGTGAAAGGGCGATAATAGTCCTTTCCAATGACACCTGAATCATCCTTGTACGACCACGGGTTCTATTGTAGCGGTCGCGTAACCGGAGGAGAAAATACCCTAAAATAAGGTAATTTTTGAGGGTTTTTTTCCTTGTCTCGCGTGGTCCGGCGATGGTGGGGAGGCATAGTACGTGTCAGAGACGGCATAGCGGTGATCCCGACCGGTTGAAGTCCAACTATCGTCCTCCCAACGCGCGGACTCTCTCTCAGAGCTCACAACGTCCTCAAAATGGCACCCGTCATATGATGGGCACCGCAGGGGTGGCCTATATTCTCACGCCCGTCATATGATGCTCACCGTCGGTTAGGTGTTAATATCGGGGCCACTCAGGATTGTGTACTCTTGCCACTATTATTTACATTGTACACAAATAACTGCCGCAGTAATCATGATGACTGCTCTCTTCTCCAATATGCAGATGATACTGTAATTGTGGAGAAAGTACTAAATGATGACTCAAGTAATTACCTGTCTCGGCTAGAAGGCTTTGTTAGCTGGTGTCGGAGCCATTTCGTAAATTTAAATGTAAAAAAAGACTAATGAGATAATTATTGATTTTCGAATTGGTAATAAATATGTTCCAGATCAAATTAAAATAGGCAGTGAATATGTTGACAGGGTTCATGAGTAAAAGTATCCGGGAATTGTAATTGAGGACAGGTTAAGGGATTCTACGAATAACCAACAAGTGTACAAAAAATACAGACAAGTCCTCCACTTCCTTCGTGTATTGAAAAATCTCTGAGTTTATAATACTATGCTTACACTATTTTTCAAGTCAGTAATAGAATCGGTAATATGTTTTTCAATTACTGTACTATTTGGTACAGGCACCTGACCAAAAGGGATAAGAATAAATTAATGAAAATTGTAAAATCAGCTTGTAAACTTGGTGCTCAGTGTACGTCATTGGATGAATTGTAAAATAAATATGTAATGAAACACAGTCAAGATAATGAACGATATAAACCACCTTCTATATGATAATTATGTTTTTCTAAGATCAGGCAGAAGGTTGGCCGTACTTTTGTGTCCCAAAGAGTACAAAGCTCTACAATTATTGTCAATGTGGTCGGTAAGGTGTCTCTGTTTTTATATCTACTCTGTGCAACTCTCCAACCCAGGAGTGAAACGTTATTCTCAATCTTTCTTCTATTCAACAGCTGAACTCTGGAACTCTCTCCCCAAATCAGTCTTTCCTTCTTCCTATGACATAAATTGCTTTAAACTCTGCGTGTCCAGGCATTTTGGCTCGAACGTCCCTTGATTTTGGAAATGTCACTCTTTCAACTCGGGGAGAGGCACTCGCCATAGACAGTTCTGCCTTTTGTCTCCCTCACTCACAGAAAAAGAAAAGAAATGTATGTGTTTTTTTTTTTTTTTTTTTTTAATAAAATACTTTAACCAGACCAATGAGTTCCCCAAAATAACTCTCATAGGGCTGACTCGAAGGATTAGATCGAGATGGAGAACTAATCAAGACAAGATAGATAGGGAAGGGCGGCAGGTAAACAAATCTAGGAATATGAAGATACGCAGACATTACTCGCCATTTCACCAGTTCAGCCGGACCCCATGAGCTCCACAGCAGTACTCTTATAGGGCAGGGCCAAAGGATGAGGCAAGAACTGCAACACTGCAGCACCAACCAAGAAGTGATAAGGGCGAAGAATGAGCGATCAGGACTAAGGAAGACAAAATTACAGCGAGATGCAAAAAAATGCACTACTGAGGGGAATGAGTCAGCTCGGCCGCACCAGCGACCGAAGAGACAAATCAGGTCAGGAGGCAACAACCTAGCCAGGCCAGGGTGGCATTGAAATAGGCTGCCCAAAGGACAACCAAATAAGACAGAATAAGAACAAAACGGGAAACACATAAAAAGAGGAATGAAATACTATACAATATTAGTCAAGCCGATGACGAAAGTTCGAGGGGAGATGGAAATAACTATAACCCTCCCCCATCAAGCTCCAGTCGCCGGCCCCGAAGCCCCCCAACCGGAGGAGCATAGCATTAGGGGGGTGTATCTAGGTGTGCTTTATGAGGTTGAATGCATTTTTATTTTTATGATTTTTACTGTATAGAGCTCCCACCAAATTTTTGTTTTGTTTTATATGTATGCAATTTGACAATAAAGTGTATCTCTTCTCAACTGTACCTCTAATCCTCGTATGCTGATGATTCTACCTTACACAATTCAATTAGTTTTCCACAATGATCCACCACGCAATTATTGCAAAACTCACGTGATGAAGCCATAGTGCGCCTATCTTCTGATCTATCAACTATTGTTTATTAGGGCAGAGGAAATATTGTTACTTTCAATGCTTGCAAAACCCAATTTCTCTATCTACTTACCGTACCCGTCATAATATTCCACATGACTATATCCCTTTCTCTTCAACAATATATAAATAATTCCTTCATCTTCTCTCAATATTCTTGGTGTTTCTTTTTCTTCTGACCTTTCTTGGAGAGATTATATTACAACACTTGCTAAACCAGCTTCCCAGAAGTTTGGTGTGATCAACCGTCTCCGTGGGTTCTGCACCCCCGCACAGCTTCTTGCTCTATACAGGGGCACAGGGTGTCCATGTATCGAGTATTGTTCGCATGTGTGGGGAGGTTCCACTCCTACCGCATTTTTCGAAAGGGTCGAGTCAAAAGCATTTTGTCTAAGCAATTCACCTTCTCTTACTAACTCCCTATAATCTCTCTCTATGTGTCACAATATTGCATTGCTCTCACTCTTCTACTGCTATTACAATAATCAATGTTCTTTAGAGCTTTCTCAGTATACAACATACCTCCTTCCTTACAGAGAGTGGGAGGTACCCGCCTTTTAAAACATTCTCACCCCTATTATGTCAAACCCTCTAACCCGAGAGTGAACCGATTGTCCCAGTATTTCTTCTACTCAACAAGCTCTGGAACTCTCTTCCTGAATCTGTCTTTCCCTCATCCTATGACTTACTCTGCTTCAAGCTCTGCGTGTCCAAACATTTTAACTTAAGCGTACCTTGAATCTAGCTCTCGCTTTCAAAGTTTGGTGGGTCACTTGTTACAGGCAGCTTTGCCTTTTATCTCCTTCATACACATATAAAAAGATCATACCAAATATACAATGGAATTCTCTTAGGGATTGATTCTGATCTGACAGCCACATGGAAGTAAAGAATATAGCTTATGAAAGGCATGACTTAGTAGATTAGTATGAAGTAGGAATCTGTCTTTAATCATATATGGGGCACAAATAACTGAAGAGGGGCACGAGATAGGCCATAATGGATGTTGTAAATTATATGTTTAGAGGTCTAACATAATAAGGGAGGCAGTTGGTGGGGTTGTTCATCTGTACCTACTGTCTTTGGAGATTGTTCTGAGAGGGTCAAGATGAATGTTCACAAAATAATGAAACATAGGGCACCCATTATCTATTGTATCTTCACAACTATACTGTACATTGGAAGTTTCTGATCTAGCAATTACAAAACGAGAAAAATACAGCTTATGAATGGTATTATTTACAGTACTGTCGTTTGGTTTGATTTAGGTAAGGGATAAGAGGTGGGGTGTAAAGTACCGGTACTCAATATGTATAGGAGATAGGTGTTATTGTATTGTTGTCATCTGTAACAATAATAATAATAAGTTCATAATAAGTAATAATGTTATGTTAGAGGTGGGTTTCAGGGGTGGGGAGGTGGTTGGCAGGCTGTTCATCTGTATCAATTGTGTCTGGAGGTTGTTTGAAGGGGGTTTGAGAAGAGAGGTCGTCAATGACATTTTGAGACATTTAGTAAGCCACATTCTAGTAGAGAGAGAGAGAGAGAGAGAATGTGTGAGAGTTTGTTCTGTTGTTTGCACATTAATCTATCTATCTATCTATCTATCTATCTATCTATCTATCTATCTATCTATCTACAGTATATGCTCTGGCTCAATCCCCATTTTTCCTAGTTTTTTAGTTTTTTGGACATTAAACCCTCCAGACCCGGTAGGGCTCTGAGGCACCCATAACAAACACCCCCCGCGCTACCCGGTAGGGCTCTGAGGCTCCGGCAGCTTGAAAGCCTGTAAGCTTGGTGTGCGAGGCGTCCGTCCGACGCATGTAAACAACAGCCGGCTGGACCGACGCCGCGCATCTCCGACCACAAGAAGGAGTGCGTCGCTTGTTCGTGTGTGCCTGTATGTTATTGTTAAGTAGCGAAAAGTAGTGTAAAGTGTCTTTTTGCCACAAAGTTATCTCCAATGAAATCGTCATCACAACTGAACCAGTTGACTTAGAGAGCTCTACTTAATGCCATTCTACAGGTACGAAACACATATACGCTTGGGGATGCGCGGGAATGCGGAAGCAGTCAAAATAACAAAGATACGGTAGCCTAGGCGTAGACGTTATTCGGCCAAAACCCCCGGGTTATTGGGAATATGTATGGAATACATAGCCGGGGCTGGAGGGTTAATAAACTAGTTAATACATGGAATGATTTAGCTTGGTTTAGTTTGGTTTATAGCAGAAGTATCTACATTTTGAAAGGTTGAGCTTTAGTACTCCAAGAAGTGCATAGCAGAGACCCCTCAGTTAATTTTTAGGAAATGTTATATTATATTAGGTGTGTTTAGTTATAGGGAAGTTGGATGGTAGGACTGTTTATTTAGCGTTATTTCCACATAGCGATTTTGATTAGTTCCTTTGTGTTTATCTTGTGTCATCCCAGTTTTGGTTCGTTTGTTAAGATTTACATTATAATATCTATATCAACTGTCTCTGGAGGCTTTCTGAGGGGACCTGACAAGAGACAATGTTTATGATATTTAGAGTTGGGTTGGTTTAGCATGAGCCCAGGAAACATAACTGTCTAGTATGTTGAGCGGTACTTTAAAAGTAGACAGAATGGATAAAAAACACCATCTGAGGAGGAGCACTTTATTAACGTTTCGCAGATAGCTTCTTCAGATCCTGAAAAAAGCTATCTGCAAAACGTTGTCAATAAAGTGCTCCTCCTCAAATGGTGTTTTTTTAATCCAATACCTAGTACTGTATATATATATTCTTTCTCTCAAAACACGCATCAGAATTGCTTTGTGGTTTCTGGTCCTCCTATTGCTCATATGAGTGAAGGATAGAGCCACTTAATGAATTACTTGTTGGGTATGATTGCTGATGATGATTTAGCTTGATATGATTGGATTTAGCTCAAAGGGATCAAGCATAAACAGAGCTATGAAGTCCTGTATCTACAATGGGTATATACGAGGTGTGTGTGTGTACTTACTCTAGTTGTACTTACTCTAGTTGTATTGCGGGAGTGAGCATGCTCGTTATTTCCCGCCTCCTATATATGTAGGTTATATGTATCGTTGGAATGGCTGTGGATGTGTGAGTAGTCTGTATTTTTAGCCAATTGGCGACATCGGAAACGAAGGCTTAGGGTGGATTTGTATGGTACCATTCTCACTATAGACGGTACCGTCTCGCCCGAAGGCTTAGATAGCCATCAGCTTAGGTGAACCATATGATACCCATCTCGCCTTGTACCATTTTTGCCAACCCCAGATGGGACGTCACAACGTCGTCCACTTATTCCAGGTACCTATTTACAGCTAGGTGAACTGAGGCTAACACATGAAAGGAGACAAGCCCAATTTGTCTCCGCCCGGCCGGGGATTGAACCCCCGACCCCTCGTGTGTGAGACGAGAGCTCTACCTACTAGGCTACGGGCTGTGTGTGTGTGATGCTTGCAAGTTTTACACTATGCTATTATGCTATGCTATGCTGTTAGCAACACTAAAATGGCTATAGCATGAATATCAAAGTATTTTAACAATCACCAAATAATTTCATATATAACAAGTGAAAAGAAATAATCAATATGCTTTGGCTCACTTATACTTGGTAAGGTATAATGCAATCTGAGTCTACTTAGGTACTTGTCCTAAAGCTATGTGTGCAATATGCTGTATTACTATAAATAAATGCATACAATACAGATAAACTGTTACATGCTAAATGCATACAAATAATAATAGTTAATAAATTATTAAATTTATATGGTAGCTATGATATTTAAAAAAAAGGGCATCACTCAAAATCATAATATAAAATTACCACAACTCATACCACTAAACTATTGCATAAATGTGTCCATTATCATTAGGAATTAAAGAACAATACAACACAAATTTCAAATACATAAAACATTTAAACCAGTATACCTAAACTTTCATCTAAAAACCTTAACCAGTGTGAAATCAACTATTATACACCAAAACATCACCTCATGCTAATCAAGAGGAATACCATATGAAAATATGAAAAGAAAAAAGAAAAGAGATAACAGAAGAGGAAAGGAGAGAGAGAGATACCCCATTGTTACGGGGTCGCTATATAATGATGACGGGTCCTGAAAATAAGCTGATGGTCTCCCTTATTCTGGTGGGCCAAAATTTGTCTCTTAAGTTTTTGAGACCCAGCGGCCTCTTGGACTGAGCACTTTCCATCCATTACCGTGTTGTTGGGTCTTCCAACCTGAACACCTCTTAAATTGAGAAAAGAGGAAGTGAAAATATGATGAAATTTAAGAATAACAGGGGAAAAGATGCATCCAAGCACTCCACCTACATGCCTCAAGAGTAAGAACTCATCTACTTACATTTTTCTCCTCTACCTCAGACTGCTGCACAGACGGACAATAAGCACAGGTTACCAGTCAGTGTGGCTCAATCAAGGTTAAAGAGGATACAGAGCCATAGTCTTATACACGGGAAAGGAGCAAACTCACTCCTTCCACTACTAATAACACAGGAAAAGGGAGATCAAACCCCCTTCCCCCAATAAGAAAAACAGAAGAGAGAATGAACCCCTTCTTAATTATATGACTGTCAGGCATATCGCTAAATGGCTCGGCTAACTTTTCTATACCCCACTGATAATACGAGGATAAAGATAAATAATGACTTTCTCATGATTAAGACTACTGGAAATATTCATAAACATATTAACCCCTTCTCTCTTTAAAAATTACAAGATGAGGAGGAGAGGGAAGGGAAAAGGAGACCCTTATAATCAAGATATTCGCCCATATGTTATGTACAGTCCATCCTCCTATAACGCGACTATATGGGCGGCAGAGCCCGTCGCGCTGTAGGAATTTGTGTTGTACGAATAACACAGTATATGGATATAAATCTATTTTGGTCTGCGCCCCACAATTTTGCCCCTTTTTCCGGATTTCTTGCTAAACAAACACCTATATTACCTATCAGATATCATCAAACTATTAACAAATATAAAAAGACATCACCTACCTTAAAACTAATGAAGAAAAATGGGTCGATCCGACCCTCGCACTACATGAAATTTGCTCTATGCGATCGCGTATACATACGGCGGCAATAAGGCGGTAAATAAAAGTGACCAGTTGGTCCTAGGAAAGACCTAGAATATATGAAAATGTATGAATATATAATAGAGAAATTAATTAGAAATTGTTTGAATCTACAATATCATGGCCACAATTTACTGTACCGGTATAAATGTACAATTTATCGGGAACCCCCCTCGTGTTAAAGGAGGATCGCGTTGTAGGAATTCGTGTTATAGGAGGATAGACTGTATTATACAGTAAGATCATGTGTTTGCTGTCTACTTGTACACATTACTGTCTCAAACAAATCTACTACTTCTCCCTTTTATGAAGGAAGTTAGAGAGACAATTGAGGGCACCCAGTGCATTTGAAACCCTAATCCTTAAATAATTATACTGTATTAAGGAATTTTTATAAGCATCAGTCACACACTAGGCATAAAAATCAAGACTTTAAGACAGTAATGCAAAAATGTAATTTACAAATTGTACTTCTTATACATCACTCTGTTCCTAAAGTGTATGTGTATATATATACAGTATATGCATAGATAATTTTATAGACTAAGCGGTCCACACGCGGTGCGGTTTTATCCTTATGTTCTAATGGCAGTGTTCAAGGCAGCATTGCTCTAGGCTGCCACACTTGTCATTTTTTTTTTCAGTTTTAGATCAGATCGTTTGACATTATAGTATTGGTACGGTATTACATTAGGTCTGCCCCTCGGTGCAGCTCCCACCACATTCACAGACTTGCATCTCTTCACCTAATTTAAATTATCTATCCTCTCCACATGTCGAAACCATTCAAGCTAATATAAGTAAAACCACTTTTTATGGCGAACATTCACCTTAGAACTCATGAAAGTCTATGAGGCAATTGAAAAGTGCGAGTCATTAACCCGTCCAGCCCCGTCTTTTTTTTTTTTTTTTTTATCACCAAAACCCGGCCAATTTCTATTTTTTTTTTTGTTTTTTTTTAAATAAAGCTGAATGGGTTAGAAAATAATGACAAACATGAACAAATATGAAAAAAGTGCTTACCTAGGTCATTTGGGGGTCCTGGGTGGGGGGTGGGTGTCCCCTGCCTCAGTGGAGCCTTAGCGCCACTTCAAATCTCCCGTGCCAGCAGCCAGCTGCCAGCCGCCAGGCAGCATGACTTATTTTGCACCTCTCTAACATAAAGTGTGCTTCAGAGTTCATAGAATGTCTGTGTATCACAGAATGTCAATATAACTGAAGTTGTAGTGTGATAAGTGCCTTCATTCAAGTATTACAAGTGCGTACGAGTGGCAGCGTCCCCGTTGCCATGGTGAGGGGCGGCCATCTTTGCTCAGGACAATAACAAAACGCACGCACGAACACACGGCCAGCTGACCGAGTGACCCACATTCCACACCACCCTTCTCTGTCTGGCTGTCACTTTCACTCAAGGTCACTCTGTCTCTCCTTTTCATTGAATTATTTGTACTTGTTCATTGTTTTATCTAAGATTATGAGGTATATACATTGTTTTACGCACTTATTGACTTAGAATATAGGTTCACCCTGTATATTTGTACTTTTTTTTGTACTCTCGTTTATAGTATGTTATAACAGGTTTATTGTCTTTTATTCTTATTATTATTTGCACACAGTTTTATAAGTTTAGAATTTATTTAGTGTTTTATATTGTTCGGCACTTTGCACTTGTAAATTATATATATATACACTGTTTTTATATAAACTTTTTGCGTCTTTTATCGCAGTCTTTTATATATACTGTTAGTATTACATTATAGCGTCTTTTATCACAGTCTTTGAACACTTAGAAGTGCTCGGGGGTGTGATAATCCCTGAAGCAGGTGGGAAAACACAGTCCCACATCACAATCTGGACACCAAGTCCGGGTGTCTTTTCGTTTGGGTGTGCGTCTGCCGGTGTTGCGACACACATGACACCGTCTGCGTGGGTTGAGGAGTCCCGGGTTGGCCGGGAGATAATCGCAGAAGTGGCGTTGTGTCAGTCTGGCGGGGTCTTCGGGTGCTTGAAAACGAGCTGCGGGGCGATGCTGGGGGCGTGGACCATCCCTGAAGTAGAACAAAAGCTCCCGTGCAAGTTCGATGCAGTAGGACTCCATCGTCTCAACTTCACCTGTGATCTCATGAAATTGGATGTGGCAGTTGTAGAGGGTGATGTCGAGTAGGTGGAAGAATAGTTTTTTATACCACCTCATCGTCTTCCTGGCACACTCGACCGACGATATGACAGAGTCTGACTTGTCAACCAGCCGCATGTTGATGTTGTAATCAACGATTGCAACTGGTTTTTTTACCACCTCACCTGTGGCTCTATCACGGCGTCTGGTGTCCTCAAAGCGGGGCAGGTGGACAGTGGTGAGGACATTGACGTCACGATTGTCCATCCACAAGAGCAACAGGATATCATTTGCCTGGAGGTGGATGATGGAGCCCTTCTCCCACCTGTCAGGTAGCTGTGGCATGAACACACGATTCCTCCTGACGGTGCCACAGACGCCAGTGTCTTTGCTATACAGGAATTTGGCAAGGGAAGGGCTGGTGTACCAGTTGTCCAGGTACAAGATGTGGCCCCTGTTCAAATACCCCTCCATCATGGTGACGACAACGGCCCCAGATATCCCATATGTCCTCGCCTCCACCAGTTCAGTGAGCTTGCCCATGTAGAGGATGATGTCCTGGATGTAGCCGGTTTTGCAGTCGCACATCACGAACAGTTTCAGACCATAACGGTGTCGTTTGCTGGGGATGTACTGTCGGATGCCAATATTCCCCCTCCACAGCATCAGACTTTCATCAATGATGAGTTTTTGGTGAGGTCTGAAGGCGGCTGCAAACTTTGTCTTCAGGTATTCAAATATCGGTCTTATCTTCTCCATCGGGTCTTTGGTATTCCTGGGGCGTTCCTGGTTCCTGGTGTGGCTTGCCAGGCTATCAATAAAGTGCAGGTTCCCCATGATTGCCGTGAATCGATTCCTGCTCATGACCTTGCCAAAGAAGGGGGTTCTGATGAGGGGATCCCATGACCAGTACTTCCTGAGAGACGTCTTCTTGGTGACCCCCATCAAGATGACCAGTGCCAGGAACGTGTAGAACTCATCGGAACACAATTCCACCCAGGAGAGACGTGCCGAGTTCCTCTTCTGCTCCTTCCCTGCCATGAAATAGTAGTTGTACCAGTTCGTCTGGTAAACAATCAAGGAGATAAGGTTGGCAGTGAAGCACTCGAGAAAAATACCCAGTCTTGTGGTATCCGGTCCACGATTGGGCATGGTAGGGCCGGCCTCAGCTGCCCCCACAAAGTCGAATTGTTTGGGGACATAGTTCTCCCCATCCACCCAATCCCACCTATCACCACCGACAGTGCCTTCGTCGTCGCTAGATGGGGCATCGGAGTCATCGGGGTCATCGTCAGGGGCACCGGGGCAGGTCGGGCGGGTGCGGGTGGGGCGGCGGGGGCGGGAGGAGGTGGACCTGGGTCTGGAGCTCGACCTCGAGTCGTTGCTGGGGCGTCGTATCTGTCTCACCTTCTGCACTCGGCCGCGGGATATGACACGCCCACGTCGAGTGCTTGCAGGGCGTCGGGGCAGGTCGGGGCGTTGTGGAGAGGCAGGTGGTGATGCAGTGGCGCGGGAGACAGAGTGGCGACGGGAGGGGCCTGGTTGAGGTGAGGGAGAGCATCGTGGGGGGGTGTACGGGAGGGAGCCGGGAGGTGATGGTGGGGGGGAAGGATGGCGAGGCGGGGAGTCTGGTAGTGGTGGTAGTGACTCATCCCCCCCCGCGTGCTCTGGGTCGGGAGGGAAGAGGGAGCGTATAGGGTCACGTGACTGCCCTTGTTTCGCACCACGTTGTTGTTCCCTTTGTCCGTCACCACGTTGTTGTTCCCTTTGTCCGTCTTCTCCCTCGGACATAGGCCTTGGTTCCTCTGCCTCTTCAGGCCTTTGGCCATCGTCACTTGCTTGACGACGGCCATAGAACATCTCCGGGGTATTTTTCTTGAGTGGGGAGATTATGCGAGGTGGGGGAGAAGGCAGGCGGGGTTGTGGGGGTGCCTCCTCTTCACTCCCAGACTCGACCCTTCTTCTCTTCAATCCCCTTCGTTGTTCTCCAGGTACCCGAATGTAGTTTTGAGGGTCAGCAGGTTCATCTTCAACAACCTCTTCCCCACTTTCTGAGGATTCAATGGGGTCTTGGGGAAGTGGGCGGCTGGGAGGTGCACTTGCCCCTTGCTGTCTTTGTGATGAACGTCGTCACCGCCTGACAGGAATCTGAGGATGCTCTTCCTCTAGCTCATTTATCTCGAGCTGAGAAGGGGTATACTCCTCCCCAGACTCCTCCATGGGCGAGTCAGTGTCACTATCCTGGCTGTCAGTGTCATACAGTATACCCATGACCTCCTCAGTACTGCAGGAGCAGGTTGGGCGGGCACTAGAACGTCGAGACATGGTGTATCACTCGCGAGGGTAAGCGGAAAACTGACCGCGAGTTGTGGGAAGCTGGTTGCCCTCTCCCGTCCCCGCGCGCGTATGGACTCTTAGCGACAATAAGTTTTGGTTTTAGTCCGCCGGTTCCCAAAGTAGTTCCCATATAAATCTAGAGCCACTCTGAGCCTTACGACTGGAGCTATAAGGGTGACGCGTCAGGCGAGTCGCTGAGGTTTGGCGTTACATACATAGGTGACTCGTCAGACGCGTCGCTGGGGCTGGACGGGTTAAGAGTCATTAACCCACAGAACCCTAGCGACGCAAACCATACGTCCTCAATGTATGAAACGCTAAACCCCAGCGACGCAAACCATGCGTCCTGGCCGGTCCGGTCTCAATTACTCCGGTCCTATGGCACCTAGAGGGCTCAGATTTGTATGGGAACTGTGTAAGTATCCCACGCAACCTTGACGGTGGTTGACAACTCTCAAAGTCCAACCGCGTGCGCGTGAGCGCGAAAAAAACGGTATTTTGGGTGTATTTGCCTTCAATTTTTTACTCTTGTAAACTCGACTTTCGGGGGCTCCGTAGGACCATTTTTTTATCTTTTTTATCGTTTTGGTTTTGGTTTTTCCTTCATTCCTAACCCATTCGCTATTGTTTCTGGGAAAATAAAAAATTCAAAACAGCCAGTCCCTGGTGGTACATTTATTATAAACTAGCTGGTCCTCAGTGGGTTAAAGGAAAACTTATTGGAGAAAGAAATTACATCCCACTGTATGAGTGTGGTATTGCCTTTAGCTAATCTCAAGGTGGTAAGGGTTGAGTGGAATAGCATTAACTACTATCCAATTCGGGGGCAGGTGGCTAGGAATCCTTCTCCTCTTGTAAAATTCACCTATAGAGGAAATTATAGGGGCCTGAAAATGCTTGACCAAATCATGAAGGTCTGTGAGAGAGTCCTTGAGGGTTTGATCAGGCAAAGCATCTCTATTGATGATATGCAGTTTGGTTTTATGCCAGGACGTGGTACAACTGATGCTATCTTCATAGTCAGGCAGATACAGGAAAGATACTTACTAAATGGCAGGGATCTTTACTTTGTGTTTGTGGACCTGGAGAAGGCCTTTGATAGGGTACCTAGAGATGTTGTACAGTGGGCTATGAGGAAACTTGGTGTGGAAGAGTGGCTGGTGCGTGTGATAATGAAGATGTATGAGGATTCGCGAAGTTCGGTGAGGGTGAAGGGTGTACTGAGTGATGAGTTCGCAGTCCGTGTTGGAGTCCATCAGGGTTCAGTGTTAAGCCCCCTCCTCTTTATTATGGTCTTGGAGGCGCTGTCTAGAGTTTTTAGAGGCGGACTCCCGTTGGAACTGTTTTATGCAGACGATTTAGTCCTAATAGCTGATAGTATGCAGGATGCTGAGGCCAAATTCAGAGAGTGGAGAGAGGGCATGGCGAGCAAGGGTTTAAGAGTCAATATTAACAAAACCAAGGTTATGCATTGTAGTTTGAGACGAGGCAATGTGGAAAAGAGCGGTGCATACCCATGTGCAGTGTGTGGACAGGGAGTGGGCATTAACTCAATTCAATGTAGCATCTGTCGATGTTGGGTACACCATGGGAGTAAGCGCTGTAGTAGAATAAAGGGGCCCCTGCCGAAGGATAAGTCAGAAATAGAGAAATTTGAGTGCGTAGTGTGCAAAGGCGAGCTTGTGTTAAGTGATGATCCTGTGGCTGTGAATTTTGGAAATGAGTCTTTGGAGCTGGTGAACAAGTTTTGTTACCTAGGAGATACCATCTCTGCCGGTGGTGGGGCCGAGGCTGCCACTGTTGCTAGAATTAGGTGTGGCTGGGGGAAGTTCAGAGAATTGATGCCAATCCTGACCATGAAAAGAATGCCTCTCCCCCTGAAGGGAAAGGTGTATGCCTCATGTGTTAGAAGTGCAATGACGTATGCCTCAGAAACATGGGCCATTAAAGTAGAGGATGTCAACAGAATGGAGCGTAATGAGATGAGAATGGTGAGATGGATGTGTGGGGCCAGGCTACAGGATAGAATAACAAATGTTGAGCTGAGGAGACGTTTAGGTATAAAGAGTATTAGCGAGGTGATGCGTACAAGTAGACTGGGATGGTATGGACATGTGGAGAGAATGGATGAACAAAATTGGGTGAAAAAATGCAGGTCTGTGATTGTGGAGGGAGCTGCACCAAGGGGTGGACCGAGGAAGACCTGGGATCGGACTATACGCGCCGATCTCAAATCCAAGAACTTGACAAGTGAAGCAGCCCTTAACAGTGTTGCCTGGAACGCCGCCATTAGGACAAGAGACTGAAACTGCACTTATGTGTGGAACACTCCGTCTTAAAATTTTATGTATGTATGTATTAGACAAGACAGAGAAAGGGGCGAGGGAATGCGTAAGTGGTCCGGAACCCTAAGAGTTGGAACTTTAAATATTGTTTCTGTTCGGGCTCTGTCTTAAGTTGGCCACCCCCACGCTATGGGGTATGTGCCTGAATATACATACATACATACATACATACTATCCAATTCACAAACTAGTATCATTCAGATGTAAACCCTCACCATTTTGAGTTTTCAAAGAAGGTAGAGACACTCTGAATTGAGCAATTATGCTGATCTTATTGGTTTTAAGATATTTATCAATCAAACACTTTATCAAAGACATAAGGCTAAACTATCTAGCTATCTCCTGTCCCATTATAAGCTCATCTAGTTTGATATCATTCATAAATTTTAAAAATCCTACTGATTGTTTGATGCATGGCCATTTTGAATTATGCTAACTGAACAAAGTACAAGTACTGTAGTCTATTTTAATGAAACAAAAAATAATACCCTGAACATTCCTCTCACCTCAAACTTGCGTCTCTCCTCCACCGACATAGGTTTGGGCTGTGGATGAACTAATGCAGTCGGAGAATAGATCATTGTGCTATCATCCGTCTCCGTCTCCGTCTCCTGCTGCTGTTGTTCTTGTTGTTCTTGTTGTTGTTGCTTCTGCTTCTGATTATTCTGGTGCTGTAACTGCTGCTGTATGAGTTGCTGTTGTATGCTGGACTGTGCTGCTTGTTGTAATTGCTGCTGCTGTTGTAGGATTTGTTTTTCATCTAATGTAATCTGAAAGTTAAACGTTCAAGAATATAGGAGCATGACAAAATGATTTGCTTTTCATCTATTGTTATCTGCAATATAAAATTTCTCTAACTTATAAATATAAAGAATAATTTAAGACACTTTTAAAATTATGACAAATTAATACAAATTTATTGGAGTAAATCCTGAACTTCCTCTGTATAAAACTTAAGCATTAGTGTGTGATAGCAAGTGTCTGATGTGCATGAGTTTGTGTCTTAGAATGAGAGTGAATGAATAAGTATATACATATTTAAAGCCAGCATCATTCTGGTGATATGATACCTGTGTGGACTGTGTTGCAGGGTGTTGTTGAGAGATGATGGGTCTACCGGTGCCCATATAAGGCTGGGCGATAGAGGTGGCTGCTACGCTGCTACTCTTCCCTTTACTCCGTGCCTAGAGGTTAGAGTGTATAGATCTAGGTTAGTTATAAGATCAGATAAGGTAAATAATTAAACATCTGCATTCACGCCTTCACTCCTGTCATTCAAATGCCAATATTTAGGTTAACTATAAGATTAGTTAAGGTAAATAAAGCAATCTCTGGTTCACTGAATCCTTTCAGACCCTTACTCTGCACACCTGTCGGTCAAATCAAGATGATCAAGGTTATCTAAAAGACCAGAATAGGTAAATCAAGTCTAGTTTGGTTCACTGCTGCCTGTCAGTAAAGTGCCTAGATTTAGGTTAGCTAGCAGATCAGGAAAGATATTATAATGTAAAACTTGCAAACTAAACAAACCAAAATTAGGACAAGACAATTATAAAGGCAAAAGAACCAATCAAAATCGCTATGTGGAAATAACATTTTAACCCTCTCCGACATATGGCGCGATATTGAGCCGATTAGGGATACTTTAAAGTCTTTGTTACCATCAGGGGTATTTAGAAACCTTTAGTTTAGTTACTTTAACCTCTGCAGTTGTCTTTGAGTTAGCTGTGGGCAGAAAACTAATTTTGGAGAGGTAATTATAAGAGTGAGAGAACTCTATTTCTTATTGCTAATCTGGCAACCTCTGCATCATATGAGTCTGAAGGGGTTAACAAAATATAATTTTTGAAATAAAAAAACACAATCCACCACATAGGGTGTACATTTCTACGTGATCAAGTTAATCTGTTTCTCAAGCAAACTATTGCACATATAACAACACACTATCGTGACATCACGTTCAAGGAATTAGTCAATTTGGGAAGTCTGGGACGCTCTGGTAAATTTTGTACTAAATACTAAATTCTGTTATTATATTCAATATGATTCCCTGCCACATGTATTTATTGATTTCATTAATTGAGTTTAGAAGTAAAGTTGGTTGGTGAAAAATTATGAATTATCTGTATCAGTAAGTTCAATATAACCAAATGTTTTCTCAAAAAATTATACAGCGTGGTGCTATAAATTCAATAACTATTTTTTCCCTTTATATCAATTTGGACCATAATGAAAAGATTTAGCTCTCATAATGTTTTCACAAATAGCCATTATTTGTCTTTATATTAAGCAGTTTCTGGTTTTGGCTTGTTTGTCTTGCAAGTTTTACATTTTGATTAAATATCTGTATTTATCTTTATATTTTAGCATGATATAAATTTAAATAAACAACTGTTTTCTATATTCTATCAAATTTGTGCATAAAAAATATATTTCATACTGACCATCTTTTCCTGCTCCCTCTTGTCAAAGTAATCAAGGAAGAGCGGCCGGTCTACTCTCTCACCCGGGGCGGTGTCGTGTCCTGGGGAAAAACAAAAAGGCAAACTTAGGTTAATTTTGATTGTATTTAAATACATTATCTTAGTTTCATTTAAGGTAAGTTAGGTTTAGGAAACATAAGTTACATTTATTTAGAGTAAGTTATGTTAAATTTGGCGTGTGTTATGTTTGTTTAGCATAAGTTATTGTACGTTAATGTTAATTTAGAGTAAGTAAGGTCAATTTTGATGTCTGTCATATCATGAGGTAAGAAGGAGAGAGAGGATTCAGTTATACTTATTCAGTTTAAGGGTGGGAGGAATACCAAGAAAAAGTTTGAATTATATGGGGCTACACAGAACTAACTTCAGAGAGATTCAATTCTGCAAAACAAAGTAAGCAATAACTGACATTAGTGAGAACAATTCAATCTTGTCTTGGGTTTCTCTACCATCCAATTTATTCACTTGCCATTATGGATCCTGTCCCAAAAATTTACTAATTCCTTGAACGTGACGATACTGCGTTGTTATGTGTGCGATTAGTTTGCTTGAGAAACAGGTTAACTTGCTCATGTAGTAATGTACACACTATGTGGTGGATTGTGTTCTTTTATTTTAGTAAGCGTTGTTTCCACATGGCGATTTTGATTAGTTATTTTGCCTTTATATCGTCTTTGTCCAAGTTTTGGTTTGTTTAGTTTGCAAGTTTTACATTTTAAATTAAAGTAAGGTTCTCCAGGGTGCTGAGTCACTACTCTAGAGATGGATTCAATGTGTTGTAGGATAGAAATGCCATGAAGCAAGATTAAGCTATTTTTAATGCCTATAATCAACAGCATGTCAAGATCCACAAAAAGGTATTGCAGGGCTGTCAATTTAGATTAGATCAATCTTGGTTATATGATTAACAACCCTAGAGTTGTTGTTGTTGTTGTTGTTCCCCAGGCTGCCTGGCCGAACAGCCCCAAGGTCCTGAGCAAGGCCAAGGCCATAAATGAGCGCCCCACAAAACCCTCCATGCTTACCACTAATAAAGCCTGGGTGACCGAAGCCACTCTAAGGCAGGGAGCCGAGGAGGGCGCGGAAACGCCCGGGAAACCAAAGTTTCACCCAAAGCCCTGTGCCCCTCAGCAATTATGAAGGGAAAGTTGAGGGGCAAGGGAAAAATGTGACACTTTGGCTCCCAATCTGCCAACTTTTAGGTTGACAGTAGGGAGGTCAATCCACGGAAAAGACGCCGTCACTTGAGATCTAGAAGATATATAAGTAAAAGGAACAGTCAGAGTAAGCTATGGGTATGGCAGAGA
Organism: Paralithodes platypus; assembly: GCA_032716605.1. Taxonomy (NCBI): domain Eukaryota; kingdom Metazoa; phylum Arthropoda; class Malacostraca; order Decapoda; family Lithodidae; genus Paralithodes; species Paralithodes platypus. The sequence goes on from CM064504.1 coordinate 15,312,304, forward strand.
TCGCTCAACTCTCACTCTGATAGACCAGCCCATCACCACATGACTAGAACCCAATCCTCTCAGCATCAGCTAGGAAAGGCCCTAGAAAGCCGCCTTTGGCGGGGGGATAGCTCCCCTATTTCAACTCCTTTCGGAGTTGGGCACCCGCCACAACCCTAGAGTTAGTGTGATAAGCTGGATCTGTCAGAGTGAGGGTTGGTGTCCTCTACTTCCCATAGCCAGTTCTGACTGATAAATCGTAGGCTTGTGCAGAATTCTTTAACTGTCTTCGTGGTGCAATGCACAAGTGTGTTGATTTTCGGTGTGAGCGTCCTGGGTTCAAATCCCAGGACTGCCACATGTGTTTGTTAATTTCATTAATCGAGTTTAGGAGTAAAGTTGGTTAGTGGAGAGAACAAAATAATTAACCTTTTTTATCATTCTTATTTGTAACTTTTTCCTGAGAGTGGTGAAGGCAGTGGGGCCATAATGGTGTACCCCATGGCTCTCAAGTGTCTTACTCTCACAGCCGACTGGCACAAGTCGGCCTTTCTCTTTTGAGTAGGGATGCAGCGACTCCACCGCCCGCCACTTCAGTGGTGCAGTCAGCCTCTGTAGCAGCTACGGTGATTACTTGTTACTGTCTTATTGGAAGATAGAGGAATGACTATGGATCAGGCAAGAGAAGTGGTAATAAATAGGAATCAATGGAGAATGCTAGTGATTAGACGAGTGTAAACGCGATCGTTTGGGAGAGGGCGTCAGGCGCCAGTTAGACTAGATAATAGTCCGTCAGGCGCCTTGCCCGGGGGGGAGCCGGTATATATGAAGGGTACGCCGGGATGCATGGTGGGCGGACTTGTGGTGGTCGGGCTTAACTGCATGTCTGCATACGGAAATCGGAGCCTCTTCGGGATATCTATACGTGCCGATATAAATAAAAAAACTTGACAAGTGAAGCAGCCCTTACCAGGGTTGCTTGGAACACCGCCATTAGGACAAGAGACTGAAACTGCACGTATGTGTGGAGCACTCGGTCTCAAAATGTTATGATGTATGTATCTGGGCAACTCATCTACTGTAGGGGAGACAACCTCATACAAATCCGGGTGGATGGGACTCGTCAGCCTTGGTTGGCAACCTGTCTAGGGGAGTAAACCTGATACAAATCCATACTGCTTACCTAAGGGTAAGGCAGGTTAGTGGATGGATTAGCCAAGCACCACTGTAGAAAAATAGTGCTAACAAGATACACAGAGGGCCTCGGAGTCGGACGGATCCTAAATTGAGTGGTCAATCCTGTAAGTCCTTCACTAAACTGGCTTGGGTTGTCCCTCTCACAGGGAATAGGTCCGCTTGGGGGCATTCTGTGTATGGCCACCCTCGTAAGGGGAGTAAGGCGTCCGGTAATAGATAGATAGATAGATGTATCTGGGACCTGGGAATCTTGATGAAGACCCCAAATGGGCCTAGGTCTCAGGGTATTTCTAATGGACGACCTAGATGTGTGTGATTTTGAGTTTTGTTTTTGTTTTGTTATTTTTGTGTGTTGTGTTGTCACTGACCGAGCTCTATCTCGAGTCGGCCACACCCAATAAAAAATAATAAAAAAATATAAATAAATAAAATGAGGTATGTGCCAGAGTATATAGGTAGTTAGATAGATAGATAGCCTTATTGTAGCACGGTTAAGGCTGGTGAGGTGCGATTTCGCCAAGTGCAAGTGCTTCAGGGGGACTTCGTTGAGTCATGCTGAGACACCGTTAACAGTAAACCAACATCGGCCACTGATGACATGATGGGGCTGTGTTGTGGCAAGTCATTATTGTACTGTACTACAGTAAAGAGACTAAAACCACACTCTCTGTGGATGAAGTGGTCTTTAAACATGTATGATGTTGTTGTTGTCAAACAGTTAGAAAATCATTGGTTGTTGTCGTTCCCTAGGCTGCCTGGCCGAACATCCCGGAGTCCCTAAGGAAGGCCATGGGCATGATCGGGCTTTCCCACAGGGCTCTCAAGGAGTGTAGATTATGTTCTTGGCGTAAGCGATTGTGTAGAATGCAGTCTTCTATGATGAGTATAATAGTATGAGGTACTGGGTTGCATCCTGGGCAGGCATCGACGACAGTCATCCAGTCTCTTCTGATAGCTCAGAAGAGCTGGATGGTGCCCACATCTCAGCCTGGCCAGGTGGACCCTGTCCTCGCGAGGAAGGGAGGACTCAGAAGGATGGATTGCGGGAGGTCGTGCCTGCAGCTGCGTGTTGTCTATGAGTGATTGGATGGAACAGTGAGAGATATGAGTATGGATGTGCTTCTGGAACCTGGTTTGGGGTGGGCAAGGGAGGGAGAGATGACATTACTTGTGTTTGATACCGTGTGCTGGGTATTGTTTTGATATTTTGTGGTGTCTGTGGTGTCTGTGGGTGTGTTGCCATGTAGTGTAGTGGGTGGTGTTGGTTTGTGGAGGCTACAGCCAGGAATTAAGTGCCTCTCAATGTCCAGGTAGTCTTTGACTTATGAGGACTTTGGTTTCTTGATGTAGGTGATCTGTAGGTGTAGTAGTGGTAATTATTTATGCCTATCTTTTACCACAGACCTACACTAGTTTACAGAAAGTACAGGGCAATACAGTCAGTAGATTATAAGTGCTCCCTCCTACCATAAAAATATAATAAACAAATAAATAAAAACATATATAAATTAAATTTGTTGTTGTTGTTGTTGCTGTTCCCCAAGCTGCCTGGCCGAACAGCCCCAAGGCCCCGAGCAAGGCCAAGGCCATAACCGAGCGCCCCCCACACAACCCTCCCTGCCGACCACAATAAACCTGGGTGACCGAAGCCACTCCATGGCGGGGAGCTGAGGAGGGTGAGGAAACACCCGGAAAGCCAAAGCCCCACCCAAGGCCCTGTGCCCCTCAGCAATTATGAAGAGAAGTATGTATGTATGTATGTATGTATGTATGTATGTATGTATGTATGTATGTATGTATGTATGTATGTATGTATGGATATACTCTGGCACCTTCCCTAGTATCTTTTTTTTTTTTTGGGGGGGGGGACTTGAGACAGAGACTGAACAGGGACATCACAACATATCAGAAAAACAACACAAAACATAAAATCTCACACACATCTAGGTCGCCCAGGAAAAATACCCAGAGACACAGGCCCATTTGGGGTCCCCAGCAAAAGATTCCCAGGTCCCAGATCCCCTGGAGAGGCGCCGATTTCCGCAGGCAGACCCGCAGCGAAGCTTCACCACCACAAGCCCACCCACTATGTTTCCAGGCGCACCCTTCATTACCACCGGCTCCCCGGGCCAGGCGCCTGATGGACTACTATCTAGTCCAACTGGCGCATGACCCTCTCTCCCAAACGACCACGTTTACATTCATCTATTCACAAGCATTCTCCATTCATTCCTGTTTATTACCACTTCCTTTGCCTGATCTATAGTCATTCCTCTATCATCCAAAGCTCGTCTTACACAGTCTAAAAAAATAAAAATAAAATTAAATTATATTAAAATTAAAATACAATAAATATACATCTCCAAAACTTACTCTTCATGGTGGAATCTTCATCGTCTTCATCCTCCCCCTCGTTATCTGAATTTATAACCATGGTCCCTAAATCTGCACTGAGTGTCCCGGTATTGGTGCTGCCCGCAATGCCCCGGGACTCCCGTAAGGTTGACGATGCTTTCAAGGTGTCTGAGGAAGTCGGGAGGGGCGCCCTTAAGGTACCGTTGTCACCCAGGGGTTTTAACGTCCCACTGTCCTCGCGGGCATATCGAACCATTGTACTGCTGTCCACATCATCATCATCCTGAATGAAGCAGGGAAAGTCCAGGTTAAATACTATACATGGATAATTACTGATGATAAGAATAAATAGAGGGAAATTAAAAGAGATTTTTAGTTCAAGTAAATATGGATGATGGAAGTGGTCCCCTTGATGGTGATACTCATGTAAGAGAAGGCATCTTGACTTATCCATACAGTGTAACTAAATGACCCTTAGTTCTTGAGCTCATCCTAGCAAATATACAAATCAATACAATATTGAGCTTATATACAAATTAATAATTTCTTAAACCATGTACAGTAACCCCTCGCCATTTCGGACCTCTAATTGTCGGAAACCCGTACTAGCCGGATCGCCGTCATGTCTCGGACACGTACAGTACTTCCTTTTTTCGGACATTTCCGTCATCATTCCGACAGTCTCCGACGTTGTCGGATGACGCACCCCCATCCCCGGTGAATGTCCGTCAAAACGGGGCTCCGTCGGACCGCCGAAAATAAGGCTGCACTCTGAGTCACCCACCTGGACGAGAAGTGACGTCACGGGCGTCAGTACGCTTTGAGTGGGTAGCCATCTTGTGTGATTTTTATCTCCTCCGCATATACTGTATTACCGTGTTATTATGCCTCCCAAAGCGTAAGGTGACCTCGATATCACTTGAAATGGAGAAGGGAAGTGAGATGGTCAAGGAGAGTGAGGTGGAGAAGTGGAGTGAGGTGGAGAAGTGGAAAGAGGTGAAGTGAGGTGAAGGGGTGGACCTGCAATAAAGCGGTGAGTGTTGATTCATATTTTTCGACCATCAACTGAACTTATTGTTTCATATTCATTACTATATGTGCTATTACTGTACAGTATATTAACCTAAAGTACGAATAGGGTAGCCTAGCCAAAAGTAGCCTAGCCTAGCCTAGGCCTATTCGTTGTCACGGGTGCATGAAGTTTGTTCACGTTTCCCTTCTGAGGTCGCATATATTCACATGCATGAAATTCGTTCCCGTTTCCCTATTAATCAACGGTGAAGTTTGTTCTGGTTTCTTTTTTTTCTTTTTTTCGTCGGATTTTTTGTCCTCTTATAGGACTTCCCAAACTTCCCAAAACTCCCAAAACTTCCCGGACTTCCCAAACTTGACTACTTCCTTTAACGTGACGATAGTGCGTTGTTATATGTGCGATTAGTTTGCTTGGGAAACAGATTAACTTGCTCATGTAGTGATGTACACCCTATGTGGTGGATTGTGTTCTTTTATTTAATAATTTTCATTTTAGTAAGCGTTGTTTCCACATAGCGATTTTGATAATTTAATTTGACTTTATATTGTCCTTGTCCCAATTTTGGTTTGTTTAGTTTGCAAGTTTTACATTTTAATAGATCGGACACAGCCGGACCTCGGACATCTCAGATTTTTGGACATTTCGGACAGGGTGTTCCCCCAATGGGGGACAATACAAAATTTGTCTGCTATTTTTCCCGCCTTTGGTTCGCACCAACCTAAATTTGTTGCCATCGAGTGAATTGAATTTTTTAAATCGCAGTTATCAAAATATCACTGGATTACTATAGTCATGAATGTTACAGACATATTACTCTAACATTCTATTCAGTACATTGTCCAATATACAAAGTATTTATGATTAATAAAACATATTTGATTAGGCCCACAAAAACACATGGCAGTCATTCGAAAAATTGTCCTGTTAATATTTTAATAGATAGGTATCCATGTCCTAAAATTAAAATGATATGTATAAAAACTCGAGATGAACTTATAAAATAATCGTCATTAGCCACTTTACTGGATATTAGATTATACAATTATAAACTAGTTTCAGATCTGGCAAGCGCATAATAAATTGATGCCAGTGTTCGCTACCCATAATAGTCATTATACGAAACTTCTCGGACAGTAAACATCTCTATCCCCACTTAACTTACTTTGTTAAATTTTACATTAGTTGTGCATCTATGTGCACATTAGCAGTAATGGTGGTAGATATTTGTTTCTCACAGATGGAAATCTTAATATAATGTGGATTATAGTCTTAATAAAGGTAAAATGTTCAGTTATAGATTGTCGTGTGTGCGTGTGTGTGTGTGTGTATTCCAAGGTTGCCAGCGCACATCACATCTCCAAACTCGCCCAAAAGTAGCCCAATCACTTAATACCGCACAACAGTGGTGATGGGCTGGTCTATCAGAATGAGAGTTGAGCGTTCTCTGCCATACCCATAGCTTACTCCGACTGTTCCTTTTACTTATATATTTTCTAGATCTCAAGTGACGGCGTCTTTTCCGTGGATTGACCTCCCTACTGCCAACCCTGGCAGATTGGGAGCCAAAGCGTCACATTTTTCCTTTGCCCCTCAACTTTCCCTTTATAATTGCTGAGGGGCACAGGGCCTTGGGTGGGGCTTTTGTTTCCCGGGCGTTTCTGCACCCTCCTCAGCTCCCCGCCTTTGAGTGGCTTCGGTCACCTGGGCATCATTAGTGGTAAGCTGGGAGGGTTCTGTGGGGGCACTCGGTTATGGCCTTGGCCTTGCTCGGGACCTTGGGGCTGCTCGGCCAGACAGCCTGAGGAACAGCAACAACAACAACATACCGCACAACAGACAATTTCAGCTATTTTAATTCCTATCACACACATTTTCTGATATGTTTATCTTTAACAGCCATGCATGCATGATACTATGAGTTCCCCAAATATAACTAGGCCTAGTCCCATATAGCCTACTGTATGAGTAGTGGCCTACGTGTCACATAATTTAAATATTAATGAAATACCACATACATTATTATCACAATCATGCACTCATCAAATCTGCATCAATATCCCAATCCCCCCTCACAAACAATCACTTAATTAGGCTATTCAGTCACCACCACATACGCTACCATACATGTATAGTACAACCAACAGAAAGCCATGATGAACGTTTGTATGAAATGTAGCCTAGCTATAGGTTACTCAACACTCGACACCTCTACAACTTTAATAGTATATAGAACCAGCCCAATTCCGCTTTCCTCAATGTTAGTTAGTTAGGATAATACTTCAGAGGCTATCCACCCCATCACACTGTAAAACAAGAATATAATATCGTTTGAAATGGAAACTCGCAAATCTACGCTTCTGAACGAATCCTAACTAGCCCAATGGTGCGAACAAAAGAAGACCTTGGCAACACTGTGTACGTATATCCCGCCGCGGTCAGCTGACGACCTAAACAGTCGCCCCCGTGGAAAAGGCAGTGTTGTAAAAAAAAATTTCATCATCTTTTTCGAATTTCCTGCATCTCCACGTATGTAATTTGCTGCCTCTGTGTTCTATGACATTCTGATTCACATTGATTGATTGCCTGTCACTGGTCTAATAAGAAATATAGCCGGTAACATATTTAGCTGCCCGATTTGATAGTGGATTATAAATTGGTAACTTAAAAGCGCACGATAGCTTGTTTTGTAGGAAAGAAACTATAGTGCGCAGGCGCAGACATTCAACCTGCCAAATTCTACAGCTACAGAATATAATACCGTATGTTCAGCCAATTTCTACTGAAACACGTATTTGTTAGTAACTAAAAAGGAAGTAATACAATACTTCAATGAGTATTAAAATTTCGCCCAGCCTATCACACCACATTAGATGAAACTAAATTTCTTGTTCAGTAAGCTGATATTTATGTATCAAATTATGTTAATTATTATATATTCACTGCATTAACGAGTATATAACCATCATATTATGAATCTAGTAAAAATATACTACACAACTATGTGTCATAGATAAGTGTGCAAACTGTATTAAACCTCTTAACCCGTACAGCCCCAGCGACGCGCCTGACGCGTCGGCGATGTATGTAACGTACAGCCCCAGAGACGCGCCTGGCGCGTCACCCTAATTGTGCCGACCGTAACCTCAGGTGTAGCCACTCAAGAGGGCTCAGATTTGTATGGGAACTGTGTACGTATCCCACGCAACCGTGCCGATGGTTGAAAACTCTCAAAGTCCACGTGCGTGCGCGTGAGCGCGCAATAACATGTTTTTTGGGGGTAATTGCCTTAAATTTTTTACTCTTGTAAAATACGTTTTCGGGGGCTCTGTAGGACCATTCTTTAAGCTTTTTGAGCGGTTTTTCGTGGTTTTTCCTTAATTCCTAACCCATTCGCTATTGTTTCTGGAATAAAACCATTTTTTGAAAACCGGCCGGGTTCTGGTGAACAAACATTACAAAACTAGCCGGGGCTGGACGGGTTAAATCACGAAAGCCCTCAAACACCTCAATGGTGCATCACACACGATAGTCATTTGAATAAGACCCCCAGCGCCATCTGGATTTTTAGTACAGTTTTCCCTCATTAGTCCGAAATAGCGAGGGTTTACTGTATAGATAAAAAATTGAAAAATTAAATATTCTATTTGTGGCAGTTTCTATTCGTTAAAAACCGTGATTTTCGGCGAAATTACACTGTCTTATCCTACAGTATTTAGCCTCACTATAAAGATTTTTTACTATAAAGATTGCATTTGTGGTACCGTAGCATAAATCTGAACTGCATCTTGTACTAACTAGATTTTGGTGTTGTCGGGTTGTGGCATGGTGCATTTGGTTGTGTTGGTTGTTCTTGTTGTCCTGCTCCATCTGGGCATTGGTGTTGGGCAGCTGTAGTTGTGGCGACAGCTGCTGCGAGAACTGTTGTGGTGGGGGAGGCACGGTTTGGAAGGGGTTCAAATCCAGGGAAAAGTTCCAATCCAGGGAGACATAAAAATAGGGTGAAAGGTGAAGATATAATGGAATGATGGTACACTCGGATACCATAGTCTTTAGTAGCCCACACATAAGAAATCGTGGACCCCCTATGTTTTTCTGTTTGCAACTACAACTATCTGGGTTGATTTTTGGATAGAACTTTCTTTTCAATAAATAGTATATATAGTTTTGTAGTTGATTTACAGAAAACTTTATTAATAAGTTGGTTTCCAGAGATATACTTCCATAGTTAGAAATAGGTGAAGTCCACAAATATTTATGAGTGGGCTAGAGACTATGGTATTCGAGTGTACTACAAGAATTAAATGAATTAAAATAATGATGACAGATGAACCTATGAGAGACAAATAAAGATAAGATATAAGATGCACTGGGGAAGGAGGAGAGAGACATTTAAAGATCGATACGAGAAAAGCTTTAAAATAAAAAGTTGAAAAAAATAAGAGAAGATGAAGATGCTATAAGAAATGGGATGATAAAAAGGGCACAGTTGAGAAGGGGTGGTGGACTCCAGGGATGAGTTAAGTACAGGCGGGTGTGGAAGGAAGAAGATAAAGAGAATGATGAATCCGCCAAAAATAATAGAGAATGATGATGATAAAAATTATGTTGATAGACGAGAATGTGGAAGAGGAATTATGAAGATGAAAATGAAGGTGGAAAGATGAAAATAAAAAAGAAGTATAAACATTGACAGGAAAGATAGATTAAAATGTAAAACTTGCAAACTAAACAAACCAAAACTGGGACAAGGACAATATAAAGTCAAATCAAATCATCAAAATAGCTATGTGGAAACAACGCTTACTAAAATGAAAATTATTAAATAAAAGAACACAATCCACCACATAGGGTGTACATTAATTACTACATGAGCAAGTTAATCTGTTTCCCAAGCAAACTAATCGCACATATAACAACGCACTATCGTCACGTTAAAGGAATTAGTAAAGTTTGGGAAATCCGGGACGTTCTGGTAAATTTGACTAAACTCTGCATAAATAAAGAAACTACATGTTAAATGTCAAAATATTATTTAAAATCAATTTGCAACATGGCAAGACATTAACAATAGTACAAAATACAAATATTGATAAGATATCTATACTATTACAAAATAATATACAGTACAGCACTCACTAACGATAGTGCTATCGGGTAGGAGGAGAAAATAGAGTGCACAGATTGGAAAAGGTTAAGAAAGAGAAAACTGGAATGCACAGTTTGGAAAGGGTTAAGACAGAGATAAATGGAGTGCACACATTGGAAAAGGTTAAGATAGAGATAAATGGAATGCAAAGTTTGGAAAGGGTTAAGATAAGAGAACAATGGAATGCACAGTTTAGAAAGGGTTAAGATAGAGAAAGGGTCAATATAAGAGAAAATAGAAAGGGTTAACTCCAGGAAGTTTAATGATAAAGATAGATGACATGAAATATAAAGATAAGGACAAATTAGGACAAGATGAAAATTAATGCAATAAAAATTTGTATGAAGCCTACTAAACTGATGAATAGAGGAAAGATATAGATCTAAGAAGGAAACTGAATTACATTTAACCAAATAAGCTATGTCACAGCAACAAGTATCTCTGAATAAAAAATGGCTAACAGCATTTGCCGGATTAATTTACGTCACTACAAAGGGCTTCAATATAATTTTCTCCCTACATCTGGCAGACATTACTACACAATGGCAAAGTGTGACATGATTACTTTTACTTTACTTACTTTACTTGATCCATAAGTTTATAGAATTTACACAATAAAAACCCATATTTATTATTAGTTTGCTAACACCAACCATTTACAAGACATGTAAAGTAGCTAAAACCTTACAAGCCTGAGATCATAGTAATTTTTTTCAAGTAAATCTTAGCTACAACCAAGTAAACAAAATAGATGAAGAATTTGTAATGTAAAAATTAAAGTATTACTTTGATTGCAGTCCCCTCACCATGCTATATGTTGCTGGTCCTCAAATATTAGCAATTACCAATGTTATCATTAGGTTTATGCCAGTAACAATTATTTGTAAGGGGTATGTGTACTTCAAAAGTGATGGGGGGGGGGGGGGGGGCAGAACTATGTGGTAATGAGTAGTGTAATTGTTGAAAGGATAACTTATCAAGAGAGGGTTAATCTTCTCTATGAAACGGCCAACTAGCATTTGTTTTACTTTACTTTGCTTAACCCCTATGCCACGGGTGTAATTTGCCTGTTTCGTAATTTTTTACCCATTTATATCCTTAAAGGAAAGGGATACACAATTTAAAAAAAAGTATGGTATTCATCTGTAAAAAGACATCAAACATTACTCTGTAGCTTTCCTCATTCCTGCAGCGATGAGTTGAATGTGATTTTGTGTTGTTTTATGAGAGTATTTTAATGATCAACAAAGCATAGTGGATGCCAGATTGGGGTGAAAGTCATAAGTGTCCAGCATACCTCCCTCAAATTTTAACAAACTTACACTAAAGCTGTTCGAGTGACTCTCTCCCCCTCCAGATACCACTCAAGGCATAATCTATCTATCTATTGCCTGACGCCGCGATCCCCGAAGGGGTGGCCACGAACGAACCGCCCCCATGCACCTCTGTCCCCAGTCAGTCGACGCCCCTCCCCCCAACCAGCACCGCCTTCGTTCATGTACTTCCTCACTCCATCCTTCCACCTCATATTCGGTCTACCTCTCCCCCTCTGTCCCTCCACCTCGCTCTCGTACACCCTCTTAGTCATTCTCTCACTTTCCATACGTTCCATATGGCCGAACCATCTCAAGTTGTTCCTTTTCACACTTTCCAGCACATCTACCTCCACACCACCTCCTTCTTACTTCCTCATTAGTCTGTCTATCCCTCCATGTAACTCCGCACGCACTCCTTAAGTAATTCATTTCCACTGCTCTCACTCTTGGTCTGAGTCTCTCAACCAACGTCCATGCTTCGCTTCCGTAAGTCAGTGTCGGGATTACCATACTGTCATGCAAGGACTTCTTCACTTCCATACTGACCACCCTATTTCTTGTTACTGCTTTTAGCGTTCCTACAACCCTCTTCCCCTGTTGTACCCTCTCCCGCACCTCTTCATCCATAGTCCCATCTTTACTCAACACACTGCCCAGATACTTAAAAGAGTTGACGATCTCCATAGCCTGACCGTTCAGCTTCACCTCACACTCTGTGACTTCACCCCTTTCGAAGACCATAACCTTGCTCTTCCCCGTATTTACCTTCAAATTCCGTTTTTCGCACACTGTTCCAAATTCATTTACCAGACCCTGCAACTCCCATTCATTATCACTCATCAGAACTGTATCATCCGCAAACAGCAGTATAGGTAGCTTCCACTCAATTCCCTCCCTTTTCAGCGATACACCAACATCCACTGCTCTTGATAGTATTTCTTTCATAACTCCATCCATATATACAGTAAACAACCACGGGGACATCACACACCCCTGTTTCAAACCAACATTCAGGTCAAAGAACTCGCTCTGCTCACTCTCCACACGTACTGCCGCCTTTGCACCCTCATACATGCTCTTCACTGCTTTCAGCAACTTGCCCTCTACTCCGTATATTCTAAGTACTTTCCACAAACCTTCTCTATCCACTCTGTCATAGGCCTTCTCCAAGTCCATAAAGGCAACATACACCTTTTGTTTCTTCTCCAGATACTTCTCCACAACACAATTCAGGGTAAAAATCTGATCTACACATCCTCTTCCCTTCCTAAAACCTCCCTGCTCGTCGCCTATCCATTTCTCCGTTCTCACTCTCACTCTCTCAATCACTACCCTACTGTATACCTTCCCTACTACGCTTAGAAGACATATTCCTCGGTGGTTACCACACACTCCTCTTTCCCCTTTGCCCTTATATAGGGGGACTATTATGCCAGTCTTCCAGTCATCGGGTGCACTGCCCTTCTCCCATGCTAGTTTGCACATTTTCCATACCCATTCTATCACTATCTCACCACCATACCTCAACATTTCCCCACACACTCCATCTGTTCCTGGTGCTTTCCCCAACTTCACTCTTTTCATGGCTTCCCACACTTCTGACCTCCTGATCCCCACCTCCTCCTCCACTACTTCTCTTCTTCTCCCTCCCATACCATATCCAGCTATGTTTGCTGGCTCTTCATTCCTTTCATTTAGCAACTCACTGAAGTACTCCCTCCATCTTTCGACTCTCTCTTGCTTCTCGGCTAGCATTCTCCCATTCTTATCTTTCACACCCTTACTGTTTCCCTTGCTACCTTCCCTAACTTTCTTGACTTCTTTCCAGAACAGTTTCTTACTCTCCCTCCATTTTACACTCAGATTCCTTCCAAATTCCTCATCTACTCTTCTCTTACTCATAATAAAAAATAAAAAAAAAGGCAAAACATCCTAGTCAATTCGCTATAAGTAGGCGAGATCATTACCTCTAACCTCTGTAACTTAAAAACAACTAGAGTAATTGAGCTAATATTTCTACCATTTGGGAAGTGTCAATCAAGGAATAGATGTGGAAATTTTAAGCTAATTTGCTCTAGCCCTTTTTGAGTTACAGAAGATAGAGGTCCTGATTGCTCGCCTACTTACCGCGAATAGACTATAGGATGCTGCCTAGGGTTCAGGGGTTAAAGGTCTTGTTTATGCTAGTATTTGGCTATGTAGGTAGGTAAGCCGACAAAGGAAATCATCATCCCCAGGTCTCCAGCTTCAGACTGTTGCAGAGACCATTCTCAGTACCCTCTCCCAAGGATTACAAGGGGTAGGACTCAGTGGCCCCGGCATGCCCCACCAGAACCAGCCATAGGGACGCAACCCGTGTGCGTGAACAGCACTACGGCTGGCCTGGTATTATTCACCTAATGACAGGTCAGGGGATATAATACCCATTGCCAGTGCACCGCCATTAGGCAACTTGGACTATAGAAAAATTAAGTCCTGCCACAACGCTGCCCCACCATGTAGACACTGTGGTCGATTCTGGTGTGGTGCCAAAACAGTGCCTAGGTAAGATTAGTGGAGTCCCCTGTGGCACCTATCCATTCCTCACCAACTTCAGCAGTGCCATACCAAGACATCACCAATAACAAGGCTTCATTGTACAGAGTAGTAATGAATAGCAAATACAGTATAAGGACCTATACTGAGGATGAAGTCCGAAGTTGACAAATTTGTATGCATAGTATGCAAAGGTGACCTTGTGATCAATGATCAGCTCGAGAGTATTAACTTTGGCAATGAAGCACTGGAAATGGTGGACAAGTTCTGTTACTTGGGAGATACCATCTCCGCCAGTGGTGGTGGTGAGGCCGAGGCCACCACTATCGCCAAAATTAGATACAACTAAGGAAAGTTCAAACAACTGTTACCACTACTCACTATGAGAAGGCTCCCTCTCCCCTTGAAGGGAAAGGTGTAAGCTTCATGTGTTAGAAGAGGAATGACATATGATTCAGAAATGTGGACTGTAAAAGCGGATGAATCAACAGAATGAGACGGCCCCAAGGTACCTTGGGGCTGTTCGGTCAGACAGCCTGGGGAACAATAACAACAACAAAATAATGAAACGTAACAAGATGAGAATGGCAAAAATTATGTGTGGGGCTAAACTCCAAGATAAGATATCTAGTGAAAAGTTGAGGGGACGGTTAGGTATCAAGAGTATCAGCGACGAGATGCGTACTAGTAGGCTTGGATGGTTTGGACATGTGGAGAGGGTGGATGAACTAAGTTGAGTGAATAGGGTCAAGTCCGTGAACAGAGGGGGAGGGGGCTGCACCAAGGGGCAGACCAAGAGAGATGTGGGATTAGGCCCTATGGTCTGATCTTGAATAAATAACCACAATGTAGCAGCTCTAAATAGGGCTGCCTGGAGTGCCGCCATTAGGACATGAGACCGGAACTGTACTTTGTGTGGAGCACTCGGTCTTTAAATTTATGTATATGTGTATGTATGTGGTGGCAGGACACAGATATTATTAGTGAGTGTACAATTAGACGGGTGGATGGGACTCGTTAGCCTTGGTCGGCAACTCATCTAGGGGAGACAACCTTATACAAATCCGCGTGGATGGGACTCGTCAGCCTTGGTTGGCAACCTGTCTAGTGGAGTAAACCTGGTACAAATCCGTACTGCTTACCTAAGGGTAAGGCAGGTTAGTGGATGGATTAGCCGAACACCACTGTAGAAAAAGAGTGCTAACAAGATACACAGTGGGCCTCGGAGTCGGACGGATCCTAAATTGAGTGGTCAATCCTGTAAGTCTTTCACTAAACTGGCTCGGGTTGTCCCTCTCACAGGGAATAGGTCCGCTTAGGGGCATTCTGTGTATGGCCACCCTCGTAAGGGGAGTAAGGCGTCCGGCAATAGATAGACAATTAGACAATTAGTCTGTCAGTCACTAAGTCAAAAACCAATACTAACAAATAGGAGGAGTTCAGAAAACCAAAGAAAACATTGTCTGTCCAAACTCACCGATTCTGTGATGGTCTTGATCTGATTTTGTCTATTAGAATTTTGGCTCTCCCTGATCTCCATGGCTTCCTCCAGCATTGTCCGGAGGATCGATGAGTGCTGTGCTCCCCGGATGAAGGGATGATGAAGTAGTTCCGTCGCCGTCGCCCTTTCCTCGGGGTTCTTTACCAAACATCTGTTACAGGAGCGGTGGATATAGATTGTGAACATTTACAGAGTATTATGAAGCCAATGATATTACATAAGCATAGTCCACGTAAGAAGGGCACACTCGAGCCCTGACAAACAAGGGAGTGCACAGCATTAAAAACTGCATCAACTATATTTGATTTTTTTGTCATTCTTTCCAGGCAATGTTATGTTTTCCAACTTTTAATAGTAGGATATAAGATGTTTCACTAGTATCCACTGATTGACCCTTGATACAGAGTAAATATGTAGCTATCATTCACATGAGGCAGATGCTCTACTGACCACACTATAATACCAAGATCAATCATTATATTTTTCTGGAAATATTAGAACTAATTTCACTTAAGTATTTAAAACACCTACTTGAATTTTACAAACTATCAGCCAGGTATACTGTCAATAAAATGTATAAAAAAGAATGTTACCAAAACCCACTCCAGGAAATTTCCAAGTTTCACCTCTTTACAATATCAATAAATAAAGATCTTTATAAAGTAAGCCCCCGTAACTTGGACTTTTCAAATAAATAAACACACAAGCTTTGACTTCCCCTTAAGGTATACTGTGCTAAAAAAAAATCAAAACAGCAAAGGACTATGGTACTGTACTAAGTATCATCTCCCTTTTCAATCACCTCAATTATTTTAGTACATGGGGTAGTTAGAAACCTAACTGAACCTTAACTACCAATTACAAAATTTGGTATAATCAATTACAGTAAACCCTCGCTATCTCGGACCTCTAGAAGTCGGAAACCCGGACTACTCGGACTGGCATCGGCCTCTCGGAAAGTTCGCCGTATATCTCGGAAAATTCCGAGATGTAAGGGGAAAACTCCGAGGGCCCACATGGTCTGTCGGACAGGATTCATATATCTCGGAAAATTCCGAGATCTAAGGCTACAGTGAGGTGGAGAAGGACAATGAAATGGAGAAGGAAAGTGATATTTATAATATATGTCTGCTGGATACTGTACAGGTACTGTAATTTATCTTGAATCAACGTTGTTAGTGATAGGGAAGTCTCCGTTTTCTCTGGTGGCTCGGACTCCCTCTTCCAATTCGGACATTTTCCTCTCTTAAGTCGGACATAAGTCGGACTTCGGACATCTCGGACTGGGTCTCCCCCCAATTAGTCCGAGATAGCGAGGGTTTACTGTACATACATAAAATTTTAAGACTGAGTGCTCCACACATATGTGCAGTTTCAGTCTCTTGTCCTAATGGCGGCGTTCCAGGCAACCCTGTTAAGGGCTGCTTCACTTGTCAAGTTTTTGGATTTGAGATCGGCACGTATAGTCCGATCCCAGGTCTTCCTTGGTCCACCCTTTGGTGCAGCTCCCTTCCCAAATTAGTCTGGGTGCCGGTAAGCGAAGGATTACTATACTGATCATTGTGACCAAACAGAAACCATAACCTATTTCTGTACATTTTTAAGCCTCGCCAAAGTTCTCAACCCAAATTAAACCTTACTATAACCTACCGTTACTTCCGAACCAGTCTAAGCCTGACATCTATCTACAGTATCTATCTACAGTATCTATCTACAGTCAGTCCCCCCAATACACGTATTCTCAGTCCGCGTTTACCCTAATCCGCGTCAAGGGGTCCAAAAGGTACTCAAATTCCTAAAACGCGAATTGCGATTGAAGAGTGGTGTAAAAATGATGTTTTTCGTAATCCCCGCCATCCCCCTCCCTAATCCGCGCCACCCTCCTCTGCCGCTCTACCGCCAGACCAGGCCGGCGCCGCTCAGCTGTTGTTGTTGTTGTTGTTGTTATTGGCGCACTCTCCTATCCAGGAGTTCGTTCTTTGAACGATGCCAGTTTCATTTATTTTTATTAACTTTCTTCATATTACTTGCTTGCGAGATGTTGCAGTGGGAAGATGTTTGTCTCTCGGCCGGCCTACCCATAATACGACTGGGCGCCAAAAATATAAGTTTTCCAACACCTAATTGCTGTCCAACTTCTATTATCGATCTTCAATGTTCATATAAGTTCAAATAAATGCACATGGAAAAGAAATAGGCCTAATGTGTTTGCTTGGGAAACAGATTAACTTGCTCATGTAGTAGTGTACACCCTATGTGGTGGATTGTGTTCTTTTATTTCATAGATTTCATTTTAGTAAGCGTTGTTTCCACATAGTGATTTTGATAATTTAATTTGACTTTATATTGTCCTTGTCCCAATTTTGGTTTGTTTAGTTTGCAAGTTTTACATTTTAATATGGTAAATACAACAAATTCTGTTAGAATCGAAGGGTTGTACATAAAGGCTATAATAGGTCTACAATATTTTAACACACAATAGTCATTGCTTACCTTAAAATTAAATGCTTAACCCAAGTGTCAAGGATATGCAACATTTATTGCATATCCTGGACACTTGCTAAGCATTTAATTTTAAGGTAAGCAATGGTCTTTGTCATTTTTTCTATTATTGTAGGCCTATTATAACCTTTCTTTACAATTACTGTAATTAATGATTTTGATCGAAAATTGCCGAAAATGCGAGTGTCTCAGGCGGGCTGCCGCCCATATGTAATTTTCTCCATAAGTTATGTTATTCCCATTACGCGAATTCACAATACGCGACGCGCTTTGCCGCCCATATAGACGCGCTTTGGGGGTCTGACTATATCTATATACTCAGGCCCAATCCCCACTTTTCCTATTTTTTTTTTTCTTCTTTTTTTTTGGGGGGTGGCCGACTCAAGACAGAGCCCGAATAGGGACAACACAACAGAAAACAATGAACACACAAAAACAAAATACAAATTCACACATATCTAGGTCATCCAGAAGACCCAGAGACCAGGGTCACTCACATACTCTCTTTGTAAGCCTTTCATCTTCCATTCGTTCAACATGACCATACCAGCTCAGCACCCTTCTGTCCACTCTGGCCGACAAATGTTCCTGCTGCCCCACTCTCCTATGTATCTCTTCATTCCTCAATCTGTCTCTACGAGTAAATCCACACATACTCCTCAAGCAGCTCATCTCCATCACATCCAGCTTTCTTCTCTCATTTTCCTTCAGAGCCAATGTCTCAGCCCCATACATCACTGTTGGCACAACAATTCCTTGATACATTGCATGTTTTACTTTCATTCCGAGATTTCTCACCTTCCACATACTTCCCATTGCTCCGAAAATCTTCCTTCCTTCACACACTCTCTGTTTTACCTCCATTTCCATACCTCCACTCCTGCTTATCGTTCCTCCTAGATATTTAAAACACTCTACTTGTTCGAATATTTCCCCATCCAGCCTCACATCTAGATTCACCCTACGATCACCCCTATTACACACCATTACTTTATTTTTATTGACGTTCACCTTCAGTTACCTCCTTTCACAAACCACACCAAGCTCTTTGACTACCCGCTGCAGTCTGACATGGAGAAAAATAACCTACTTCCAAACATTTTAGTCTGACCTGGAGACAAATAGTCTATTGTACAGTAGGGTCCCGCATAAAACGTGTTCGCATAAAACGAGTCTCGATTAAAACGAGCGACCTAAAATATTAATATTTAATTTTCGATCAGAACGAATGTGATCACATAAAACGAGTCCGCCGCCAAAGTGGGGCAAATCCGAGGAGTTTTCAATTAGCGCGCCGGAATATCGTACAAAGCGTGATTGGCCGTGACGTAGGCGCATTATGACGTCACTGGCGTTTGAGTCCTTGACGGGGAGGGTGGAGGGAGCCAGTCGGCCATATTTTTTGCCTCAGTGACCCTTCCGCGCGTTCGCTTCTGACGGGAACATATGTTTTGGGTGAACAATACCTGTGTCGGACCACCAAAATACCAATGCGCCACAGCCTGCCCCTGCCGACGAGCCCCAGCCTGGCCCATCAAACGAGCCCCAGCCTGGCCCTTCAAATGACGAGTTTGAGGGCTTTATGAGGGACGTGCAGGAGATGTCTGGCACACGTTCACTCGCCACCCTCAGAGCTCTGGGTCACACGGCGTCGTCTTCCGACGGCGATGAATGACCTCCCAGATGCCTCGGAACCCCTCGCCCCCTGTACATAATCCCCATTAGATTTAAGGTAAGCTACAATATGCCTATTTTATCATTTTTATTTATAACTTATCACTTATATATGTTTTGGTATGCATTAAACAAAAAAAAACACGGAAACAAGTGACCCATCGACCAATATCCATTTTCCCCATAGGTTACGTGTTTCACATAAAGCGTGTTCACATAAAACGACCTCGTTTATCGACCATATACTCGTTTTATGTGAGACCCTACTGTACTTCAAAAACAAGTCTAAAAATTTGATCTGGAGACAAGTAACCTACTGCACGGTACTTCAAACAAGTCCAAGTCTGACCGGGAGACAACCTAGGGTACTTCAAAACAATCTTTATGTCTGACCTGGAAACAAAGTCGATAAACTCTGGCTGCCACTGGTCTGGTTCTCTAAAGGAAGGTGGAGGTTTGGTGGGTATCATGAAGATTGCTCTCATGGGGTGGATGTCTCCGTACGGTGGCTTACCCTCAGCCATCTCCAGAGCGGTGATGCCTGTATGAGGAGGGAACATTACAACTTATACATACCGGTACTGTCAATCCTTTCACCACCATGACGTAATATCGTCTCGTCCTGGTTACCATTAAAAAAAAAAAAAAATCTATTCTACCAACTCAAATGGGTACATATACAGTATGTGTATTGTGCATATACTCAGGCACATACCCCATAGCTGGGGGTGGTAAATACTATCATAAAAACCCATTTAAATATCAAGACCTTCCTAAAGTACATAAAATCGTCTAATGTTAACCAAAATGTAAGGTAAAAAGGTATCATCATACTGAAGAAGTTAACTATCACAACCAATAACAAGCACAAGGATAGAAAGGTTTTATCACTATCAAAATACCCAGTGATTTTACATACCTTTTTTATACCCTTGATTTTGTTAATGTAATCCGAGTTCAAGTACAGGATGGTGGTGGTGATGACTAACGAGCCATAACAAGCCTACACATATTCCATTTTGTATTGATCCCAAAGGCTATATAATCCAGTGCTCTACAGTATAATATTCCAAATGCTTCAGAGATTGTTTATAAATTATCAAAGATTTAAATAGGAGTATACTTAGTATGGCTTTTGAGTATACTGTACAGTTAAAATCAATAGTGCAGCTAAGTGCGACAAAAAATTGTGCTCATACAGTAATCTGTAAAATGTTATGGTACAGGTCTCCCTCACTATCAGATACCCTGATTTACGAGATTATTATAGGTTTTTAGGTGTTTGTGTTTTGGCTGGTCCCAGAACACATCCCCATTTACCCCATTAATTTTAGGGTTTGCTAAACGATATTTCTATTGAAGATCGGGTTTTCAGGAACGTAACCCAATCGTAAATTGAGGGAGACCTGTACTGTAACTCTCCATGACGGTCCTTATATGTTTCCACATAGCGATTTTGATTAGTTATTTTGCCTTTATATTGTCTTTGTCCCAGTTTTAGTTTGTTTAGTTTGCAAGTTTTACAATTTAATTTAACCTATGACTAGTACTTCTTGTTTCATACCATAAAAGTTTTGATTTATTGTCCATCTCTCCAGATTTCACATAAACAATCATTAATTTTTTCAGCGAGATTTTGACTGTACAGTACATTCATACATTGATAGGCTACGTTCTATGTGTGTAAACACTATCGCGGATTCACCTAATTGCGGAAAATTCGAAAAATCATCATAAATAAATAACTTAGGCTAGCTATGAACTCTTGCGGCACATGTATTCAGGGCGGTTCCCAGTAATTTTGAGATTTTCACGTATTCATATCTCCGCAAAAAAATGAGCCAGTAAATGAGCTGCCGGTTTAACATAATTTTACTGCATAAAGTACAATACTGACCTAAACTCCATATGTCTGCTACACAGTCATAACCAATTTCTTGTATAACTTCTGGGGCCATCCAAAAGGGTGTCCCAATCACAGTATTTCGTTTTGCCATCGTGTCCTGTACAGAAATGAGGAGTAAATACTTTGAACTAGAAAATAAATGATTTATTAAATAGCAATAAAAATACATATAGATTTTCAGGAAACTTACCAAAGTTGTACTCCAAAATCAAATAATATTATTACCTGTTCATTCAACTCTATCTAATCCATGGGTATTGGTCTCTTTGCATTCAATGCCCATGGATTTCTCTTTCCATCTAAAAGACCAGGACGCTTCCTTATTGATTTATCTTTATATATAAAAAACAAATAAACCTACCATAAGCTATCTACCACAATTATTACCTAGCTACTCCTTAACGCTCAAAGAGCGGGTGGTGGAGTATATTTCACTGTGCCGCTCAGCAGGGGGTTTTTACCATAAATGGGGTTGTTTCCGTGCCCTTTTTCATGCAAACAAGACCCAGAGCGTAATACAAGTATGTATCCCTGAAAGGGCGTAAATTGAGCTTTCCAATGACACCCGAACCATCCTTCTACGATCACTGGTTGTCTTGCAACGATCGTGCAACCGAAGGGCAAAATCGCTAAAATACGGTAATTTCTTTATATAATTACGTATGTAGCGAGGGAGTGAGGGTGGATGTAAGTGGAGTACATCTCAGTTGGTCCACGGCGGCCGTGGCGAGCGGTCATGAGTTAACCCATGCTCCTCCCGTCACTCGTCTCTCTCTCAGAGCCAATTTTGTGCCAAAATTGCACTCAGACTTAAGTCGGGCCCCGCCACATAGTCCAAATTTTTCGATACGGACTTAAGTCGGGCCCCGATAGAAAAGGGTTGTTGTTGTTGTTGTTGTTCCCCAAGCTGCCTGGCCGAACAGCCCCAAGGCCCCGAGCAAGGCCAAGGCCATAACCGTACGCCCCCACAGAACCCTCACTGCCGACCACAATAAAGCCTGGGTGACCGAAGCCACTCCATGGCGGGGAGCTGAGGAGGGTGCGGAAACGCCCGGGAAACCAAAGCCCCACCCAGGGCCCTGTGCCCCTCAGCAATTATGAAGAGAAAGTTGAGGGGCAAAGGAAAGGGTTAAGTAATATACTGAGTACTGTAATAATTCCTAAAAATAAATCAATAAAAAATTGCTGAATACAGAAAACGAAATTAGAGAGGCATGTAAGGTGCATTATGAAAGACTGCTATATGTGGAGTTTGAATGGAATACAGAACAGCTCAGCATGACAATCCCAGTACATGGCCTCCCTGCCTTTAATAGGGTATGACGTCGTGAAAAGTACTATAGATATATATATATACACAATACATACATACATACATACAATGACTGTGTTTACCTGGACCTGAAAAAGGCCTTTGACAGGGTGCCTCACAAAAGGTTATTGTGGAAATTGCAGGTTGTTGGAGGTGTACATGGTAGGATGTTAAAATGGATGGAAAACTTTTTAATAGGAAGAGAAATGAGGACCACAATACGAGACGAATATTCACAGTGGAGGAGTGTGACGAGCGGAGTACCACAGGGATCAGTGTTGGGTCCGATAGTGTTCCTACTTTATGTAAACGACATGCCAGAAAATTTGAATAGTCATATGAATATATTCGCGGATGACGCTAAGATCATGAAGAATATCACCTATATAGAAAGTTGTCAGGATCTTCAAAAGGACCTAGATAAGTTGCACAGATGGAGCCAAACCTGGAAAATGAGTTTCAATGCAGAAAAGTGTCATGTTTTGGAAGTGGGAACAAGTGAGATAAGGCCAAGCTGGGAGTACAAATTAGGAATTGAAATAGTCGGCAAAACACGGCATGAGAAGGACCTTGGAGTGATAATACAAGACGATCTATCGACGGAGAAGCATATTAACATGATCATTGGAGGATCATATGGAATAATAACCAATATGAGAGTGGCATTTAACTATTTGGATGAAGAAATGTTAAGAAAACTGATAATGACTATGATAAGACCAAGATTAGAATATGCAGCAGTGATATGGTCACCACATTTGAAAAAACACAAACAAATTAGAGAAAGTTCAAAGGATAGCAACGGAAATGATCCCAAGATTGAAGGAGTTGACATATGAGGAAAGACTTAAGACACTACAACTGCCTACCTTGAAAGAGAGAAGGGAACGAGGCGACTTATTAATGATGTTCAAGGGAGTAAAAAGTTTGGAACGAGTAGATAGGGAAGATCTATTCGTGAGGGATGATGGAAGGACAAGAGGACACAAGTTTAAACTGAGGAAGGGCAGATGTCGTAAGGACACAAAGAAATTCAGCTTCCCATATAGAAGTATAGCGACTTGGAACAACTTGGAGGAGGAGGTGGTGCGACCGAAGAATATAAACATGTTCAAATCTAGGTTGGATAAAAGTAAATATGGAAATAGGACAACATAAGCTATGATATGTTAGTCCAAAATACTGGGAATTGGGAATATCCATTACGATACTTGTAAATGGATTGATTATAAAGTAACTAAGACAGGACAACACGAGCGCTGCTCAATTCCTGTAAACTACAAATAGGTAAATACGTAAATACATACATACATACATACATACACAAATTTAAAGACCGGGTGCTCTATACAAAGTGCTTTCCGGTCTCACATCCTAATGGCGGCGCTCCAGGCAATCCTGTCAAGAGCTGCCTCACTTGTCTAGTTCTTTGATTTAAGATCAGACCGCAAGGTCCGATCCCACATCTTTCTTGGTCTGCCCCTTGGTGCACCTCTCCACATTCATGGACTTGCATCTTTTCGCCCAGAATCCATCCTCTCCAGCCACATGTCCAAACCATCCAAGCCTGCTAGTATGCATCATATCACTGATATTCTTGATACCTAACCTTCTCCTTAGCTCTTCACTTGGTATCTTATCTTGCAGTTTGGCACCACACATCCATCTTACCATTTTCATCTCATTGCGTTCCATTCTGTTGATATCATCCGCTTTGACAGGCCTAGTTTCTGAAGCATATATCATTGCGCTTCTAACGCATGAAGTGTACACCTTTCCCTTCAAGGTGGGAGGGAGTCTTCTCATGGTGAGTAGTGGCAACAGTTTAGATAGAATGAAGCCTGGGATAGCCACAGGGAGTTCCAGCACAGTCGCCGAGATGCTAAAGGCAGTTGGAAATATTGGTGTAAGATTGGTCAGAGCTGATTAATGCTATCATAAGGAAGGACAAAATTCCTGATACATGGCAGAAAAGTATGATAGTAAATACTTGTACATACAAAGGCAAGGGCAATTCCTCAGACAGAGGAAATTATAGGGGTCTGAAATTGCTCGACCAAGCCATGAAAGTCTATGTAGATAATGTACAGGAAGCGGAAGTAGAGTTCAATAGATGGAGGGAGGGTATGGCAAACAAGGGATTAAGAGTTAATATAGATAAAACAAAGGTCACGATCAGTTGAGTAGGGCACAGAACTATGGAAATAAGAAGTGACTTTTGATGTGCAGTTTGCGGGAAAGGTGTGGGGAAAAAACTTGGGCGGGCCCCGAAAGGTGTTGAAATAGGGGAGCTATCCCCCCGCCAAAGGCGGCTTTCTAGGGCCTTTCCTAGCTGATGCTGAGAGGATTGGGTTCTAGTCATATGGTGATGGGCTGGTCTATTAGAGTGAGAACTGAACGATCTCTGCCATACCCATAGCTTACTATGACTGTTCCTTTTTCTTATATATTTTCTAGATCTCAAGTGACGGCGTCTCTTCCGTGGATTGACCTCCTAATCTGCCAACCTAGAAGTTGGCAAATTGGAAGCCAAAGTGTCACTTTTTTCCTTTGCCCCTCAGCTTTCTCTTCATAATTGCTTAGGGGCACAGGGCCCTGGGAGGGGCTTTGGTTTCCTGGGTGTTTCCGCACCCTCCTAAGCTCCCCGCCATGGAGTGGCTTCGGTCACCCAGGCTTTATTGTGGTAGGTAGGGAGGGTTGTTGTTGTTGTTGTTGTTGTTCCCTAAGCTGCCTGGCCGAACAGCCCCGAGTCCCTGAGGAAGGCCATGGCCACGATCGGGCTGTCCCACAGAGCTCTCATTGAGTGTAGATTGTGTTGTTGGCGTAAGTGGTTGTG
Organism: Paralithodes platypus; assembly: GCA_032716605.1. Lineage (NCBI taxonomy): Eukaryota > Metazoa > Arthropoda > Malacostraca > Decapoda > Lithodidae > Paralithodes > Paralithodes platypus. The sequence goes on from CM064504.1 coordinate 15,337,596, forward strand.
TGAAATGCAGTCTTCTATGATGTGTTTAATGGTATGGGGTGCTGTGTTACATCCCGGGCAGACGTCAACGACGGAGTCATCCAGTCTCTTCTGATAGCTCAGGAGAGCTGGATGGTGTCCGCATCTCAGCCTGGCCAGGTGGACTCTGTCCTCGCGAGGAAGGGAGGATTCGGAAGGATGGATTTCGGGAGGTCGTGCTTGCAGCTGCGTGTTGTCTGTGAGTGAGTGAGGCAGGAAGGGTTCTGTGGGGGCGCTCGGTTATGGCCTTGGCCTTGCTTGGGGCCTTGGGGCTGTTCGGCCAGGCAGCCTGGGGACAACGTGGATTGACCTCCCAATCTACCAAGATTGGAAGCCAAAGCGTCACATTTTTCCCTTGCCCCTCAACTTTCTCTTCATAATTGCTGAGGGACACAGGGCCCTGGGTGGGGCTTTGGTTTCCCGGGCATTTCCGCACCCTCCTCAGCTCCCCGCCATGGAGTGGCTTCGGTCACCCAGGCTTTATTGTGGTCGGCGGGGAGGGTTCTGTGGGGGCGCTCGGTTATGGCCTTGGCCTTGCTCAGGGCCTTGGGGCTGTTCGGCCAGGCAGCTTGGGGAACAACAACAACAACAGCAACAACAACAAAACTTGGTTCAATGTTCCGGCTGTAGTGCCTGGGTGCACAAAAGGAGTAGTGGGGTGAGTGAACGTTTGATAACAATCACAGACTTAAAATGTTCAGTGCTTAACCCTTAACCCTTAAAGAGCGGCGCGCAACATAAGTCGAGTTGAAAAAACTGGCAAAAAACGGGTGAAAAAAGGGTGGAAATCGAGTGAAAATGGGTGGGATAGTAATGATCCATACGTCCGACATCTGTGGCCTCCCGGCCCACACTAACTCCAGTTCCCCCACCGCGCGTGAGGATGACAGTGTAACCAATAGTTCGCTAAAAGTGAGCAAGGTAGCAAAATCAGCTAAACTTCCATCTTCGAGGTAACACTGTCAGTGCTCCACGAGTGCTACGTAGCTGTATGTGGCGTCATTGTGTAGCGATTTCCACCTAGTTTTCAGCGCAATACAGTTCCTTTCATACTGATGGTTGATATAGCAGTCAGAACGGCCCGGAAAGGCCCAAAACGGCCACAGAGCACCCGCTAGAGGAGGGTTAAAGAGCGGCGCTCGACTTAAGTCGTGCACCAATTTGCAGCAAGTTAGGAGCATTATTAAGGCTTTTAAAGGGTTAAAATAGAGTGCAAATGGCCGGGAGCGCAGCGGGCCAGACAGCCGACTCCCAGGGCTTACCGCCGCCCATTAACTCATGTTCCCTGTGTTCTCGAGAGGCCGGCAGTGTAGCCAGTAGTGAGCATAGCTGGGAAAAATATACCGATATATGCTAAACTTCCATGTTCGTGGCACCACTGCAAGAGAACCATGAGTGCTACGTAGCTCGTTCTGGTCTCCCTTTGAAGCTTTTAGTGCCTAGTTTTTTGCTAAATAATTTTGTTTTCATGCAGATGCTTGATTTATCATGCAGGAGGGCCTGAATATGCCCAAATGAGCCCAAAACAACCCGCTAGACAAGGGTTAAGGGAGAATTTATGTTGAATGACCCGCCTTATAGTATCAATTTTGGCAGTGTAACACTTGAGTACAGTAAACCCTCGCTATCTCGGACTAATTGGGGGGAGACCCAGTCCGAGATGACCGAAAATCCGAGATGTCCGAAGTCCGACTTATGTCCGACTTAAGAGAGGGAAAATTCCGAATTAGAAGAGGAAAGTCCGCGTCACCAGAGAAATTGATTTTTTTTTTTTTTTTTTTTTTTTTTTTTTATATATCTATTTAATGCATCTATCTCCCTTATACATATATATAACTATGTCTTATTTGGTATTTTTTTAATCTATGAATCAATTCTAATACGATGGAATTGAAAACAATATTACCCTTCTAACACACAAATAATAAAATGAAAAAGAGAGTAAATAAAAATGTCTCCTTTGTCTTTCAGAAACATAAGTCCGTCTCGTATATGTTAGTATTTTATCGCTCGCTCGCCCCTAGCCACTCTCTCTCTATCTATTTATCTCTCTAATGCATCTAACTAACTCCCTTATACATTAACATAACTACTATCTATCTATCTATCTATTGCCTGACGCCGTGATCCCCGAAGGGGTGGCCACGAACGAACCGCCCCCATGCACCTCTGTCCCCAGTCAGTCGACGCCCCTCCCCCCAACCAGCACCGCCTTCGTTCATGTACTTCCTCACTCCATCCTTCCACCTCATATTCGGTCTACCTCTCCCCCTCTGTCCCTCCACCTCGCTCTCGTACACCCTCTTAGTCATTCTCTCGCTTTCCATACGTTCCATATGGCCGAACCATCTCAAGTTGTTCCTTTTCACACTTTCCAGCACATCTACCTCCACACCACACCTCCTTCTTACTTCCTCATTAGTCTGTCTATCCCTCCATGTAACTCCGCACGCCCTCCTTAAGTAATTCATTTCCACTGCTCTCACTCTTGGTCTGAGTCTCTCAACCAACGTCCATGCTTCGCTTCCGTAAGTCAGTGTCGGGATTACCACACTGTCATGCAAGGACTTCTTCACTTCCATACTGACCACCCTATTTCTTGTTACTGCTTTTAGCGTTCCTACAACCCTCTTCCCCTGTTGTACCCTCTCCCGCACCTCTTCATCCATAGTCCCATCTTTACTCAACACACTGCCCAGATACTTAAAAGAGTTGACGATCTCCATAGCCTGACCGTTCAGCTTCACCTAACACTCTGTGACTTCACCCCTTTCGAAGACCATAACCTTGCTCTTCCCCGTATTTACCTTCAAATTCCGTTTTTCGCACACTGTTCCAAACTCATTTACCAGACCCTGCAACTCCCATTCATTATCACTCATCAGAACTGTATCATCATAACAGTAACTAACATCATAACATAACTACTGTATGTCTTATTTGGACTTTTTGTAATCTATAAATAATTTCTAATGCGATGGAATTGAAAACAATATTATCCTTCTAGCACACAAATAATAACATGAAAAAGAGTCAATAAAAATGTCTCCTTTGTCTTTTCAGAACCAATTAAGTCTGTCTCATAATAGTTCGTGTTTATCGCTCACTTCCCCTTCTGCAACTCTCTTTCTATCTATCTTGTCTTTTCAAAACCAATTAAGTCCGTCTCATAATAGTTCGTGTTTAGTTTATCGCTCACTCCCCCTCTGTAACTCTTTCTATCTATCTATCTCTCTAATGCATCTACGTAACTCCCTTATACATTAACATAACTATGTCTTATTTGGACTTATTGTAATCTTTGAATCATTTCTAATGCAATGGAATTGAAAACAATATTATCCTTCTAGCACACAAATAATAACATGAAAAAGAGTCAATATAAAAGTCTCCTTTGTCTTTTCAGAACCAATTAAGTCGTCTCATAATAGTTTGTGTTTATCGCTCACTTCCCCTTCTGCAACTCTCTTTCTATCTATCTTGTCTTTTCAGAACCAATTAAGTCCGTCTCATAATAGTTCGTGTTTATAGCTCACTCCCCCTCTGTAACTCTCTTTCTATCTATCTATCTCTCTAATGCATCTACGTAACTCCCTTATACATTAACATAACTATGTCTTATTTGGACTTTTTGTAATCTTTGAATCATTTCTAATGCAATGGAATTGAAAACAATATTATCCTTCTAGCACAAATAATAACATGAAAAAGAGTCAATATAAAAGTCTCCTTTGTCTTTTCAGAACCAATTAAGTCCGTCTCATAATAGTTCGTGTTTATCGCTCACTCCCCCTCTGTAACTCTCTTTCTATCTATCTATCTCTCTAATGCATCTACGTAACTCCCTTATACATTAACATAACTATGTCTTATTTGGACTTCTTGTAATCTTTGAATCATTTCTAATGCAATGGAATTGAAAAATATAATATCGGACATTTTCCGAATACTTATATAAAGTCCGACAACGTCAGAGACTGTCGGAACGATGACGGAAATGTCCGAAATACCGAAGTGCATGTCCGAGATGCCGTAGCCAGTCCGACTAGTACGGGTTTCCGACTTCTAGAGGTGAGATGGCGAGGGTTTACTGTATGTGAATAAATTTTGCTATGTGAGTGATATGGTTTCTACTAGAGGTGGTGCTGAAGCTTGCTCCATGGCTAGAGTCAGAAGTGGCTGGGGGATTTTCAGAAAGCTGTTGCCACTCTTGACCATGAGAGAACTCCCACTTCACCTAAAAGGGAAGGTGTATTTCTTGTGTCTTAGGAGTGCAATGACCTATGCCTTGGAGCCGTGGCCGTTAAAGTGGAAGATATTAATATAATGGAACGGAATGAGATGAGAATGGTAAGATAGATATGTGTGGTTAACCTCATGGATGGGGTACCAACTAAGAAGGCATTTAGGCATTAATAGTATTAGTGAAGTGATGCGCACAAATAGACTTGGTTGGTTTGGACACATGGGAAGAATGGATGATAAGAATTTGGTGAAGACTGTGAATGTGGGGAAAGCTGCATGTAGGAGTTGACCTAGAAAGATGTGGGATCAGGTACTGTACTTAGGTCCGATCTCATAATATAAAACTTGATGATATAGGCAGACCAAAACAGGGTCCACTGGAATGCCACCATTTGGGATGTAAGACTGAAACTATAATCTCTGTGGATGAAACGATCTTTAAACTTGTATGTGTTTGTAAACTTATGCAATGCACTGTACATTCAATATATATGTACTGTAACATTAAACTACCTTCTCATAATCAATGGCTCAAAAATCTGAATGAACTTACGGAGAGTTGTCCTGCCACACCAAAATCAGCCAGTTTAGCATGTCCCTGGGTGTTTAACAATATATTCCCGGCCTTGATGTCCCTGTGTATTTTGCGTCTGAGGTGAAGGTACTCGAGGCCGCGCAGTGTGTCGTGAACTATCGTGGCTATCTCTTCCTCTGTTAGGGTCTTCTTACGTAGCCGCATAATGTCTGACACTGACCCCGCCCCGCAGTATTCCATAACAATCTGTATGGGGTAGAGACAAATTATTAAATAAAAATTTTTAAACTTGCAAAACAAGCAAACCAAAAAAGGAACGGCAAAACTTGCAAAACTTGCAAAACAAAAAACAAAACTAAAACAAGAAACTGCAGAATATAAAAGCATAAAAATGTATCAAAATCAATGTGGAAATAACGATTTAGCTAAATAAAATTTTGAAAAAAAAAAGCCACAACATAGAATGTAAATCACTATATGAGTAAGTGAATTTGTTTCCCAAGCAAATCAGTCGCACATATATTAACGTACTCTCGCCATATTCAAGGAATTAATCAATTTGGTAAGTTAAGGGCGTTCTCGTAAATTCTGTATGAATAAAGAAACTACAACTCAAATCTGAATATTCTACTCAAATTAGTTATAAGATGATAATACTGCATATTGAACAACATTAATTCATAAAATATACAAAACAAATTTGCAATTTGAAAAGATACCGGTACTGTATTAGCAATAGTACAAAATACATACCGGTACAGTACAGTACTCACAAACGATAGTGCTATAGGGTAGGTACCTGTGAGCATAGCTTGACCACATGACCCCTACCAAACTGCTACTCTACAAATAACCTATATTTATAGTACAAATAAAATAAGAAAATCACAAAGGCAAACAATTGATTCTATCAAAAGTTAATATATATAGTAAAGTAGAACAATTGCATAATTGGAAGATGTAATAACAGACACAAATAAAATAAAGAGTATTGTACCCTTTTAACAAGAACAATTAAAATTATAAACAAATATGAACAAAAATAATAATAAAGGTAAATAAACAATCAATAAATGCAAATACACAGTAAGCAGAGGTTATATGAGAAACTTCAGGTATACATACATACAAATGAGAATATCGTTGATATACTGTATCTATTATTCTATCTATCTATCTTGTATCTATTATTCTATCTATCTATATGCTCAGGCCCAATCCCTACTTTTCCTATTTTTATTTTTTATTTTCTATTTACAGTAAAAGTCCGATAATCCGACGACCGATAATTGGAATCTCCCAATAGTCCGAATTTTTGAAAATTAGGCCAAATCCGAATTCACCCGATAGTCCGAATTTCAAAAAGTCCCGAAGTCCCCTTTTTGAGGCATTAGGCTACCCAAAAAAACACCCAGGTAACACATAATGGTACACTCACATATCATATGTTCATGAAATCACTTTAAATGTTTACTATTATGTTTCATATTGGATGTATAACATTATATTGTGCATATGCATAGCCTACTGTATATTGTGTTCAGGTTTTCGTCAGGCCATTAACCCCTCCAACCCGGAAGGGCTCTTGAACGCCCATAACAAACTCGGCCCGCGCAACCCGGAAGGGCTCTTGAACGCCCATTGCTTGCGTGAGTGCTTTCGAATGCCGCGCGTATAGTTTTGGTGTCGTGGGAGGGTAGGTGGCGCCACCAGGCGTAAACTACGCCACAGCAACAGTATCTACCCCGACGCCATCATGGACAGTACGCCAAATAGTGATTCCGCTGTGTCCGATACCGTGCTTCCTACGACGCCCTTGCTAGTTCGTCGCGCCTTACCCCGACGCCATCGCCTAAATGTGTTATCTCCCGGAGGTATTGAGACGACATTGAGACTATATGAGCGTGCTGATGCCAAGTATATTGTTGATGATATAGTCAGTGACGACTCCAGTAATTATAAGTCGAGTGATTATGGCCATGAGAGTGAGAAAGAAGAGCAATTCCTGGGATTTGCGAGAGAACATGACAGTGATGAGAGTGATGAAGGTGATGTACCAGTTGTTGAGGAAGCTGGTTTACCTAAAGACAGTGAACTTGAGAGAGTGAGTGAGTGGGAGAGTTCAAGGTCACTCACCAAATTTCGCATAAGTGACACGACGCCAAGCCCTTCCCCAGGTAAATCGCCTTTCAAGCTACACTTGTATAAGCAGAAAATACTTGAGAAGGCGGCTGCGGCAGCTAGGGAACAAGCAAAAATACTTGGTGAGGATGAGGCTGTGAGTGAGGGTCAGCGTGGTGACCCTTCTCGTCCGCCATTGTCTCCCTTATCTACCCACGCCACCCAAGATGACCCGGATGCCCCGGATTCTTCCCCACCACCCCTCTGTCAAGGGTTGAGGACCCCCCACTTTCGGCCTATTTGCCTCCTAGGTCCCCCGACAGGAGACATACTGCTGCCGAAAAGGGGACAGGCAGGAAATATACCAAAAAAATTAAGAAAAGTAAGAGAGTTTTGTTCGAGGCTCCCGCGGCGTCCACCCCTGCCGGCCCCAGCCATACGTCCCCGCAACTTTCCCGCCTTCAACATGTCTTCCTGAAGAAGTCTTTGAGCTCGCATCACCAATACCTGGGCCTAGTGACAGTGAAACATTGCTTTCTGTCACTCGTCGCAGGCCAAGGAGCCCAGGACCTCGGGGGGACACAGCCTCACCTGCCACTCCTTCCCCACCTCGCCCACCCGCACGCCGCCCACGCATCACTGGTTCCCCGCCAGATTATGTGGGGGCCACTGATGATGAAGGGTACCTCTCTGAAGACTCTGGCCATGATTACATAGGTCCACCGTCAGGGCAAGATGACCACTCTGACGATGACTATATGGACATCGACGACCCTCGACCCATCCGCTTGGCCCGGCGTCGTGCTGCCCGCCGCCGCCCTGGCCGACGCCCTCGCCGCCCTAGGGCGCGCGCCTCCCGAGTTGGCCGTGGGCGTGCTGGGCCACCAGCTGGAGCTCCTCGTCAGCGTAGACAAGACCCATTCTACATTTTTCAGTGGCAAGACGTAGTTGATGGGGATGGATACAACCCTGATGTGCCAGCTTTTGATGAGGAACTGGAGGGTTCAGGCATTACCCCCAATTTTCCTGCAGGCCCCAATGCTCCACCACACGAACTATTTGAGGCCTTCTTTGATGAGGAGGTGGTAGGCTATGTTGTCAAAGAGACAAATAAGCAGCACCAATTACAGGTCCACTTTTTGGGCAAGGTGACCAAGGGCCACATGAGGCAGTGGACCCCAGTGACTCATAAAGAGTTCATGGTGTTCCTGGCACTCACCATGCTAATGCCTCATGTCAAGAAGCATAGGTTGCCTGACTATATCAGGCTCCCCTTCCACATCGTCTCCCCCCTCACCACTGCCACCTGCCCACCTACAACCGACCCGTAACTCCACCCCCCTGCAGGCCTCACCCACCCATACACCAAGCCTACTATCACCCACAACCACACTTAGCTCACCACATAACCCCTTGCAGCCCCAGCCCCAGCCCCAGCCCCACCTACTGGGGTTGTCTACACCAGTGTGCAGATATTATCTGGAAAGAAGGTGCTACTTTGGTCAAAAGGGCGAATATAATGGGAATTCATGTAGATTTGCTCATCCCAAAATTTGCAACAACATAACCAGTCATGGAAAATGTAGATTTGGTGAAACCTGCAAATACCACCACCCATCCCTTTGCAAGACATCACTTAAGAACAAGACCTGCTACAATATGAAATGCCCAGCTTTTCATATTAGAGGGACTTGGAGATATGCTTGACCTAACACGAATGGTAGCCCAAAAAACTCTCTAGCTATGCGAGGACGAGACAGAGGAAAAAGGCAAGGAGGGAAAGGGCAGATGAAGAGACTGAGGGAGATGGAAGAGCACATAGAACACCTCGAGCACCTCCTGGCCTCCCAAGAGTGGCCAATACATCCCGAAGACTATTAGGTACACATAGTACTCCAAACAATCCCTCCCCAATCTTGTTTGCAAATATCCAAGGCCTAAAAAATAGAACCACGAACAAAGTACCATTTATTAGGGGCCTGCTAGAAGAAGGAAACGCTATATTTGCGGCTCTCACAGAAACTCACATTAAAGATCAGGAAGATAGTGAGGTATGGATTCCTGGTTACAACCTACATAGGGCAGACAGAACGCATAGATCACATGGAGGTGTAGCCTTGTACATACATGACTCACTGATATGTACTGAATTCCTAAATAACAGTAATGAAGTGGTGGAAATACTTGGAGTTAAAATAGAATCCCTAAATTTAGCAGTTATTGTTACATACAGGCCTCCAGACTCATCCCGAGAAGAATTCAAAACCCAGCTCAACAAAATAAAATCAGAAGTGGAAACCCTGGGGAACCCAACACCAAATATTATATGGCTAGGAGACTTTAACCTACCAAACATTAAATGGAGACAACTAGAAAACCAGTTAGTGGCAAATAACACCGGAGAAGCAAATACTAATACGAGAGAGCTTTTTGAACTTTGTGATTTTTTTAGTCTTACCCAACATATTGCTGAACCCACAAGGGAAAACAATATCTTAGACCTGGTCTTCACTAACGACTCTCTAGTACACAGCATTAACATATCGGACACAACATACTCAGATCATAAATTAATTGAGATCAAAACAACCTTAGAAAGTGTATTTACCTAATTGTATTTACCTAATTGTAGTTTACAGGAGTTGAGCTAAGCTCGTGTTGTCCCGTCTCTCAGTCTACTTTTTATCCAATTTTTTCTTGAAAATATGGATGTTCCTTGCCCCTACCACCTCCTCCTCCAACCCATTCCATTTGTCAATACATCTATAGGGGAAGCTAAACTTCCTGATATCGTTCTTGCAGGTAGGTCTTTTTACTTTGTAGCTGTGGCCTCTAGTTATTCCTGTATCCATAATTAATATATCCTCCCTATCCAGCCTCTCCAGCCCCCGGGTACATTTGTACATCATTATCATGTCTCCCCTCTCTCTCCTCTCTTTTAGACTCGGTAGATTTAATTTGTCTAGCCTCCCTTCATATGGCAGTTCTCTGAGACTTGGAACCAATCTAGTGACTGCTCTCTGGATTCTTTCTAACTTGTGAATATGCTTCTTTAGATGCGGGGACCACACCACTGCTGCATACTCCAATCTTGGTCTAATCATACTCTTCATAATTTTCGCTACCATGGTCTCATCCAAATAGTTCAGAGCAACTTTCATATTCCCGGCCATTGCATACATTCCGCTAAAGAGCTTGTTAATATGTTTCTCTGGCGACAAAGTATCTTGTATAATCAACCCTAAATCTTTTTCTTTTTCGGCCTTGCTAATTTTATTATCTCCCATCCTGTACTCCCAATTTGGTCTATTCACACTTCTTCCCATATTTAACACATGACATTTACTTATATTAAATTTCATTTTCCACTTGGTGCTCCATTCGTATATTTTATCTAAATCCCCTTGCAGCTCCTCACAACTACTTTTATTTGTTATTTGTCTCATAATTTTTACGTCATCTGCAAACATTGACATGTAAGAGTTTATGCCTATCGGCAGGTCATTCACGTACATAAGGAACATGAGAGGTGCCAACACAGATCCCTGCGGCACACCACTCTCAACTTTCCGCCACGATGAGTAAGTTCCTCTAATGTTGGTCCTCATTTCCCTATCTGTTAAATAGCTCTCCATCCATTTCAGCAAACTCCCCCTGACACATCCTAGCGTCTCAAGCTTAGATAACAATCTCTTATGTGGTACCTTATCGAATGCTTTGGAAAGGTCTAAGTAGACGCAGTCCACCCATCCGCCTCTTTCTTGGAGTACATCTATCACCCTACTGTAATAACATAGAAAACTGGTAACACAAGATGTCCCTTCTCTGAATCCAAATTGCTTTGGGGTTATTATTTTCTTTCTCTCCAACATTTTCATCCATCTCTTCCTAATTAGCTTTTCACAAATCTTGCATACAATACTAGTAAGTGAAACTGGTCTATAGTTTAGAGGGTCCTCAGGGTTTCCATTCTTGTATATCGGAATGATATTAGCTCTTTTCCATTCAACAGGAACCTGTCCTTTATCTAAGGAAGCTTGAATTATGTCCCTCACTGGCTCCACTAATTGCTCTGCACACTCCTTTAAAACCCAGGCAGACACTTCATCCGGTCCCATAGCTTTCCTTACTTCAAGTCCTCTCATCGCAGATAACAGCTCATCTCTAGTTATTTCAATCTTACTAAGACCACTCTCCAGTACTCCCGCCTGTGGTTCGTCAAAACCTTCCTCTCTAGTACAGACAACCTCAGAATCGAGAACAAAAACCGGCCCCTTCAGTAAATTTAACTTCAATAACAAAAACATTAGGTGGGAAGAGGTAAATCAAGAAATGGAGGATATAGACTGGGAAGATTTAATGGATAACCTGACACCAGCAGAATGTCTAGTCTTAATAACAGAAACCATGACCCAAATCTGTAGCCACCATATACCTGCAAGACAAACAAAACGAAGAAGCAAACAAGATCGGGAAAGGAGGAGGCTACACAGAAGAAGAAAATTACTCCCACAAAGACGCACACATCAAAATCTACAGGATAGGCAAAAGGTCGAAATAGATAGAGAAATTGTGGAAATTGAACAAAGGCTAAGAATATCATATGAACTACAACATATGGAAGAGGAGAGGAAAGCTATTGCAGGTATAAAGGAAAATTCCAAATACTTCTTTTCATACGCCAAACAAAAGGCTAAAACAACATCAAACATCGGCCCACTGAGCAAAGGGGACGGCTCTTTCACAGGGGACAAAAAGGAAATGAGCGAACTCTTAAGCAGGCAGTATGAAATGGCATTCAGTGAGCCTGATGAAACAAAAGTCATCAGAGACCAAAATATATTTTCATGGAAACCTCCCCCACGGAAACCCCTCAGATGCTGGATATTGATTTCGGTCCAAAAGACATAGAAGAGGCCATTTCCAACATGCCATCCCACTCGGCACCAGGCCCGGACTCTTGGAATTCGATCCTAATGAAAAAATGTAAGGAAAACCTCTCAAAACCCCTGGCTATAATGTGGAGAAGGAGTCTAGATACTGGTGACATACCAGATAGCTTGAAAAATGCAATAATTGCCCCACTGCATAAAGGAGGGAGTAAAGCACTACCAAAAAACTACCGCCCGGTAGCTCTAACCTCTCACATCATTAAAGTTTTCGAGCGAGTCCTGCGAAGCAAAATTTCAACATTCATGGAGACAAATGAACTACACAACACCGGTCAACATGGGTTCAGAGCGGGAAGATCATGTCTCTCACAACTTTTGGAACACTATGACAAAATTCTTAAAGCGCTAGAAGAAAAGAAAAACGTGGATGTCATTTACACCGATTTTGCTAAGGCATTTGATAAATGTGACCATGGTATAATAGCCCACAAACTGAAAGCAAAAGGTATAACTGGGAAAATCGGACGGTGGATATACAATTTCCTCGTAAACCGAAAACAATCGGTAGCAGTAAACCAAGTCACTTCTGAGCCTTCGGATGTCAAAAGCTCAGTGCCCCAAGGAACAGTGCTAGCGCCCCTTCTGTTCCTCATACAAATTTGCGACATAGATACCAACACCAGACACAGTACGGTGTCGTCCTTTGCTGATGACACAAAATTAAGCAAGATAGTAAACACACAAGAGGACACGGGCCGACTGCAGGAAGACATGAATGTAGTGTTCCAGTGGACCAGGGAAAACAACATGCAATTCAATGAGGAAAAATTCCAATTAATACGGTACGGAGATAATAATGGTGTTAAAGAAATTACAAATTACTTAACAGAATCTAACCACATAATAGAACGGAAAGACAGTGTGAAAGACCTTGGGGTATTAATGTCTGAAAATATGGGTTTCAAAGTACATAACCAGGTCAAAGTGGCGGCTGCGAAACGTCTAACGGGTTGGATTCTGCGTACTTTTAAAACACGCGGTGAATTGCCTATGATAACGCTCTTCAAATCTCTAGTGCTACCGCGGCTTGAATACTGTAGCGTATTAACATCCCCATACAAAGCAGGTGAAATAAATGACGTAGAGAGTGTACAAAGAAATTTCACTTCGCATATAAGTTCGATAAAACATCTATACTATTGGGAGCGTTTAAGAGCACTGAATCTGTACTCACTGGAACGTAGAAGAGAACGTTACCTAATAATATACACGTGGAAAATCGCAGAGGGTTTAGTACCAAACCTACATACTCCGATAGTCATGAAATTCAGTGATAGGAGAGGCTGGGAATGCGAAATCCCCCGGATGAATAACAGGGGTGCTATGGGCTCTCTGCGAGAGGGCTGGTTATCACACAGAGGCCCACGTCTCTTCAACAAACTCCCACGGCGAGTAAGAGACATGAGGGACATCTCGTTAGACAACTTCAAGAGAGCCCTAGATGTCGAACTGCAAAAAGTGCCAGACGAGCCCATCCTCGCAAGGGAGCGAGCTGTCGCTTCAAACAGTCTACTGCACCAAATCACCACCCATAACGAGGGGCGTCGCGCTCCTTGGTGCCGCTAGAGGAGCGGCGAACACATCCAAAGGTATCCAAAGGTAAGGTATTGGATCACCAATGATCTCATATCCACCCCTGCCTTCGGGAAATATATGTCTCGCGACCGGTACCTTGATATCCTCGCAGCGCTCCATCTTGTCACCAACACCGACGTCCACCTCGGTGACAAGCTGTGGAAGATTAGGACGTTGTACGAGATGATGAGAGAACGCTTCACCTCCTACTTCAAGCCCTTCCGCAAGGTCGTCATTGACGAGTCTCTTGTGCTGTTCCGGGGAAAACTCAGCTTCCGGCAGTACATCCCCTCAAAAAGACATCGCTTTGGCATAAAATTCTTTGTGCTGTGCGACTGCCAAACTGGCTATGTCCTGGACTTCCTGGTCTACAGCGGGAAGGAAGGGGACTTGCTTGTGGACCCCCTCATTGGCTTTGGTGGAGCAGTGGTGCAAGCCATGATGGACCGCTACTTTCATAAGAATCACGTCCTCTACACGGACAATTATTACACGTCCCCCACTCTCTCACAGTACCTGCATGAGCGCAAGACGGGGACTGTAGGCACAGTAAGAGGGAAAAGGAAGGGCATGCCACCTTTCCCTCCAAAGACCAAAAAAGGTGATGTGTTCAAGAAGAAGTCGGGGCCCATTCTGGCTATCCACTGGCACGACCAGCGGAGGTCAACCTCCTGACCACCATCCACAAGGGGGAAATGGTGGAGACTGGCAAGGTGGATCGCCGCACCCAGGCCAGGGTGACCAAGCCCGATGCTGTCCTGGACTACAACATCAACATGAGGCTGGTGGACAAGTCCGACATGCAGATAGGCTTCATTGACTGCCTGCGTACCTCGTGCAGATGGTACAAAAAGTTCTTTCTGCATATGGTGGACATGTCAGTTCTGAATGCCTACAATATATACAAGCTTCGGAATGTGAACACACCCATGAAGTTCAATAGCCTGCGGAGGTTCCAAAAGCAGGTGTTGACGGAGCTCCTGGAGAAGTATGCTACGCCACAGAGGGCAGTGGCACATCCTGGGCCCGCCGTTATTGACCGCTTGCAGTGTGCTCAATACTTGATTAGGCACAGGCTTGGTTCCCTGCCTCAGAATGAATCAGGAAGAACGCAGCAGAAGCGGTGCCATGTCTGCTACAACAGCAGGGTGAGGCCGAGGTCAGGTAAAAAGTCAACCATGGAGTGTGTGGAGTGCAAGGTGGCACTCTGTGCTTTAGAGTGCTTCTTTGATTACCACTCCAAGCTGGAGTTCTAATAATCATACTGAAATTGCCAAATAAAATGACAATATGTACACTATAATTATATATATAGGCAAAAAGTGGAAGAAAACCAATTTATTGTAATACAAAAGTCATGTATTATGATAAAATTGATACAAATACAATTACACCATAATAATATGTGAAAGTGACACATATGTATATACCAAGTGACATTCATATGATTAGAACCTATAGAAATATATAAATCAGTGAAAAAAAGACACAATAAATTGTATATAAAACGTTTACAAATCATATAACTAAGTGAAAGTGACACAAGACCTAATATTTGATGGCCAAAGTATAATAAACACCTGTGATAACGAATAATCAGTGCCTAATAAAACAATAACCTACCTCAATTACTAATAAAATGTACGGTATCGAGTGAAAATGAGCATTATCAGTGACAGTGACACTCTCTAAAGCATATTTGTCAAAGTGAAAGTGACACAAGACCTAATATTTGATGGCCAAAGTATAATAAACACCTGTGATAACGAATAATCAGTGCCTAATACAACAATAACCTACCTCAATTACTAATAAAATGTACGGTATCGAGTGAAAATGAGCATTATCAGTGACAGTGACACTCTCTAAAGCATATTTGTCAAAGTGAAAGTGACACAAGACCTAATATTTGATGGCCAAAGTATAATAAACACCTGTGATAACGAATAATCAGTGCCTAATACAACAATAACCTACCTTAATTACTAATAAAATGTACGGTATCGAGTGAAAATGAGCATTATCAGTGACAGTGACACTCTCCAAAGCATATTTGTCAAAGTGAAAGTGACACAAGACCTAATATTTGATGGCCAAAGTATAATAAACACCTGTGATAACGAATAATCAGTGCCTAATACAACAATAACCTACCTCAATTACTAATAAAATGTAAGGTATCGAGTGAAAATTAGCAATATCAGTGACAGTGATACCCTAATAAACATATTTTATATAATTGGCCTCAAAATAACTATAAAAATATCAAATAAACATCACATTCTCAATATCAAACACTAAAATCGTCTAAGGGAGATAAATACTTTGGCGCGACGAGCGGCTAGGTGCGTCGTAGCCATGGCCGGGGCGACGCGTCCGAACGCGGGAAGAATTTTCCGCCGAAAAGCACTCGTCTTCCCGTGCTCACCATTATGCAACCAGAGGGGCTAGAGACCTCTACTCAACGCCATTCGACAGAGGAAGGTTTGTGGAACATTATTCTTTTTTATTCACAACATTACATGCCATATTCATTGACTTACAGAGTAGTTAACATAGCCCAAAGATCGTAAAAACACCCGGTACCGCAGCACAGTCGCGAGCTATAGCCCCCGGGGCTGGAGGGTTAATACACAGGTTCATAGGGGTAAATTCCAATAATCCGAAAAATCCGGTAATCGGAACGAGGCCCGGTCCCCTGCTATTCAGATTACAGGACTTTTACTGTAATTCTATTTTATTAATTTTTGGTTTTCTTGGGGGTGGCCGCCTCAAAACAGAGCAAGAACAGGGAAAACACAAGACACAACATAAAACAACGAACAAACACAGAAAAAACACAAATTCTCTATTATTACTTAACAATTTTACTTAAGTTTAAATTTTTCTGGTATGTTATCTTTCGTGCTACTGTCAACTAAGTCTTTTATAAATTTAAATTCTAATACAAACAAGAATACATAATTAAAGGGCTAGCATTACCACCCATAGGAATACCTAATATTTGTTTGAAAATGTAGGGCCCAAATCTAACATTTGTATCGAAAAGGATAAATTTAAGAGAATGTTTGCTTAGTTCTATCAAAATATACTGAACTAATGGGTGTGGAGCTAAGTGACGCATAATTAAAATATGAATAAGCATTTATGAAATGATTACCAATAACAAATCTGTCAAAGTGCAAATCTATAATAAATCAAAGTTTAAAAAATACTAAATCTAAAGGAAAATTGGTACTTTTTAAGACGTTTCACTTACCGGTACATTGGTGATTATAAGACACTTCAACTCATTCAGGTGTTCATTTTTTCTGGGTGAATAATACTGTGCCTGATCAAAAAAAAACTTTGGCCGTGACATTTTTTAACCAAAATATGTACCGGTACATATTTAGCTTGAAGAGGGTCTGGTTGGACTTTAAACAGGATCTGGGGAGCCAGTTCATTATTAGTCTTGGGACAAAACTAAAAATATCACTCAAAAATGCCCAAATAAATAAAAATCCTCAATAATCATGGAACAATATACCCAAACTGACTCACCCATAGGTCGGAGTCCTTGAAGTACGAGCCGTAATACTTGACCACATGATGAGAGTCACACTGCTGCATGATCGATATTTCCTTGATGATCTCCTGCAGATCTGTGTCGATGGGGACCTGCTTGATGGCCAGTACCTGCCCCGACTCCTTGTGTAACGCTTTGTATACACTGCCATAGGACCTGCAAGAAACAATAACACCAATAAAAACTAACCGAAGCACCTGCCCCACTTTTTGCAAAAGAAACAATATCAAATAAAAACTAACCTAAAACACCTGCCCCACTTTATGTATAAGAAACAATAACACAAATACAAACTACTGTATATTGCATAGCTCCGCCTATGCTGGCTGGTTCCACACCATTAATATCATAGGTCCAAATAATCTTCTGGATCAGGATTCCAGGATATGATCTGGATTGCCTCCTAAATTGAATTACTTCTTCCTTGGCATATATCCTATCTGACCCCAAAATTTTGTGAAAACCTCCGGATCGCGTCCTAAATTGAATCACTTCTTCCTTGGCACATATCCTATCTGCCTACAAATTTTGTGACAATTGGTTCATAGCGCATATCCTATCTGCCCACCAAGTTTTGTGAAATCTCTGTGCCGAGGAATCTTAACCATATCAAGTGAGTGATGCCACCCCAACCTCCGCGAAATAGGCGCACCTTTACCTACGCCCAGAAGTAAGAGATATTGAAAGAACTGGAAAAAACTTCGACACCAAGCAGAAATGGCTCGACTGCATAACGTTAACGAAAGAACCATCAGAACCATTTGGGAAGATAAGGAAATCAAGAACATTGTGAAAGGAAATGCTAGTGATGCCAATCTAGCGGCTGTGAAGCTGAGGAATCTGGTGCTTAACCCTCCGCGTTCTGCGGGTTTGAACCTTTGCACGCTTCAGATCCGGCTGCTTTTGTAAACTTTGTGACTATCGCGTATTCATATCTCCACAATTAAATGGCCTAGTCTAGGTTAGACATATATCAACATGCAGCACTCGCTGTTATCTTGCCAATGGTGAAAACTAGAACTCTCTACACTAAGTGGTTTAGTTTTGATAGTGAAAATAATAGGGCAAGTCCTGTCATTTTGACATAAAAAAATACATACCCTTCTCCCAATTTACAGAGTATGTCAAAAACTTCTTCAGGTTGTCGCATCAACGACTCCTCGCTCAGCTTCACTAACTCCCTGCAAAAGAAAGGTGGGAAAATATAAATATAGCAAGTTGGTATTCTATTTGTTAAGGTGCAAAACCTGTAATATATACTCAAAACAGAGAACAGTACAAAATAATTATTATGATAGTGAGATTGTGTACATCAATATTAAACTCTATTATTAACATACTGTAGTGTTCAAAAATTGAAATGCACAACATATATATTAGTTAATAATATATACACTTGTGTAGTAGTGTACCATATATTGTAGTTTAGTTGGCTAATGTACAGTTTCTCTCTCTCGAGGTCAGCTCATTGAAGTTTTTAAAATATTTAATGGTTTGATAAAGTGGATTATAGCAAAATAGCAAAAAGTTTAGCCTTAATATGAATCCAACACACAACCATGACTGGAAATTAGAATTGAAAAGGTTCAGTACTAGCATTTAAGGAAACTTTTTCACATATAAGATCTGTTCTACCTGGACCAAACGTCCCTCAGAAGTTGTAAAAAGTTCTTCAGTAGAGCAGTTCAAGAATAGAGTAGATAGTATTTTGCACACTCTGTAATGAGCGTAGTGCACTAAACAATCTCTCTCCTTATACTTAGAGTATCTCCCCGGAATGGACCCCAAGGTCTCCGAGATACTAACTATTCTTTATAACTCTTCCCCCCTCTCTCTCATATATATATAATATATATATACAGTATACATACCGTATATATACTGTATACAGTATACACATATATATATATATATATATATATATATATATATATATATACCGGTATATATATTCCTATAAGAATTCTTAGGCCCAAGTTGCTTAGGTGCCTGGGCTGCAGGGTTCGCCACTTTTCTAGTAGCACCAAGGAGCATGCCACCCCTTGTTCTGGATGGTGATTTGGTGCAGCAGACTGTTCTTTCTACTTTGTATTAGAGGGTTGATAAGAAGCAGAATTGTTCTGTAGATCATAATAATTATACTGTACAGTACAGTATATCTATCTCTACTCAACTGTGATATGTAGAGGTACTGTATTTAACCCTTGGGATATTAATGCCCCTTCACTTGGCAACAATCAGCATAAATACGGTGTGTCATAACAGTCACCTGTCAAGAAAAATCTTTGATTTCGGACATATTATCCAGCCATTTGGTCTAGTAAACCGCGGTTGACTTGGGAAAATATGGCATAGAGTTCGGACAGCACAACTTAATTTCGGACATAATCCCAAGCCAATCGGACTAGTTTGGTTGGCTGAAACAAAAATGCATCGAATTCGGACCATGCAGCATTAAGGGAACCGGATATCATTCTCTCTGACATCCGGACTTGTCCGGTTCGCTGAATACTTATTCGGACTATGGAAGAACCGGACTTTTAACACTTCCGGACAGGATTCTCCCCCGATTAGTCTGGTTTTCGAGGTACTACTGTATTTGTGTGTATGTACAGTACTGTATGTGTGTGTGTGTGTGTACTGTATATATAAGTTATATATATATATATATATATATATATATATGAGAGAGAGGAGGGGGGGGGAGAGAGTTACAAGGAATAGTTAGTATCTCAGAGACCTTGGGGTCTATTCTGGGGAGATACTCAAAGTACAGTATAAGGAAAGAGATTGTTTAGTGCACTACACTCATTACAGAGTGTGCAAAATACTAAGCTACTCTCTTCTTGAACTGCTCTACTGAAGAACTGTTTACAACTTCTGAGGTATGCTTGTTCCAGGTAGAACAGATCTTTTATGTGAAAAGGTTTCCACAAATACTAGTGCTGAACCTTTTCAATTAAAATGTTCAGTCATTCTCTCTCTCTCTCTCTCTCCGAGAGAGAGAGAGAGAGAGAGAGAGAGAGAGAGAGAGAGAGAGAGAGAGAGAGAGAGAGAGAAGAGAGAGAGAAAAATAAACTTCTACCATCCACTTCTGACTCTCGCAACTGAGCAGGCCACAGCCCCGCTATCAGCAGCATATATGATTAAGTTAAAAAGTTATTGTCTACATTTTTTTTAAACTAAAGTACTGGACTGGCTATATCAATGCTTATCAATGTTTAGCATAGATAGTTATACATATACAGTATGTAGGTATATTATAAATAGAAACTTATTGGAATTTGATGAATTGGTATTTATGCTGGTATAGTGTTCCATACTGTAGACATAATGCAGCTTATACAGTACAGTACTGTGCTTCTGCTAATTATCTATGTCGGTGGGCTTGCGACCCCCACCCGGAAAAAAATATCTAAGCAAAGAAAAACGAACGAACAGCCTCGGATGCGGACGGAACCTACGTTGATGAACCACGACCGACTAAGGACATACCTTCGGACATTCTGAGAATGGCTACGTGGAATGTTAGTGGCATGAATGATGGCACAAAAGAGAGAGAGGTTCTAGAAGTGTTAGTGAATGCCAGGCTGGATGTATGTGGAATGACAGAGACCAAATGGAAAGGTTCAGGTGTGAGAGAGTGGGAGTGTGGAATGGGTGTGTGTGCTGGAGTGAGTGAAGGAACAGCGAGAGAAGGTGCATGTTTGTTTGTAAGTAGCAAATGGAAGGAATGTGTAAGAGAGTATGGGTCTGTGGGTTCAAGGATTGTGTGGGTGAGAATGAAAGTAGGAATACAAACGTGGGTGATTGTATGCGTGTATGCCCCGACAGAGAAATACTTGAAAGAAAGAAAGAGGAGTTCTGGATGAATGTGGAGGCGTGCCTGGAGAACTTTGACAAGAACGAAAGAATATTTCTGATTGGGGATATGAATGGTAAGGTGGGTGATAGGAAAGTTGAGGGAGTGGTGGGAGGGTGGGGGGTACCATCAGAGGTGAATGGGAATGGTAGTGCACTTGTGGACGTATGTGTGGGGAGGAGGCTGTGGATAGCCAACACCTTCTTCCGACACAGAATGATCCACAGGTACACGTGGAAACGGATGTTGACGATGAAGGATAAGACTGTGGTGGAACGGAAGTCATTGATTGATTGATTATGTATGTGTGGATGAACGAATGAAGAAATCTGTGATGGATGCTAGGGTGTATAGGGGTATTGGAGGGGGTCTGTCTGATCATTATGTAGTGGTAGCTAAGGTTAGGATACAAAAGAAGTGGGTGAGGAGAGCTGGAGGGAGGCGAGAGGAGGGTGGAATGGTGAGGAGGGTGGAGAGGTTGCAGGAGGAGGAAGTCAGGGTGGAGAGGTTGCAGGAGGAGGAAGTCAGGGAGAAGTACAGGAGAGCAGTGGAAAGACGACTAGGTGGGTTCGACCTGCAAGTGGAGGAGATGAGCAAGGTGTTTAAGGATGAGATCTGTGCAGCATGTGAGGTGTGTGGAGTGAGGAGAAGAGGGAGGGGAGTGAAAGGTACAGCATGGTGGACAGAAGAGGTAAGAATAGCTGTGGATATTGAGAGTGGTTGGGTAGTAGAGGGAATGAAGATTTCGAGAGACAGAAACGAGCGAGGTACGTGGAGAGTAAGAGGGTGGTGAAGAGAGTAGTGAAGGAAAGTAAGAGAAGAGTAGATGAGGAATTTGGAAGGAATCTGAGTGTAAAATGGAGGGAGAGTAAGAAACTGTTCTGGAAAGAAGTCAAGAAAGTTAGGGAAGGTAGCAAGGGAAACAGTAAGGGTGTGAAAGATAAGAATGGGAGAATGCTAGCTGAGAAGCAAGAGAGAGTTGAAAGATGGAGGGAGTACATCAGTGAGTTGCTAAATGTAAGGAATGAAGAGCCAGCAAACATAGCTGGATATGGTATGGGAGGGAGAAGAAGAGAAGTAGTGGAGGAGGAGGTGGGGATCAGGAGGTCAGAAGTGTGGGAAGCCATGAAAAGTGTGAAGTTGGGGAAAACACCAGGAACAGATGGAGTGTGTGGGGAAATGTTGAGGTAT
Organism: Paralithodes platypus; assembly: GCA_032716605.1. Taxonomy (NCBI): domain Eukaryota; kingdom Metazoa; phylum Arthropoda; class Malacostraca; order Decapoda; family Lithodidae; genus Paralithodes; species Paralithodes platypus. Next base: position 15,359,663 of record CM064504.1, read on the forward strand.
GGTGGTGAGAATGTGATAGAATGAGTATGGAAAATGTGCAAACTAGGATGGGAGAAGGGGAGTGCACCCGATGACTGGAAGAAGTCTGGCGTAATAGTCCCCCTATATAAGGGCAAAGGGGAAAGAGGAGTGTGTGGTAACCACCGAGGAATATGTCTTCTAAGCGTAGTAGGGAAGGTATACAGTAGGGTAGTGATTGAGAGAGTGAGAGTGAGAACGGAGAAATGGATAGGCGACGAGCAGGGAGGTTTTAGGAAGGGAAGAGGATGTGTAGATCAGATTTTTACCCTGAATTGTGTTGTGGAGAAGTATCTGGAGAAGAAACAAAAGGTGTATGTTGCCTTTATGGACTTGGAGAAGAAACAAAAGGTGTATGTTGCCTTTATGGACTTGGAGAAGGCCTATGACAGAGTGGAAAGAGAAGGTTTGTGGAAACTTAGAATATACGGAGTAGAGGGCAAGTTGCTGAAAGCAGTGAAGAGCATGTATGAGGGTGCAAAGGCGGCAGTACGTGTGGAGAGTGAGCAGAGCGAGTTCTTTGACCTGAATGTTGGTTTGAAACAGGGGTGTGTGATGTCCCTGTGGTTGTTTACTGTATATATGAATGGAGTCATGAAAGAAATACTATCAAGAGCAGTGGATGTTGGTGTATCGCTGAAAAGGGAGGGAATTGAGTGGAAGCTACCTATACTGCTGTTTGCGGATGATACAGTTCTGATGAGTGATAATGAATGGGAGTTGCAGGGTCTGGTAAATGAGTTTGGAACAGTGTGCGAAAAACGGAATTTGAAGGTAAATGCGGGGAAGAGCAAGGTTATGGTCTTCGAAAGGGGTGAAGTCACAGAGTGTGAGGTGAAGCTGAACGGTCAGGCTATGGAGATCGTCAACTCTTTTAAGTATCTGGGCAGTGTGTTGAGTAAAGATGGGATTATGGATGAAGAAGTGCGGGAGAGGGTACAACAGGGGAAGAGGGTTGTAGGAACGCTAAAAGCAGTAACAAGAAATAGGGTGGTCAGTATGGAAGTGAAGAAGTCCTTGCATGACAGTGTGGTAATCCCGACACTGACTTACGGAAGCGAAGCATGGACGTTGGTTGAGAGACTCAGACCAAAAGTGAGAGCAGTGGAAATGAATTACCGTACTTAAAGAGTGCGTGCGGAGTTACATGGAGGGATAGACAGACTAATGAGGAAGTAAGAAGGAGGTGTGGTGTGGAGGTAGATGTGCTGGAAAGTGTGAAAAGGAACAACTTGAGATGGTTCGGCCATATGGAACGTATGGAAAGCGAGAGAATGACTAAGAGAGTGTACGAGAGCGAGGTGGAGGGACAGAGAGGGAGAGGTAGACCGAATGAGAGGTGGAAGGATGGAGTGAGGAAGTACATGAACGAAGGCGGTGCTGGTTGGGGGGAGGGGCGTCGACTGACTGGGGACAGAGGTGCATGGGGGCCACCCCGTGGCCACCCCTTCGGGGATCACGGCGTCAGGCAATAGATAGATACCGGTACAACTTAAACTTCCTTGTAGCCCTAAACCTATAAACCAGTTCGGCAAACAAGATACTTCTGTATGCAAAACTAGTCCTATAATCTAATATTTAATAGGGCCCCTTCATCATTGACGACTTCGCCTATTAATAATAATAGTCTCCATTCAACATCCTGCGCCAGCATTTTGAATAGCCCGCGCGGAAGTATCATGGAGTACTCGTCATAAGTGCACGCTTAATTCCCTTATGGGATCGTCATTTTGATCGGGTACCCTACAGAAAAAAACTTCGTAAAATATAAAAAAGAAAAAATAACTTAATATCTGTTATCATATGACTTGCCATATGCGTGGATTTCTCATGTTTTGCTTCCCCAACACCAGGCCATCTACCGGCCATCTTCGACCTTCCAACTTCCGCGGCCATTCTGTCAACAAGGCTCTCGCCGTGCTCTGCTTCATTCGACGTTCCAGAGCTTCTAGTGAGTCCTTACTCATCCCTTTTGTAACAGGCGTCTACGGGTCCAGGATCATCGTACCGCGTGTGTTATTTGTTGTGATACGCCTTTAGCTTTTGTGATTACTTAGCTAGAGCTCTGTGGGAAAGCCCGATCGTGGCCATGGCCTTTCTCAGGGACTCGGGGCTGTTCGGCCAGGCAGCTTAGGGAACAACAACAACTTAGCTAGGTGGCTACCACTCTACAAGGCATGATACAGACTGTCAATATTGAGGAAAGTACATGTCATATTATTCATATATCAGCAAATGCTCTGGTTTAAGGGTGTCTGCACGTGGTGCTCCACCTTCCAGGGTTCGTGTTTTGCTTTGGGCCCCTTGAGTGGGCCTCCCTCATCTGTGTGCTGTTGCCGGGTCTTCGGAGCGTCGTCTGCCGGGATGTTCTTCGTACCTCGTGGTCGGCCTTACTTACTTTTGACTTACTTTTGATGATGTGTTCGCCACTCTTCTAGCGGCACCAAGGAGCATGGCGCCCCTCGTTATGGGTGGTGATTTTGGTGTAGTAGACTGTTTGAAGCGACAGCTCGCTCCCTCGCGAGGATGGGCTCGTCTGGCACTTTTTGCAGTTCGACATCGAGGGCTCTCTTGAAGTTGTCTAACGAGACGTCCCTCATGTCTCTTACTCGCCGTGGGAGTTTGTTGAAGAGACGTGGGCCTCTGTGTGATAACCAGCCCTCTCGCAGATAGCCCATAGCACCCCTGTTATTCATCCGGGGGATTTCGCATTCCCAGCCTCTCCTATTTATCACTGAATTTGATGACTATCGGAGTATGTAGGTTTGGTACTAAACCCTCTGCGATTTTCCACGTGTATATTATTAGGCAACGTTCTCTTCTACGTTCCAGCGAGTACAGATTTAGCGTTCTTAAACGCTCCCAATAGTGTAGATGTTTTATCGAACTTATATGCGAAGTGAAATTTCTTTGTACACTAGACTCTAAGTCATTTATTTCACCTGCTTTGTATGGGGATGTTAATACGCTACAGTATTCAAGCCGCGGTAGCACTAGAGATTTGAAGAGCGTTATCATAGGTAATTCACCGCGTGTTTTAAATGTACAGTAAAAGTCCGATAATCCGACGACCGATAATTGGAATCTCCCGATAGTCCGAATTTGTGAAAATGAGGCCAAATCCGAATTCACCTGATAGTCCGAATTTCAAAAAGTCCCAAAGTCCCCTTTTTGAGGCATTAGGCCACCCAATACCCACCCAAATGACACATAATGGTACACACACATATCATATGTTCATGAAATCACTTTAAAAGTTTACCATTGTCATTGTAGCCTATTAATTACTTCAATACATTCAGATTTCTGATTAAAATAGGGGGGGGGGGGTAAAGTCCAATAATCCGAAAAATCCGGTAATCCGAACGAGTCCTGGTCCACTGCAATTCGGATTAAAGGAAGTTTACTGTACGTAGAATCCAACCCGTTAAGACGTTTCGCAGCCGCAACTTTGACCTGGTTATGTACTTTGAAACCCATATTTTCAGACATTAATACCCCAAGGTCTTTCACACTGTCTTTCCGTTCTATTATGTGGTTAGATTCTGTTAAGTAATTTGTAATTTCTTTAACGCCATTATTATCTCCGTACCGTATTAATTGGAATTTTTCTTCATTGAATTGCATGTTGTTTTCCCTGGTCCACTGGAATACTACATTCATGTCTTCCTGCAGTCGGCCCGTGTCCTCTTGTGTGTTTACTATTAGTAGGGGTCTCCGGCATAGGCTTCAGGTAATTTAGGATGCTAAATTTTCTGTATTTGATTTTATGCCTATGTATGCCCCTAGTGTTTTTTCATGCATGCTGGCATGTTTTGGGGGTAAGGGAGACGTCCCTATATATATATATATTCTTTATAATGTGTTATGTGTGGGACTTAGGTTAGTGGAGCTGTGCCAACTCCATTTCCCTGTAGTTTTTGTCTGTTCCGGCGGCCCCGTGTGGTGGGTCCAGGTTATCCGTCTAAAACGGGTAGGAACATTCAAAAGATCCCGGCGTGGTTGGCTGAACCACACTCTCCTGGCGGAATTGCATTCCTAAGGGGGCTGCAAACTCGCCCTGACTGACCCAGGTACACGTTTAGACTTTCTCGCCCTGTGGCGCCACAAGTCAAGTGTACAAGAGTGATAACAATCTGTACATGCACGATATAACTACACCCAATACGCCCCAAATAAACTTAGCCTCCTATGCAGATGACATAACACTCACATGCACACACCATGACCCAAAAAGAGCAACAGATCTCCTTCAACCCTATCTCAACACACTACATGGCTGGTGCACTACAAACAGACTTAATCTAGCCCCAGCCAAATCCACCGCAACCCTGCTCACAAGTTGGACAGGAGAACACGAATACATCCCTCAACTCACCATAAACAACACACCCCTAACACATACACACACACACAAAATCCTAGGAGTAACATATGATACTCATATGACATTCAAACAGCACACCACAAACATTAAAAAGAAACTGACACCCAGACTTAACGCCCTCAGGTCACTTGCTCACACAAAATTTGGACACAACAAAGAAACTACCACCACAGTATATAAACAATACATAAGATCAGTGATGGAATACGCAAGCCCAGCCTGGGCTTCTAACCTAGCTGAAACACATCATAAGACCTTACAGACTATTCAAAACAAAGCCCTGAAGATCAGTACAGGCTGCACAGCTACTGCACCCACAGATCACCTACATCAAGAAACCAAAATCCTCAAAGTCAAAGACCATCTGGACATGAGAGGCACTCAATTCCTGGCAGCAGCCTCCACGAACCAAGACCACCCACTAAACTACATGGCAACACACCCACAGACACCAAGAAATATCAAAACAACACCCAGCACACGGTATCACACACACATATTGTCCTCTCTCCCTCCCTGCCCACCCCGAACCAACTTCCAGAAGCACATCCATACTCATATCTCTCACCGATCCATCCACTCACTCACAGACAACACGCAGCTGCATGCACGACCTCCCGAAATCCATCCTTCCGAATCCTCCCTTCCTCGCGAGGACAGAGTCCACCTGGCCAGGCTGAGATGCGGACACCATCCAGCTCTCCTGAGCTATCAGAAGAGACTGGATGACTCTGTTGTCGACGCCTGCCCGGGATGTAACACAGCACCCCATACCATTAAACACATCATAGAAGACTGCATTTCACACAACCACTTACGCCAACAACACAATCTACACTCAATGAGAGCTCTGTGGGAAAGCCCGATCGTGGCCATGGCCTTTCTCAGGGACTCGGGGCTGTTCGGCCAGGCAGCTTAGGGAACAACAACAACAACAACAAGAGTGATAAGATTAGTTTTGCAAACTTTTTCATTAATGATCAAACACTAAAGGTCAAGGGACCTGTGGCACTTGTCACAGGTAAGTAGTTAAAAGTCAGCTTAGACGAATCCAGCGGAAGGTTAGAGTAGTGGGGCACTATAGCTAATTTTCCGGCGGATTCGAATTAGGATGTATAACACCTCGCAGGTTATCCTTATGAGCATTGATTCCTGGAAAAAATTTCCAGACTCCTGAGACTGATTCTCCGGCGGAGTTGGACGGCTGATCCCGGCGGGGGGGGAGCCTCCTATTATTGGCAACATGCCGAGGTTTGAACTATGTATTACTCCTACCTGCTCCCTGTTGCCTATTTTTGCTCACAAACTATGCATTAAGTGCGTCAAGTGTTTAGATCGTTCTAGAGGCTTGTGGTTATCTAAACGCTGTTCAATTTGCTCCGAGTTGAAAACCGCCTTAGTTACCAATAAAGACTTATCGTGTCTCGCGGCGTTACAAGAGATTAAGGCCTCATTTAATTCTTATGCCAAGGACACGGCCCATAAGGCACTTCACTGTGATGATGAAGTTCTGTGGGAAAATCTGATTATTAAGTCACCCCTTGTCAAACCCGGTTCCTCTAAATCTGTCAGACCCAAAGTAAAGTCGAAAGCCCTCAGCAGAGGTAGTGAGTAGTAGCAGTGAGAGTGAGGTCACCGAGGTTCCCCCCTCCGACCGTACCAAGAGGAGGCGCCTCGATCACCCTCTCCGAGGCGGAAGTCGAGGTCAAGATCTAGCTCCCCCCCGCAAACACTCTAGACACTCTTCCACGGAGCCTTCCCGGTCTACCAAACGCCGGAGAGAGGACTCTGAGGAAACAATGAGTCAGGCAAGCAGCGGCAGCCGGCGGGACACCCCTCAGCCGCCGCCCCCTACCCCTCCCTCTGACACGCCTCAACGTGGTTCTGGAGACTCGGATGTACTGGAATCCACACCTAGTCATGAACAATCGTTGTGTGCCTCCCAATGTTACCTTTGCCATACCTAAATTGAATTATGTTCCCCGCAGTGTTAGATCGGCAGGCCCAAGTAGGGTTCTGGCCGACCAGTACAGGGGATACCCGGCGGGGTCACAACTAAACTCTCAAGTGATTCCAGACTCCCAGCCCTTGGTGGCAGGGGGTTATTGGCATCAATCTGAATCTTCTCAACCTCTTTTTAACTTCAATCAAGAACGAACTGAGAAAGGTAGCATAGAAATGTTGCCATCATCGGTTCCAGATTTAATGTGGCCCCAGGCAGATCATGAAATAGAGATACAACAGGATAATCCTGAGCAGAGTGGAGAGCCGGAGGATGTTATGTTCTCCCCGGCTCCCCAGTCACTCACAGGTGAAGATTCTGAGGCAAGTTCTCACTCATCCAGGGACTCCCACAGTAAGTGTGTTACTTCTGATCAGATAAGTGATTTATTGCATAAGGTGATGCAACATTATCAACTCCCTGCCTCTTCGGACCCCCCCCCCCCCCCAGTTTCTAATCCAGCTGTGTCCCCTAGCACTTCTGTTGTCAGGCCCCTAGATCCTCCAGGTTTCCTTCCTTCTTGTCCAACCCCGGTGGTGGCCGCGTCTCCAGGCACTACAGTACAGTGCCGGCGACGCTAGCTACGTCCACCTTAAGGGTTATTGCAGACATCCCTCCCCCCTCCTTTAGATAGGGCACCTCTGAAGAAGGACCCCATGCCCCTCCTCTATGGCCCTGATTGCTCTTGGGTCCCTATGATACCAGAGAACCCTCACTTAGCTCAACCTACCGTGTCAGGGGAACTACCAGTACCCGGCGGGTGGTTTATTGAAATCAACAAGAGTCGTAAATTTAGGGCAAACGACGAGGCAGGGAGAGTGTTGGATGTGTTAATTAAGGCTGTACCAAGTTCGTACAACCCAAATTATTTTGTGTATACGGCTGCCCCGGCAATCCATCCCGCCGCATCTGCACGACTGTTTGCGGATTGGTCAAAAGCTGATGGCATTAACGATGTCAAAGCTTTGAATGCTCTTACGCCGGAGTTGGCTACAACTCCGATCCTAGACCAGACGCATACTCCGGTCCTGCAGATGGGGCAGATGGGGCAGGTGGGATTAGGCCCCTGGGTAGATTGGGAGATAAAAGCTCAGGTTTTTGCTGCCACAATTACTTCTAAGTCTTCACATCAGATTCCACAAGAAAATCACTTACTTTTCTTTGCCAGTAGCCAAAGCAGAAGGAGTGTCCTCAGATTTACTTACCTTTCTTGCGGCGTCCAAAGTTTCCTTGCACTCCCTTGATGAACCTTTCTCTCCTCCCCCGGCTGCTCACCTGGATAGGGATTTTAAGTTACGAAATAAGGCCTACCGGATGTTCTCTCAGTACTTGGCGAGTCACCGGATCGCCGCCTCCCTTTCACGTACTATTTCAGCCATAGCTGACCCCCAAATTAGGAAAGCTACTGAACTGTCTAGGAGACTCTTGCTTCAAAATTCAATTCAGTCTTTAGGAGACATTAGAATTGCAATCATGGAAGCGGTTCGAGCCCGCCAAGATCTGAGAGTCCATCTGGTTAGGAAGTTGCCGGGTATCTCTCTCTCCGGTACTTACTGCCACCCTACTTAACTCAGAAACCTGGAGTCAAGTGTTTAATATGGTTAATGGTTGGAAGCAGGTTACCTCCCAAGCTAGGAAGGACCCTGCTAGGAAGGACCCTGCTAAGAAGCCCTTTCATAAATCAAAGGGCGGTAACAAGCTATACCAGCCCCAAGCTAAACAATCACCACGAGATCCCAGACTCCCTCCTCAGCAGGGAGGTAATCTGCACAAGCCCAAACAAGGTAAACATTCTGGGTATAAGGGTAAGGCCCCTCAGAAGGGTAATCAGGGCCAATCATCCGTCAAAGCTAGCCAAGCGTCAGATGCCAACCCACCTCCCCCTCCAAAAAACTAGCCACTCATACTCTCAGCATCACGGTGCCGTGCTTAAGGACACAGGATTTGAGAGTTGCTTTGAAGGACGGGCCCCGGTTGCACCTGGGTTCGTTTTCGTTCATTCCGCTCGGCCTGGCCCAAGAAAACCTGGGCCAGGAAGGTAGTGAGCAAAGGAATCACCTGGTGGCGGCCTCGACTGCGTCAGCCGCGGGAATACACCAATGTGTCTCAGGAGGAGGAGGCCCTACTTCAGGAAATGATTACCAAACAGATCCTTCTCCCGGTCAATGCCAATCATCCAGTATTAACGTCAAGACTCTTCTTAGTGCCAAAAAGGGACAGTGTGCAGATGCGACCAGTTCTAGATCTCTCGCACCTGAACACCTTTATAGAGAATTCACCCTTCAGGATGTTGACTGTTCAGCAACTCAGACTCGCACTTCCGCCGCAAGTTTGGATGTGCTCGATCGATCTCAAAAATGCCTATTGGCTATCTATCTATTGCCTGACGCCGTGATCCCCGAAGGGGTGGCCACTAACGAACCGCCCCCATGCACCTCTGTCCCCAGTCAGTCGACGCCCCTCCCCCCAACCAGCACCGCCTTCGTTCTATGTACTTCCTCACTCCATCCTTCCACCTCTCATTCAGTCTACCTCTCCCTCTCTGTCTCTCCACCTCGCTCTCGTACACCCTCTTAGTCATTCCTATTGGCATGTCCCTATAAACAAGCGGTTCCAAAAATTCCTCGCTCTGAGGGTAAGGCACGAGACTTATGTCTTTCAAAGGATGCCTTTCGGTTTGAACCTGGCACCGAGTGTTCACAAAACTCGTCCGGCAAGCTCTTTTACCCCTGTTAGTCCAGGGCATACAGGTGTTTTGGTATCTGGACGACTGGCTAGTAGTGGCGAACTCTTTGGAATTATGTCAAAATCATGTAAACCAAGTGTTAGCTCATGTACAAACCCTAGGGTTCAAGGTGAACTTGGCGAAGTCTCGCCTTGTCCCCACAAGGACTATTCAGTGGATAGGGCTGGTCTGGGACACCGCCAATCTGACTCTTACTCAGAGTGTGGACAACCGAAACAGGTTTCGCAAGAAACTGTTCCGTTTTCTCCGTCTGGATACGACCAGGAAAACGTGGGATTCCCTGATCGGCTCTCTCAACTGGATACAATTAATTGTAAAGTTGGGCCGGTTGAAAGTCAAGCGATTAATCCTGGAAGGCAACAAAGTGTTCCCTCTCTCGCCGGAGAAGGAATTATGGTCAATTCCTCCATTAATCCACAGCTTACTCTCGGTCTGGGCCAAGCAAGAAGTCCTCTACTCTATCACGACATGGGTTTCTCCCCCCCCCTACGGTATGGGTAGACACAGACGTCTCATGGGCACTAGGGTGGGGCTATCAGTCGAGCCTTGGCCACCAAGGTCGAGGCACCTGGTCAGACGACAGTCAGTCACATATCAACAAGCAAGAGCTTTTAGTTCCTCTCTTTTTTCTCCAAACTCACGGCATGACTTTGAAAAACAAATCAATAGCGTTCCGAATGGACAACCAAACTCCAGTTTTTTGTATTCAGAAACAGGGCTCAGTGAGGTCACAAGAGTTGCTGAAGGTTTCCGAGCAGATTTTTGCCCTGGCCGAATCGCTAGGCATTTCCCTGCATGCAACATATCTCCCCGGCATGGCGAACGTCTGGGCAGACGCTCTCTCTCGCCGGCGGAGCTCTTTAGTAGAATGGACAATCAAACAGGCTATCTTCGACAAGATGATTGCAAAGCCGTCCCGTCCACAAGTGGACTTGTTTGCGTCCACAGAGAACCACAGACTCCCCCTCTTCCTCACTCGTCAGGAGGTAACCCCGGCGGAGGGACCCGATGCATTATTGGTAGATTGGAACAGGTGGACCTCAATCTATCTGTTTCCTCCACCAGATTCTGTGCTAATGTGCAAAGTAATTCACAAGCCGAGGGATTACCGGGGCCGAGTCGCGATGATCGCGCCGCTATGGCCAGCCCAGGTATGGTACCACCAATTGCAACAGTGGTGCAGGACCCCGGTGTCCCTCCCGGTCTCCGCTTTCCACTTGGAAACGATTGGCAACCTTCGGACCTCGCTCAGTTTTGCCTTATGGACATTTACTATGCCAAATGGTTAGCTCATATTGGGGAAAGTGTCACTAATAAATTGATGAATCAGTACACTCTGTCTACCAGGAGACAATATCAATCCCATTGGAAAACCATCACAACTTGGATTGTAGAGTCAGGGCAAACGACTGCCTCGGGAGCTTTAATTTTCAAATATTTAGACTATCTATTCGAGCACTGACTTACGGAAGCGAAGCATGGACGTTGGTTGAGAGACTCAGACCAAGAGTGAGAGAAGTGGAAATGAATTACTTAAGAAGTGCGTGCGGAGTTACATGGAGGGATATAGAGACTAATGAGGAAGTAAGGAGGAGGTGTGGTGTGGAGGTAGATGTGCTGGAAAGTGTGAAAAGGAACAACTTGAGATGGTTCGGCCATATGGAACGTATGGAAAGCGAGAGAATGACTAAGAGGGTGTACGAGAGCGAGGTGGAGGGACAGAGAGGGAGAGGTAGACCGAACGAGAGGTGGAAGGATGGAGTGAGGAAGTATATGAACGAAGGCGGTGCTGGTTGGGGGGAGGGGTGTCGACTGACTGGGGACAGAGGTGCATGGGGGCGGTTCGTTTGTGGCCACCCCTTCGGGGATCGCGGCATCGGGCAATAGATAGATATTCGAGAAGATTTTTTTTTTAGTAATCACATTAAAAAATCATTTGTCTGCCATTAGAACCCCCTTTTTTTTTATCTCACTGGCCTTTCCATACCGCAGGCGGAGGAGAAAGGGTTTATGAGGGCGTGTTTCAAGCTACGTCCACCACCACCTGGTCACTTGATAAAGCCTTATCGGTACTTCAATCGCGCAAATATAATAATGCGCCGGATTTTGACTCACTGTTGAAAAAGGCTGTATTCCTCATGGCTCTAGCCACCGGAAACCGGGTGTCTGAGCTGGCGGCGATGAGCAACGAACCTAATTGCCTTAGGTTTGGGAGACTGCACAATCATGTACAAATCGCGCCGTCTCCCACATTTATTGCTAAGAACGAACATTCTGACCATGTATTTTCTGAATTTTCCGTCCCGGCTTTAAAGAGAGGCCTCACTTATCACCTCTTATGTCCTGTGCAAGCACTCACAAGTTTATGAGGGCTGCGCAGCCTCGCCAACCAGGTGCTTCATGGGTAAACCAGGCAGGTAAGCGTGTTACGAAACGGAAGTTAGCTTCCTTGCTTGTGGACGTTATTAGGGAAAGCAATCCCGGCGTGATAGGCAGGGCTCACGATATCAGGAAATGGGCAGTCTCTCTCAGATTTCTGCAAATTTTTTCAGTAGAAGACATTGCTAATACTCTTCCAATCATACGTTCTTAACACACTACCTGTCTGTCGCTCTAGATAAACCAAAGCGTACCTGTGTAGCTTTACGCCAACGGGTACAGTAGGTAATGTTCTATTATGTATAAGTTGTGTTGTTAAAAAGGGGGGGGGGGTGCGGAATAGTCCATATCCCCACTGTGCCCCTGAAGATTGTGATGAATCACGAGCTGTGATAGGACGGGTTCTACAGTCCAGTATTATTTTTTATTTTAATTGTAAGAAGATATCTCGCATAGTTGCAACTATGTATGTTGTACTAAAGTGTACAAATATATTTACTGTACAAATAATTTTAAGGATGGAACGAAAAACTACTGCAGAGTTATAGTTCTAGGGAACACAAGCGTGTCCCACTTTATCATGCATAAGATCTAATGCAAAGATCTGACCATGAGCAAGCAGTTTCTTAATGTCACACACTGCTTGCAAATCTTTTATACTTTTTTATATGTTGTATTGCATACAATAAAACTTATTTTTTTTTATTTGGATTCTTCTTCCCTATGATTAGGATATTTTACGAATGTCCCGCCTCCAGTCTTGCTAATCAGGCGAAGTCGTCAATGATGAAGGGGCCCTATTAAATTATAGGTTTGATTCCCGAAGGGAAGTAGAGAAAACCTAATATTTAGTAGGGCCCCGTAATCATTGACGACACTGTCCCTCCCGACCATCCCACTTCCCATTCGTTGATTTCCATAGTTTATTCTTGGTATATCAGTGAAGGTCGAAGATGACCGGTAGAGGGCCTGGAGTTGGGGAAGCAAAACATGAGAAATCCACGCATATGGCAAGTCATATGATAACAGATATTAAGTTCTTTTTTCTTTTTTATATATTAAGTTTTTTTTCTGTAGGGTACCCGATCAAAATGACGATCCCATAAGGGAATTAACCCTCCAGACCCGGTAGGGCTCTGAGGCACCCATAACAAACACCCCCCGCGCAACCCGGAAGGGTGCCGAGGCTCCGGCAGCTTGAAAGCCTGTAAGCTTGGTGTGCGAGGCGTCCGTCCGACGCATGTAAACAACAGCCGGCTGGACCAACGCCGCGCATCTCCGACCACAAGAAGGAGTGCGTCGCTTGTTCGTGTGTGCCTGTATGTTATTGTTAAGTAGCGAAAAGTAGTGTAAAGTGGCTGTTTTTGCCACAAAGTTATCTCCAATGAAATCATCATCACAACTGAACCAGTTGACTTAGAGAGCTCTACTTAATGCCATTCTACAGGTACGAAACACATCTACGCTTGGGGATGCGCGGGAATGCGGAAGCAGTCAAAATAACAAAGATACGGTAGCCTAGGCGTAGAAGTTTTTCGGCCAAAACCCCCGGGTTTTGGGGAATATATATGGAATACATAGCCGGGGCTGGAGGGTTAAGCGTGCACTTATGACGAGTAATCCATGATACTTCCGCGCGGGCTATTCAAAATGCTGGCGCAGGATGTTGAATGGAGACTATTATTATTAATAGGCGAAGTTGTCAATGATTACGGGGCCCTACTAAATATTAGGTTTTCTCTACTTCCCTTCGGGAATCAAACCTATAATTAACTCCCTTAATAGTCCTTTTTATCTAACACTTAAAAGTAAAGTTAATGATTTGATTTACAGTTCTTATCTTGACTATTTTGGAAGTGATGAAATAGCCAAAACAATGCAATTTCATGTAAATTCTCCTGTAATAATTTCGTTCTCATATTCGTTCCAATCTTTAAACCCAAATTCTTCTGATTTGCCACCATGAGATTACAAAAGGTCAATTCACAAACTCAATGACAAAAATGCGAGTTCAAATCCAACTACGAGTATGGACCGCCAGTCCACAGATTTTTTTTCTCTCCAAACTAACCTAGGAAAGAGAATCCTACTTACCCATTTTCATTCTGCTCCTCGCAGTGCTTCGTGTGTTGGTCACTGCGAAAGAAACAATAACATTAGGAATAAAGTTACGTGAAAGTAAGTATAAATGAAAAATCCTGATTTATAAGAACATAAGAAAATGGGAGTCTGCAGAAAGCCGATTGGCCTAAACAAGGCAGATCCCTGTCCCACACAACCCCAATTCATTACAAAGCCCAATTATAGGCTTCACACTCTAATACCCTGAGGATCATCTTACCAAAACGGTTAGAGATTAACGCAGGATTATGGAGATCTGCAGAGCGCTGATCCCCCTTCACACCCAACCCTTCTCGTCCATATGCTTATCCAATTTTATCTTAAAGCTCCCTACAGTTTTAGATCCCACTATAGCACTATTTAGTTTTTTCTATAACCTAGCGCATTACCGTACAATATATTTTATATGTTTATACCTGTATATATATATATATATATATATATATATATATATATATATATATATATATATATATATATATATGTGTGTGTGTGTGTGTGTATTTACCTATTTGTAGTTTACAGGAATTGAGCAGCGCTCGTGTTGTCCTGTCTTAGTTACTTTATAATCAATCCATTTTACTTAGACAAGTATCGTAATGGATATTCCCAGTTCCCAGTATTTTGGACTAACATATCATAACTTATGTTGCCCTATTTCCATATTTACTTTTATCCAACCTAGATTTGAACATGTTAATGTTCCTCGCTCTCACCACCTCCTCCTCCAAGTTGTTCCAAATCTCTATACTCCTATATGGGAAGCTGAATTTCTTTGTGTCCTTACGACATCTGCCGTGTGTGTGTGTGTGTGTGTGTGTGCTTGAAGTAAGACTATACCAACATCCTGATAGTTCACCCCTCCCCTCACACCCTTTCTCAACAAGACCATTCAACTCCAACAGAAGAGAGCATACAGGTAGATGCTTAAAGGCTTCATTCACCTTCAACCCCTCTCTCTCTCTCTCCCTCTCATTCCTCCGTACATTATTACCAATGCAGACGTAGTTAATGTGTGGATAGGGCTTGCACAGTAGTGGTATGTTTATATGTGTATGCATGTCTGTCCTTTAATAAGTGAGGACTGGATGATAAAATAAATTAAGGCAGTATAGCATAAGTACTTTTTCCTGCAACTTTCTTAGGCAATTCAGGTCTGACCATTTCTAAATTTTACTTGTATAAGAAATTATTCAACTATACAAAAATATTATATTTGTAGATTAGTGTCTGTCAGTCTGATACCAATGCAAAATATTCCAGAAATGTTAACGATAGGGCTCTTGTGTGATACCCATATTAGTACCATATTGTCATAAGATGTAATGAGGTCAAGACCTAGCGTCCTTGCACATAATCACCAAATTCTTTATGGAAGGGCGCTTGCTGGTGTAGTGTTTAAAGTGAGCTGTCCAGTGGCATGGAGAAGGTTGGACTGCAGAGTGGCAGAGGTTCAAGGCCACTCTGGGGCCAGTCAAGTTTGTGGGGTGGATACTTCCATGTTAATGCCAAGCCTTGTCCACAATAATAACAAACAACCAAAACCATACCATGTTTCACCTCCTGTAACTTGTCTATGTCCAAACATTGAGGCAGGTCCCACTGACCTTCATCTATTTCTTCTTCATCTTCTCCAATGTGGCCACAGCAGGCATAAGTTACTATACCGATACAGTAATCTATTAATTATGACTAGTCTAGAAATTATGACCCCTAGCTTCTTGTAACTCAGAACAGGCTGGAGCAAACAGGCTGTAAATGTTCATAATTATTATTGGCAGACTCTTCTCAAATGTTAGAAATACCAGCTTGATTGCTCAAGTTGTAAGTTTGAGTCATGAGAGCTTGGGGGTTGGTATTTCTAGACTCATCTAATGTATATTATACCCTTGGCCTTCCTCTATAGTCTATACAGTATTGTCATAGCATTTTTTATTCTATTTTTTTATTATTATTTTTTTTTTTTTTTTGCTAGACAACGTAATTCCATGAACATTAGGCGTTTGTCACGAATCGCTAGGTCAAGTTGCCCAGGCTTGACATCTACCAATAACATTTTGACAGTGCGGCCTCGATCCGCCGACCCTTTGATCAGCAACCGACGCTCTACTGACTATGCCATGGATCGCCCTGTGTCATTGTATTCTATACATTTATCTATTGCCAGACACCCCAATAGGATAGTCTGGATTGAATCGCCTCCATATTCCAAAGCTATTAGTTTGATTATCTAGCTAGTTTTAGGAGGGATGGTAGCCAAAGTGATCAAATCCACTCATTTTCTAAAAGAACTTCAATAAAAAGTGTAACAGGACAACTCAACCAATGAATCATTTCAACCAGTATATATCAACCAATACTGTTCGGTTAGGAGTAAGGTAAGAGCTTAGGTCAAGTTAGCAATGGCTGAGATTTACTACTGATAATTAAAATAATCTACTGGTTTAGTTTACATGGCATTACACAAAGGGCCATATATCAAACACTGATCTCCAACCTATATAATGTTACCAGTCAGTTCACAACAAGACCACAGAACTTATGTCCAAGGGCCACAGTGAAAATTGATACTATCCAAGAGATTAATATAGTAGGGTAATCTACCTACTGTATAACACATTATCCATATACTGTAAATGTGGAGATGGTATTTCATTATTCATATACTGTAAATGTGGAGATGGTATTTCATTATTCATATACTGTAAATGTGGAGATGGTATTTCATTATTCATATACTGTAAATGTGGAGATGGTATTTCATTATTCATATACTGTAAATGTGGAGATGGTATTTAAACGTCTTAAAACAGTAGGCTGAATGGGTCCGAATGAATACAAGCCAAAGAGAGAGGGAGAGAAAGAGAAAATAAGCGAGGTGGGCTGCCTTAATGCAAAGTAGAATAATTACAAAATATACCGGTAGGTAGTTAACAGAACACCAAACTAAGAGGCAATTATTCTTTATCGTGAACCTTTACGGGTTGCACTACCGGTACTCTTTATCAAACTTGACATTTGAGGCAGGGTTACAAACTTTCCAGTGAGTTGTTATAAGTAAAGAAAGAAATAATGCACTATACTGGTACAGTACCAGCAATTGATAATGCTTAAATACATTTAAACCATATTTTACAAATTATATGGATATTAAAATATCAATACAGTAGCATAATATAGTAGAATACTTAATATTTCCAATCAGTACCGGTACTACCAAATTGATAACTATTGTAAGTAGATGTAGTAATACCAAATAATGCAATACAGTACAGTACAGTATACTGTAGACTATAGAGGTATAGTACAGTACTGTACTGTATTATATTTCATGATTCATGATCTATTTATCTACATTCAGTGATTAATGTATTAAAAGAAAGTGTGTGGCTTGCTCTATGCCATATTTATGTTATGACAGTTGTGTGACTGTGAACTGTAGTGTGTATAAATATATACAATATAGATTTCTTGTGTAAACTGATTAGGTGTGTGTGCATGCGTGTGTGACCTATGACCCAAATGTGAAGAGTACAATAAACTATGATTTCACTATTACAATGTGTAATTACAATGTGTAATAGTGAGGTGAAGTGTAAAGAAAAAAAAAGGAAATACCCAAGCCTGATACTGTACAGTATTATACTTACTATCACAGGATGTACAGCCGGATCCAATAGTTCACCCGATAATTTAGATAAGAAACGTGTCACTTGGAGAACTTTATCTGGACAGTCCTCAGTTGTTACCAGTCACCCCCTAAATACTACACTATGTTTCTTTGTTGTACGGTAAGATTGTTAGATATACTGTATCCGTTTTCCTCTATAATTCAACATTTATTATTCTGGATCTGGATGTACCGCCATCATTCCACTCCCAGCTCCTTTGGTCCTTCTCAGTATTAGGAGCCTAGGCGGAAATGAGTAGGCGTTCACATGTACCTGTCTTTGTTTACCAGCAAGTCAAAATACAGGCACTCCTAACAAAGACTCCAGATTTTATGTTGTTTCATTATTACAACGTTCATTAAATAGGGAACAACACTTACAGTTTTTAAATTTATTATACATCATTAAGTTAAAATAAGATAAATGTAAGCCACTTTATCAAGACTTGATATTGAGACTACAATTTATGGATCCCTCAGATCGGGAAAGAAGAAAGTTACTAACACAAAGTCGCACACAACGAAATGTATAGGGCAGATAAAAGGTCCAAATAGAGAGAGAAATTGTGCATAGACTAAGAATCTCCTATGAACTACAACACATGGAAGACGAGAACAGACCTATTGCACCTATACAAGAAAACTCAAAGTATTTTGGTGATGGGCTGGTCTATCAGAGTGAGAGCTGAGCGATCTCGGTCATACCCATAGCTTACTCTGACAATATCGTCTTCCTTTGCAGATGACACAAAACTAAGTACTGTATGATAATTAACCCTTGTCTAGCGGGGGGGTTTTGGGCTTATTTGGGCATATTCAGGCCCTCCTGAATGGTAAATCAAGTATCTGCATGAAAAGAAATTTATTCAGCAAAAAACTAGGCGCTAAAAGCTTCAAAATGAGACCAGAACGAGCTACGTAGCACTCGTGGTTCTCATACAGTGGTAGCAGTAAGATGGGAGTTTAGCGTATAGCGGCATATTTTTCCCAGCTATGCTCACTACTGGCTACACTGCCGGCCTCTCGAGAACACAGGGAACATGAGGTAATGGGCGGCGGTAAGCCCTGGGAGTCGGCTGTCTGGCCCGCTGCGCTCCCGGCCATTTGCACTCGATTTTAACCCTTTAAATGCCTTAATAATGCTCCTAACTTGCTGCAAATTGGAGCCGGACTTAAGTCCGGCCCCGATCTTTAAGGGTTAACACACAGGTAGGCTTCAGGCAGACATGTACCGTAATGTTCCAGTGGACTAGGGAAAACAACATGCAGTTAAACAAAACAACATCCCAACTAATAAGTTATGATGAGGATAATGTTGTTAAAGGAACATAAACTACACAACAGAATCACACCACATGATAGAACGTAAAGACAGTGTGAAAGACCGTGGGGTGTTAATGTCTGAAAATTTGAGTTTCAAAGAACAAAAACAGGTAAAAGTTGCAGCTGCGAAACAGCTAACAGGTTGAATTCTACACACACGTAGAATGTGCAGTGAGTTGCCAATGATAACCCATTTAAATCCCTGGTTCTACCACGGCTAGAGTACTGTAACGAATTAACATCGACATACAAAGTAGGTGAGATAAATGACAGAGCGTAGCCTAAAGAGAAACTTCACCTCGCATATAAACCCAGTAAACCATCTACACTATTGGGAGCATTTAAAGGTGGTGGTGCATGGATTGAGATAAACATGGAATAATAATCGCCAACCTGCACATAATTATCTTGCAAAATGCAATGTCACTGACATAATTATTAACAATGGTATAAAGAATTTTGTGGATTGTCTACACTGAACCTGTGATGCCATAGGAGTATCCTCATCCTTGACTGGATGGTGGCCTTACACTGCTATGAAGTTACAGGTCCCGGTGTAGACGATTCACATAATCCTTTATACCAATGTTAATAATTATTTCCGTGCCATTGCATTTTGCAAGATAATTATGTGCAGGTTGGCGATTATATTCTAGGTTTATCTGAACCCATGCACCACCACATTTAAGATCACTGAAGCTGTACTCGTTGGAACATAGAAGGGAGCAATAATACTTAATAATATACGCATGGGAAAATCGCTGAGGGTATAGTACCAAACCTATACACCCCGATAGTCATGAAGTTTAGTGACAGGAAAGGTTGGGAATGCCATATCCCCAGGATGAAAAATCAAGGTGATATGGGCTCGTTGTGAGAGGCTTGGTTATCACATAGTGGACAACGTCAGAGCCCACGTATCTTCAACAAATTCCCAAGGCAAGTAAGAGACATGAGGGGCATCTCAGACAACTTCAAGAGAGCCCTCGATGTCGAACTTCAAAAGGTGCCAGATGAGCCCATCTTCGCAGGGGAGAGTGCTGTCCCTTCGAACAGTCTGCTGCACCAAATCACCACCCAGAACGGGGGGCAGCGCGCTCCTCCGTGCCACTGAAAGTGTCGAACCCTACAAAAACGAAGGGCGGTGCACTCCTCGATGCCACTAACAGAGTGGTGAACTCCACATAGGTGAGGTGAATAGGTGACAATAGGTAGGTAAGTATGTATGTGTGCAACACAACAGGTATGTGGAGACCAAAGGTACCACAACCACTATTATAATCTTCATACAACTAGAAACTTGGCTGCTAATAGTTAAATTATACCGTACCTGAGGTTGTACAGTAGTACCATTATACCACATTGTACCTGAGCCTTGTGTATCCTATCAGTATGCTACAGCATTCATAACTTATCAGGTACCAGTATATGATGACATTGTAGATGCCCTAAACTATTTCCACTATGATACTGCAACATGCATTGCACTTACACATGTTGATATCATATTCTATTGTTTTCCTATGCTGATCTACAATTTTTCTTTAATTCACATTATCAGCACTAACCATACATCAAATACAATTACAGTCAGTGGAAAATTGCAATAATAATGATGTCTATGCAAACCTTTAAAGAGTTGTCAAGTCTCTCCTTACTGAAGATATTGTAACATTACAGCATACTGTACTGTACTGTACTGTATATAACTTATCACAAAAAAGGGTTCATGATGCTTGTGAAGTAATCAATTGATCAATATAGCATCAGCTTCACTCCCTACAACCTCACCCTTCATTCTCTCTTACAGTTAGTTGGTGGTCAAGGTTATTATGTAAAGTAGGGGAGAGACTAGCCAATTGTTAATATGGTGGTCGAATTGGTAGGCAATATTGATACAAAATACATGCAACAAATGAGTAAAGCTAAATGAATAGATTCAGTGTAAAGATGTACCGTATCTTACCTATCATATATTTCTATACTAAAATGGTTAATGTAGCTACAATTACTTTGAAGTTACAGTACAGTAGTATTTTATTAATTTTGTGTATCAATTGATCACTGCATACAAATTGGCTAGTCTAACCTACTCTTACATAACTTTGACCAGTGCACAGGATGTACACTTGTACTAAGATTGGATAATTAACCCATATCTGTAAGTTTAAACCAAACAAATACATGATGTGTACAGTAGTAACTCTTGAAGTTTCTAAAACCAACTTAATCATAACCAGTATCCTTACTATTTAACTAATCTTACTGATTACCAACACCACTTTCTCCCTAATCTATATTTTATTAATTTCACCACAACACCAAACACCCCCAATGAAATTAATTAAAGTATATATGATCCACCGGGATTCGAAACAGATATCATGTACTGTACTGTATATTAAGATTTTATGTACAATATTGGTGCTTTGATATTCACTTCCAGCAGCATGTAAGAAGGGCCCGTCAATATTTATTGATGACACTACAAAGGTTTACTCCAACCCCGAAAGGGGTTGAACTAGGGGAGCTATCCCCCCGCCAAAGGCGGCTTTCTAGGGCCTTTCCTAGCTGATGCCGAGAGGATTGGGTTCTAGTCATGTGGTTATGGGCTGGTCTATCAGAGTGAGAACTGAGCGATCTCTGCCATACCCATAGCTTACTCTGACTGTTCCTTTTACTTATATATTTTCTAGATCTCAAGTGACGGCGTGGCGTCTCTTCCGTGGATTGACCTCCCAATCTACCAAGATTGGAAGTCAAAGTGTCACATTTTTCCTTTGCCCCTCAACTTTCTCTTCATAATTGCTGAGGGGCACAGGGCCCTGGGTTGGGCTTTGGTTTCCCGGGCGTTTCCAGCCCCCTCCTCAGCTCCCCGCCATGGAGTGGCTTCGGTCACCCAGGCTTTATTGTGGCTGGCAGGGAGGGTTCTGTGGGGGCGCTCGGTTATGGCCCTGGCCTTGCTCGGGGCCTTGAGGCTGTTCGGCCAGGCAGCCTTGGTTCACATATTCTTAGTTATAATGGAAAAGAGAGGGAAAGGCAGACCGAGAGTGAGGTGAAGGGATGGAGTTGAGAGGTACAAGAGTGAAAGTGGTGTTGGATAGGAGGAGGGGCACTAGCTAATGGGTGACAGAAGTGCATGGAGACGATTCATTCATTCATCCCCTCGGGGATCAAGGTGTCTGACAATAAATGTTATGTCAATGCCAATATGCTTGAATTATTTTTGCATTTTGTTATTATGGCACTGAGAAACAGAATATCATACGAAGTACTCCAATTTATACACTATCTATCTATCTATCTATTGCCTGATGCCGTGATCCCCGAAGGGGTGGCCACGAACGAACCGCCCCCATGCACCTCTGTCCCCAGTCAGTCGACGCCCCTCCCCCCAACCAGCACCGCCTTCGTTCATGTACTTCCTCACTCCATCCTTCCACCTCTCATTCGGTCTACCTCTCCCTCTTTGTACACGATATCAATTAAAAATGCTCAGAAAATTTGATTTGAATTGGATTTATATATTTTGTGTAAATAAACATGATAACTTGCTCCTTTTGTGGGTATGTCTTTAACTATTATTGCACATTAATAGAACCATTATTAACAAATAATTGTCTAATCTACGGTACCCTACAAGGACAAAAATTAAACATTTTGTCTATCAAGGTCATCCAAAACCCAGAGAAAATACCTTACCGGTACCTAACATTATTGCTGCTAGAACCTTGTCTAGTATGATTTATTACACATTGCATGATCTTGTAGTACATCTAGAATCTTATAGCAAATCTAGAGACTTGTTTATTATACGTCAATTATTTATTGATCTTACAGCAATTGTATTCTAGAAAGAGGATGAAGATTTAGTCTGCAGCTATGATTAACAGCATAAACATGCAACCCTACTTAACCAATTGCTTATCCATTTCTTCAGCTGCAGGGGTATAGCAATAATATTAAAGCCTTGGAGTTTCATATCTTACATCAATATTCCCCAGTCAGTGAGGTGCCTTTTGCCTCCCTCAATCATATAGGAAAAAAAAAAAAAAAAAAAAAAAGGATAGGCCTATGGCAAGGAGATGGGTTGCGGTGAAATAAGCTGCTATCTGGTTGAAGATTCTTAGTAGTATTCATCACAAACCAGTTAATTTCCTATCTTAAAAGCAATCATACCTATTCTGTGAGATGTAGCGGTATGATAAGGAGATTGGATTCGGGAATTTTTATACCTCTCCTATCAATTCTGTGAGGTGTAAAATATTAAGTGTAGAGACGGAAGCTTTCTATATACAGTATACCGGTCTATATAATGGTACCAATTCCATGTGGTGTACAGATACGGGGAGAAGATGGAACTGGAAGCCTTGTATTTTTAAACCAATCTTACCCATTCTGCGACATGACTGTGTAGGTGAGATGGGCCATGAAGAATTACGTTATTGTTCAGTAGAAGATTCTTTATACTGTACAGTAGTATTCAACATATATCATTAAATCAATCTTACCCATTCTGTGAGGAGTACGGGTAAGGTGATGAGATGGGTCTGGGAGAATTAGGCTGTTCCTTGGCCCGGCGGCGTGGTTTGCAGGTGTTGCAGTGTATTGTTGGAGTGATGCCCGGGTACAGCAGCTTCTCGCGGAATTCTAAACTCTCCATCATCTCTGCCCATTACACGTGGACGACTCAGGTACAGTATAATTTAGCCCCAAACTATTTCCAAACTGTATCAAACCTACACAAAATAATGCTATTTTCTGTTGCTTTTGATCTACTTCACTTCTCTTCTCATGTTTTCTTGGAATGAAAGAATTCCTTTTCTCATATTTGTATTGCTTTGTTACGGAGTTCTGCAAGGTTTCCTCACTCCTTGAAATATACACACAAAACTAATACCAGCTGCACCTAATAATTTGCGAATCTAAAACAAAATAAGAAATTGAATGCCAGGGATCTTGTAGAACATATATCACATGGATGATATCGTATCTTGTATAATTTTTCCAATTAATGTACACTTGGCTTTAAAAAGTTGTGTGGTACAGTATATAATAATTCTTGTTTGCTGAATATTAAGATTTCACCAAGGTTCACACTGATGTCTTCCAGTGTATTTCTCAGAGTGCACAATGGTACACAAAATGTACAAGATTGACATAACACCTTTGAACAAAATACAGGGCGGGTGCCCAACCCCGAAAGGAGTTGAAATAGGGGAGCTATCCCCCCGCCAAAGGTGGCTTTCTAGGGCCTTTCCTAGCTGTTGCTGAGAGGATTGGGTTCTAGTTATGTGGTGATGGGCTGGTCTATCAGAGTGAGAGCTGAGCGATCTCTGCCATACCCATAGCTTACTCTGACTGTTCCTTTTACTTATATATCTTCTAGATCTCAAGTGACGGCGTCTTTTCCGTGGATTGACCTCCCTACTGCCAACCTAGAAGTTGGCAGATTGGGAGCCAAAGCGTCACATTTTTCCCTTGCCCCTCAACTTTCCCTTCATAATTGCTGAGGGGCACAGGGCCTTGGGTGGGGTTTTGGTTTCCCGGGCGTTTCTGCACCCTCCTTAGCTCCCTGCCTTGGAGTGGCTTCGGTCACCCGGGCTTTAGTGGTAAGCAGGGAGGGTTTTGTGGGGGCGCTCGTTTATGGCCTTGGCCTTGCTCGAGACCTTGGGGCTGTTCGGCCAGACAGCCTGGGGAACAACAACAACAACAAAATACTCCACCACTTCCATATAGTTTCTAGTGTAATGAAGTAAAGCTACGTAATACAGGCATAATGGTAAGGTCACACACTACACTGTTATCTTCCCTCGTATCCTTTGTCGATAAATAATGTTAGGCTCTTCTCACACACCACTAACTTGTGTAAGTAGTAATGCGCAGATTTGATCAAGAAATTATATATTTTTTTGTTTACTTAAATTATATTTAAGTGACTGTATGGTAAAGATCTTAATTAAAGCTTTTTAGCCAAAGAACCTGTGTATATAAGGATGTTACCATGCCAGTATATATACGGGAAGTCTATTACCATACAGTCAAATAGGAATATATATTAAAAATAATAATATAATTGTAAAACAAATGTTACTGTACAAAGCATTTCTATTGCAGTGAGTCTTTGCTTTGGTCTTGCACAATTTCCACCAAGGTTAATGGCATCTGAAGCTGCCCATGTTTATGTTATTAGTACTGTATCAAATTATTAATAACTTAATATTGCACTATTTAAATATATTTGTTGTAATATAACAACATACAGATAAGCTAAAAAAAATAAAAAAAAACAAAAAAAATAAAAAATAAGCACTAATAATGTAAATCACACACATATACACACATTCATGCTCTCTCTCTCTCTCTCTCTCTCTCTCTCTCTCTCTCTCTCTCTCTATATATATATATATATATATATATATATATATATATATATATATATATATATATATATATATATATATATATATATATATATATGATACCGGTACTCCATATCAGAAACCGAAATGAGAAAGCAAACTATTCAATGAATGGCACTCAGCTTAAGTGTTGAAAAAGATTTGGGAGTAACAATATTGACTAACCTAAAACCCAATCAACAAAGTACCGAAGTTGTTCAGAAGGCAAGGAAAATAATTGGCTTTACAGTATAGGTACTAGTAAATAATTTGAGCATAAATCCAAAGATGTAATCCTTACTCCTTACAATTCCTTAGTTTGTCCTCTTCTGGAATATTGTGTTCAAACTTGGTGCCCTTACTGTACTACCAAAAAGATATAGGCCTAGACAAACTGGAACGAGTTCAATGTTGAGTTACCAAAATGATACCTAGTTCAAAGAACAAACCATACGAGGAGTGTCTTAAGGAATTAAATATGTTTCCCTTAACCCAGCGCACATTAAGAGGGGATCTAATTCAAGTGTTCAAAATCATGAAAGATATCAACAACATGAACTGTAATAAGTACTTTACAATTAACCAATCAAATTACACGTGAGGAAATGGTTGCAAAATCATTGGTAAATCTTTTAACTCGCATGAAGCTAAGAATTTCTTCAATTGAGTTCCGTCAACTTGTGGAATGGGGTTCCTCGATATGTTATAAACTGCAGCACCATTGATTCCTTTAAACATTGCCTAGACAAACACCTTGCCATAAATCTGTGACTGACTGCATTTGTAAATGAATGACTTTATTATTTCTTTTCCCTCAAATACATCGAGGATCACTGTTCATAAATAACCAAGATGTTACTCTTTTTTACCCAGACACACGAACTAACCCAAATTATCCACTACTAATATCTAACCCTGCCTTGGACGTTAGTCCCAGGGCAGTACTTCCCTTTCCAATTGCCCCTTACCAACTCTAAACCACTGTTGATTTAGAGGGCAAGCAATTTCGAGTGGTTGTTAGACCTGTTGTTGTTTGGCTTCCTTTGTACTCCTTCGTACACACACACACACACAGTCGAACAGTTGTTTTGCAGATCAGATACCCAATCCACTCTGACTCCTACCGTGCGTTGCAAACCTAATATACACCTTTACATATAACATCTGCTAATACTATTGTACAACTGATGAATGAGAGAGAGAGAGAGAGAGAGAGAGAGAGAGAGAGAGAGAGAGAGAGAGAGAGAGAGAGAGAGAGAGAGAGAGAGAGAGAGAGAGAGAGAGAGAGAGAGAGAGAGAGAGAGAGAGAGAGAGAGAGAGAGAGAGAGAGAGAGAGAGAGAGAGAGAGAGAGAGAGAGAGAGGAGGAAGAGAGGAGGAAGAGAGAGAGGAAGGAGGAGGAGAGGGTGGGGTGTTGTTCGCACGTGTGTATGTCTGTGTGCGTGAATGCGT
Organism: Paralithodes platypus; assembly: GCA_032716605.1. NCBI lineage: Eukaryota > Metazoa > Arthropoda > Malacostraca > Decapoda > Lithodidae > Paralithodes > Paralithodes platypus. The sequence goes on from CM064504.1 coordinate 15,386,160, forward strand.
AACCGACCACCTTGCACATTTAATAATTATGTTACCTCCACCAACCGACTTTACTCCTAAACTCAATTAATGAAATCAGCAAATACATGTGGCAGTCCAGGGATTCGAACCTAGGATGCTCACACCGAAATTCAGTGTATTTATCCATTGCGCTATGAAGACAGTTAAAGAAAGGTGGACAAGCCTACGATTTATTATGCAGTTTCGAATCCTGCATATCAATCTAAGCATGTACACACTTTCCAACTGGGCTATCATAGGCTTATGTATAGATGAAAGGAAGGAGTAATTAATGGTGCCTTAACCCTTAGGAAGGCCTCTCTATAAACTACCCCTGAACCTGAATGAATTATTATGTTACCTCCACCAACCGACTTTACTCCTAAACTCAATTAATGAAATCAACAAATACATGTGGCAGTCCAGGGATTGAACCTAGGATGCTCACACCGAAATTCAGTGCATTTATCCATTGCGCTATGAAGACAGTTACAGAAAGGTGGACAAGCCTACGATTTATTATGCAGTTTCGAATCCTGCATATCAATCTAAGAAGCATGTACACACTTTCCAACTGCGCTATCATAGGCTATGTATAGATGAAAGGAAGGTCTAATAATAAACAAATAATTACATGTGATCAATTAACCCCGAGCCACACAATGAGAGCAAAAAAAAAAAAAAGGCCAAGGTATATCGGCTGATGTAATAGTTCTTGGATGACTCACTAGCGCTGGGAAAACAAACAAAAACACACACACACACACACACACACACACACACACACACACACACACACACACACACACACACACACACACACACACACACACACACACACACACACACACACACACACACACACACACACACACACACACACACACACACACACACACACACACACACACACACACACACACACACACACACACACACACACAAGAAAACAAATGTATATGGAAGAAATTAAACACTGAGGAGGTACGGTATAGCTTAGATAATATACAATGGAAAAGTTAAAATGGAGAAAGGAATCCGAAAAAAGGGTTATGTGGGGGTGTATGTAGGAGAAATCAAATAGAATCACTAAAAGCGTCGCCGGTACAGAAGGGTTTAAACTAATTCATAATAATAGGAAACAAGAAACATGCGCATGGAAATATAGAGGAAAAGAATCACGTTACAGGAAAAGTTGAACACATGGAAAATAAATGCTGGACAAAGAAAAACACAGGAAACGAAGGAAAAACAGGAAAGGGAGATAATAGAAGGGTAGCATGGAAAAGAACTGTACAAGATGGGGGAAGGGTTGATTTTTTGGTCGATTCGTTCATTTACTTATTATTTACCATGTTTTTTTTTCCACCAACCAACTTCCCCTCTAAACTCAATTAATGAAATCAACAAATACATGTGGCACTCCAAGGACTCAAACCTAGGATACTTTTTTAAAGTTTCATCTCTAGACCTCCATCACACTTAAAAAAACATCCCCATGAACCCCCTTCTAGATAAATGTATATGGCACGTTTTCGTTAAAAAAAAATCCTGGCCGAAGCCCGATTCCTCCTAAAATACAGGCTGGCTATCATAGCTCGCTAGGGAAAAAATCAACACCTAAATGGCACGAAGTCTTAATATCAACAAAGAAAGCCCGGACGTAAGGTCTTAACACTTCCAAAGTAATGGGCCGAACGTCTTAAAATGTGAAAACTAATGGGGCTAAACATGGGGGAGAAGGGGGTCCAGAAAAAAACCCAACCCTTTCACTTAAAGACTGGTGAATAGGACAGTACGTTAAGACGATGATTGACATATATATATAAGATATATATATATATATATATACGGTATATATATATATATATATATATATAACGCAGAGACCGGTATTTGAAACTACCGTACTATTAGTTTCAAATACCGGTACCCTTTGATCAGTGGCGTATCTATGGTGGGGCAGGCTTTGATTCCTCGAAACCCTTCTTAATTTGCACAAACCCGTCTAACGATAACTTGAATAATGCGTGAAATTGCATCCTCAAATACTAAGAGTTAAAGGCAAGGTCACTCGATTTTTTTCCCAGGCAACTTTAGATCGGAGATTATAATGATCTTGGTAACATTTGGAGGTTGTATTTACATCGGTAAATGACGGTAAGTATAGTAGACTGGAGGTAGATAATTACTGTAGCTGACATGTAGTTAAATATACATGCATTCTAAAGCTTCCAGATCAATCTCTGTCTAGAAAAGATGCCGGAAAAAACGCTGTAGTGAATCAGCCGTATGAATATCATTAACCCCTTGAGGATTATGACGCGTTATACACTATATTTTGGCTATTATTAGTCGATCTTACTCAGCTTTGGAAGACCCTCTAGGAATCAAAGGGGTATAATATATATATCAATTAACTTTCTGACTTCCGAAATTCCTTCCTAAGTTGAACACAATTGTCTAATGATAATCGAAATCAAATTAAAAGCCGCGTCATCGTATCCCGAACGTGTTAAGAAAATCACGAAAGGAATTTACCGATAGTATTGGAAGGCACGAATAAGACCATATTATATACTGTAGGTACAAAATATATTTTAAAATAAAGATAACAATAATTAAATACATACATATAACTCGAACAACGAATAATTTAAAGTTAAAGTACACAATTGTACGATGTTAGATACAAAGTTACACACATAAAACATAATTTCCACGTATAAGTAAAGTCTTGGACTATGTTAGATACAATAATTTAATAATACATACACAATTGCGGTGACAAAATAAAAACACAGGTAACTCAACATGCCTAGAAAACGTCTATCAATATCCAGAAAACGCCCATTAGGCAAACTAGATTGAAGGAAAACACCCAAGCAATGACCCTCACCCTTTAGTTACGTCCACAAAGGTGAAGAACGATACTCATAATTAACCAGGTACTCACGTGCCGTAACTGTGGACGTAACAGTCACGTACTATTCATGTAAAGAGCACTAAACGGCATCGCTGGTGCACCAATCTCTTCAGTATTATAGATATTATTTTAACTGTCTTGATAGCGTAATGCATAGTGCGCGGAATTTCGATGTGAGTATCCTGGGTTCGAGACCTTGGAGTGCCACACGTATTTGTTGATTTCATTAATTGAGTTTAGATGTGAAGTTGGTTGGTGTAAAACAAACAAAAAATATTAATTCTTCTTATTTTTTTTCCTGGCCAACTAATGATCTTGAGTGAAATATGAAAGGCCCGAAGGAATGAAACTAATATATCAGTTTACACTTCAACTCTAACAGGGTTTTCTTAAATTGCATAGTATCGTCTAAGAAATCACCAAAATAGTGTGCAAAAGTACTAAACCTACGCTATCAACGTGAAAGGTGTGAACCAATAACACGTCAAACTCCCTGAAGCACACACAGCCCCTCGCCACCTCACGCCCAAGGTATTTCCGTAAAGGTGAAGAACAACAGGGAGTCATAGGCAAAAATGAGTGTGCTGTAATTAATGACGTAGATTAATGACGTTAAGGGAGCCCACCTCGCTGTTTTCTCTTTATGTCCCTCTCTCTTTGGCTTGTAGCCATTCGGCCCCATTCAGCCTACTGTTTTAAGACGTTTATCCCCATCCAGGTGTCAATATTTTCCTGGCGAGCGGTAGCGAGCCAGCATATATATATTTTTGTTTTGACAGCAAGCTAAATTTGTACATTTTTCGATAGAAAAATTTCTCCGGCGAAGCCGGATTTCTCCATACAATGCTGGCTCGCTATCGCTCGCCAGGAAGAAATTGACACCTGGATGGGGATAAACATCTTAAAACAGTTGGCTGAATGGATACAAGCCAGGGAAAGAGAAAAGGAGAGAAAGATAAGACAAAAGACGGTGACCCCCTTAAATCGGCACTGCAATGAATGAACTCTTTTTCTACGATGCCGCTTTCGTTTCAGCCTATTCTGGCTATCATTAGGCCTAGACGATATATTCAGCTTAGGAAGGGCCTCTGGAAATTAAAGACGGTCCTGTATAAAACTCCATACATTCGCCTAATGATAGCCAATAGAAGAGGAAGATAAGCGCCACTGTACTGAATGGGTTAAAGCTCATTCCTAAGTTATTTTCGCGCGGCTAAAGAACGTTGGGGAGAGTCATACAAGCAGGTATTCGCTTGCCCTAACTTATCACGCACCAGTCACACTAATTACATGGTGGTGGATTGCTATCGTTGGAGTGCCACATGTATTTGTTGGTTTACTTAAGGGGGGTGACCTGCTTTTTGTTATTTCTGTCCTTTTCTATCTTTCTCTGGCTTGTATCCATTCGGCCCCATTCAGCCAACTATTTTAAGACGTTTATCCCCATCTAGGTGTCGATTTCTTCCTGGCGAGCGATAGCGAGCCAGCATTATATGAAGAAATCCGGCTTCGCCGGAGACATTTTTCTATCGAAAAATGTTCAAATTTAGCCTGCTGTCAAACAAAAATAAAAAAATATGCTGGCTCGCTACCGCTCACCAGTAAAAAAATTGACACCTGAATGGGGATAAAAGTCTTAAAACAGTAGGCTGAATGGGGCCAAATGGATACAAGCCAGAGAAAGAGAGAAAAGGACAGAAATAACAAAAAGCAGGTCACCCCCCTTAATTGAGTTTAGAAGTGAAGTGGGTTGGTGGAAAAAATCTAATAATTCACTTTAATTGACAGATAGGTATGAAGAGCGTGTTATAGGTTTTAGGCTTATCCCTTTCAATTACATGACGCCAATTTTTCGTATTCTGGTTGTCACTAGACAAATGCATTGAGCTTAGAGAGGACATGCTCAATACTATTCTAACTCTGACATATATTGAGCTTAGAGAGGACATGCTCAATACTATTCTAACTCTGACATATATTGAGCTTAGAGAGGACATGCTCAATACTATTCTAACTCTGACATATATTGAGCTTAGAGAGGACATGCTCAATACTATTCTAACTCTGACATATATTGAGCTTAGAGAGGACATGCTCAATACTATTCTAACTCTGACATATATTGAGCTTAGAGAGGACATGCTCAATACTATTCTAACTCTGACATATATTGAGCTTAGAGAGGACATGCTCAATACTATTCTAACTCTGACATATCTTTCCAAAGTTAAATCAAAATCGCCAGGAGATAACTAAAATACAAATGGGAATAACTTAAGGGGAGGTTTCTAGTTTGTTTCCTACTCCTCCAGCAATCTTAAAATGTCACCCCCTTGACCCCCTTTCAAGATAAATGTGTACATTTTTCGGTAGAAAAATTTCCCGGCCGAAGGCCGGTTACTCTTAAATTACAGGCTCGCTATCGCTCGCCAGGATAAAATCGACACCTAAATTGCACGAAAGGTCTTAAAATTGACAGAATGGGTCGGAAATTCTTAAAATCACCAAACTAATGGGGCAAACGTCTTAAAATCTCAAAAACAATGGGGCTAACCATGAGGGAGAAAGGGGTCAAGAAAAAAATCCCTCGAGTGGAGACCTCCCCTTAAGGGATAGTATAATGCCGAGCTGAAAGCTATCTTTGCAAGCATAGGCCTATACAAAACTTTACCTTAGCATTATAAGGGGAGGTCCTTACTCAACGGGAGGTAGGCTACTTAGTCTAGAACAGATACACTCATACATCCGAGGGTCATAGAATAAAGTAATATTTTCATCTGGCGAATAGGTCCTTAAAAACCATGAGTATTTTTCAATCACTCTGTAAAGGTATATACAGTACGGTATATAGACAGATGGGTAGTTCTATACAGATCAGATGAAGGTATTGAGGGATAAGCCTTTACAACGGAGGCACCACCGAAAATGGAGATTTAGGAGGGGGATTCAGAGCAGCTGACTCACATAGGCTATAGACTCACATATCAATACCACCCACCCACCCTTTGTCCTTTTTCAACAACCCGATATATTATATAACTAGACGATTAAGCATATCATTTATTATGGGTATTTATTTATCTATTTTTGAAGGCTAAACAAAGTTAAAAATATATCATGAAGTAGATAAGATAGAAGTAAAAAATGAAAATAAATAAAAACTAATGATAGGGAAAAAGAGAAGCACGAGAGAGAGAGAGAGAGAGAGAGAGAGAGAGAGAGAGAGAGAGAGAGAGAGAGAGAGAGAGAGAGAGAGAGAGAGAGAGAGAGAGAGAGAGAGAGAGAGAGAGAGAGAGAGTACAAAGGAGTACAAAGGAAATCAAGCAACAACAGGTCTAGTGACCCTTCTAGGCTGCTTGTCCTCCAAAACACTGAGGATCAAGTGTCCAAACAGTGGTTTAGAGTGGGTAAGGGAACATTGGAAAGGGAACTACTGCCCTGCCACTAACGTGGCAGGACTAGGAAGTTAGTAGGGGACATATGGGTTAGTAACTGAGGGGAGGATAAAGTTATTCATTTACAAACGCAGTCAGTCGCGGGTTTGATGCGAGATATTTGTCTAGGCGGAATTTAAATGAATCAACGGTGCTGCAGTCTATAACGTCTCGGGGAAGCCCATTCCACAAGTTGACAACTCGATTGAAGAAGAAATTCTTAGATTCGTGCGAGTTAAAAGATTTACCAATAATTTTGCAACCGTTTCCCCGCGTGTAATTAGATTGGTCGATAGTGAAGTACTTACTACAGTTCATATTGTCGATGCCTTTGATGATTTTGAACACTTGAATTAAGTCACCTCTTAATCTGCGCTGGGTTAAAGGAAATAGATTTAATTCTCTAAGACGCTCTTCGTATGGTTTGTTCTTTAGGCTAGGTATCATTTTGGTAACTCTACGTTGAACTCGTTCTAGCTTGTTTATATCTTTTTGGTAATAAGGGCACCAGGATTGAACGCAGTATTCCAGAAGAGGGCGGACTAAGGAATTGTAAAGGGTTAGGATAACTTCTTTGGATTTATGCTCAAATGACCTGCCTATAAAGCCAATTATTTTGTTTGCCTTCTTAACAACTTCTGAACATTGTTGACTCGGTTTTAGGTTACTCGATATTGTTACTCCCAGATCAGTTTTCTCTGTTTACATTCTTAAGCTGAGTGCCATTCATCGAATAGTTTGCTTTCTCATTTAGGTATCCGACATGTAGTACTTTACATTTATCCGCATTGAAACTCATTTGCCAAATTTGGGCCCAACATGACAATTTATCTAGATTGTGTTGCATATCGTCAACTTGTTCTTTTGAGAGTACGCTATTTGCAATTTTTGTATCGTCAGCAAATTTTGAAATTGTGCAGGTGAGACCCTCATCTATGTCGTTGATGTAAATTAGAAAGAGAATTGGTCCTAGTACCGATCCCTGGGGTACCCCGCTACTTACATTGGTCCATTTAGATGCCTTACCGTTTATGACTACCCTTTGCTTTCTGTTGCTGAGCCAATTTTCTATCCATTTCAACACACCGTCTTGTATTCCATGCGCTTTTAGTTTTAGCAGTAAACGTTTGTGGGGAACTTTGTCAAAGGCCTTTTGAAAATCAAGGTATATAATATCTACAGCTTTACTCTCATCGTAGAGGTTGAGGATATCGTGGAAGAGAGAGAGAGAGAGAGAGAGAGAGAGAGAGAGAGAGAGAGAGAGAGAGAGAGAGAGAGAGAAGAGAGAGAGAGAGAGAGAGAGAGAGAGAGAGAGAGAGAGAGAGAGAGAGAGAGAGAGAGAGAGAGAGAGAGAGAGAGAGAGAGAGAGAGAGAGCGAGCGAGAGAGAGCGAGAGAGAAGGGATGGGGGGGGGGGGGTTCTCAGTTGTGTGTCACGGGATAGGGCGAGAACCACGTGGTTTTGTATGAGCATCTGCGATTGTTGGTGGAGGAGAGAGGAGGGATGGGGGGAGGAGGAGGAGGAGTGACTCAGTGGTGAAAGGAGAGAATAATGAACGGACAGTTAAGTGAAATTATTGACACAGAAAAGGAAACGGAAACAACAAATCAAAGAAGCGCGTATGTATGCATTTACGAAGGAACTAAAATATAATTATACAGTACCGGTATACCGGTATAATAAATTATAAGGAAAATATAGGTGGAGAGGACGAACGATATGGTATAACTATTACCAAGTAAACACAATTAGTAAACCAATCCTGATTACTGTATGTGTAGTGATTTTACCTTGGCCAATTTTATCCAAACAAAAATATATAACTTATCACATCACACACACACACACACACACACACACACACACACACACTCTCACTCTCTCTCTAATATCCTTTCCCTTACTATATGGTTTGCTATATCTACTAGATTTAAGTCCTGACCACCTCAATGGGATCGTAAGGTCTGTGTAGCCACTTTATCTATGTACCCCCCCCCCCCCACCACCACACACACACACACACTCTCTCTCTCTCTCTCTCTCTCTCTAATATCCTTTCCCTTACTATATGGTTTGCTATATCTACTAGATTTAAGTCCTGACCACCTCAATGGGATCGTAAGGTCTGTGTAGCCACTTTATCTATGTACCCCCCCCCCCACCACCACACACACACACACACACTCTCTCTCTCTAATATCCTTTCCCTTACTATATGGTTTGCTATATCTACTAGATTTAAGTCCTGACCACCTCAATGGGATCGTAAGGTCTGTAGCCACTTTATCTATGTACCCCCCCCCCCACCACCACCACACACACACACACACACTCTCTCTCTCTCTCTCTCTCTAATATCCTTTCCCTTACTATATGGTTTGCTATATCTACTAGATTTAAGTCCTGACCACCTCAATGGGATCGTAAGGTCTGTGTAGCCACTTTATCTATGTACCCCCCCCCCCCCCCCCCCCACCACCACACACACACACACACACACTCTCTCTCTCTCTCTAATATCCTTTCCCTTACTATATGGTTTGCTATATCTACTAGATTTAAGTCCTGACCACCTCAATGGGATCGTAAGGTCTGTGTAGCCAGTGTATCTATGTACCCCCCCCCCACCCCCCACCACACACACACACACACACATACAACGTGAAGAAGCGTGGGTGTGAAATATTTTGGTTAAACCCTCTGATGATATTTCCTGCGGACTCCTGGCAGATTGTGGTAGATGGTGGTGGTTATGGTTGTTGCTTTCCTGGGTGGTTATTAACCCGTACAGTACCGGTGAAGTCCTCTTCATTATATTCTGGCAACTATTAGTCGATTGTATTCAGCTTAGGAAGGACGTCTACCAAATAAAAGGCTACAGACTATCGCAATTAATCCTCTCGGCTACCATTTATCTTTCCTAAGCTTCATAAAATCGTCTAAATGCATCTGAAATAAAAACAAACAGACGTCGCTGGTACTGTAAGGGTTAATGGTTTAGTGAATGGTTGTTGCTTTGGTGGTAAATATGGGTCATGGTTGTTGTTGTTGTTGTTGTTGTTGTTGTTGTTGTTGTGGTGGTGGTGGTATGTAGATATTGATGTGATAGATGTGGGTGATTGTTAATGATGAGGGTGTGTGTGTGTGTGTGTGTGTGTGTGTGTGTTACAGTGGTTCTTGCTGTAGTAGTTTATGTAGTGCGTGGATGTTAAGGGAGCCCACACCTCGCTTTTTATCTCTCCTTTTCTCTCTTTCTCTGGTTTGTATCCATTCGACATCATTCAGCCTACTGTTTTAAGACGTTTACTCCCATCCCATCAATATTTTCCTGGCGAGCGGTAGCGAGCCAGCATATATATATATATATATATATATATATATATATATATATATATATATATATATATATATATATATATATATATATATATATATATATATATATATATATATATATATATATATATACCGGGTATATATTTGTTTTTGTTTTTGTTTTGTTTTTATTTTACAGCAAGCTAAATTTGTAAAAAAAAATCCGGCGAAGCCGCATTTCTCCATAAAATGCTGGCTTGCTATCGCTCGCCAGGAAGAAATCGACACCTGGATGAGGATAAATGTCTTAAAACGGCAAACAGGATTCTCGGGTTCATCTCAAGGAGTGTGAGTAACAGAACTGCTGATGTTATCTTAAAACTTTACTTGTCATTAGTGAGACCCCATATGGATTATGCTGTTCAATTTTGGTGTCCTTATTACAGAATGGACATAGATTCATTGGAGAGAGTACAACGTAGAATGACAAAAATTATCCATAATATTAGAAATCTTCCGTATAAAGAAAGGTTGAAGAAATTAGGCTTACATTCATTAGAGAGACGCAGAGTTAGAGGGGATATGATAGAGGTGTTCAAGTGGGTTAGTGGGATTAACAAAGGGGACATGACAAATGTACTAAAGCTCAGTGATAGCGAAAGAACTCGTACCAATGGTTTCAAATTAGATAAATTTCGTTTCAGAAAAGATATAGGCAAATATTGGTTTGGTAACAGAGTTGTAGATGGGTGGAATGGACTACCAAGTGCTATAGTGGGATTAAAAACGATAGGGAGCTTTAAGATAAAATTGGATAAGCATATGGACGAGAAGGGTTGGGTGTGAAGGGGGATCAGCAGGGTTGGGCCAATCAGCGCTCTGCAGACCCCCGTAATCCTGCGTTAATCTCTAACCGTTTTGGTAAGATGATCCTCAGGGTATTATGTTGAGCCTATAATTGGGCTTTGTAATTGGGGTTGTGTGGGACAGGGATCTGCCTTGCTTAGGCCAATCGGCTTTCTGCAGACTCCCATTTTCTTATGTTCTTATGTAAAACAGTTAGCTGAATGGGGCCGAATGGATACAAACCAGGGAAAGAGAGAAAAGGAGAGAAAGAAAAAAAAAAAGGCCGGTGACCCCCCCCTTAAGATAATTCTCCGCAATGTGAATAAAGTCCTGATAGCAGCATTAATAAAGTATACAGTATAATAGCAAACCCTCCCTTCCCTTCTCTTAATAAAGTCCTGATAGCAGCATTAATAAAGTATACAGTATAATAGCAAACCCTCCCTTCCTCACATTCCAAGAGGTAACAGAAAAAGACACAACCCCAACTTCACACCAGAAATTCAAAACCTCATCAGACAACGCGACATACTGAAACACTCCCCAGCACCCCACACACAAGACATCACACAACAAATTCAAGCACTCAACACCCAAACTAACAACAAAATACAAGAACAACAAAAACTAAATTGGAATAACTTCCTACAAACACTTGATCACAAAACAAACCCCAAAAAACTATACAAAACACTAAACAGCATCACACTTTCCAACAGCAACACAACACAATCACATGCTGCAATCACAACAACAGACTCTACTCCTTCATGTAAACAACAAGCAAACACTCTCATCAATCACTTTTCACATGTCAGCCACCTAAAACCTCACAAAGACGACCGACGTGTCATCCGACGTAAGAGACAATTCCCCACAGACCCTGACTATACACCCTTCACCAATCACCAGACAAAGCATATCATCAACAATCTCAAGCACTCACCCGCCTGTGGCCTAGACAACATAAGCAACATACACCTCAGACACCTGGGACCACAAGGCATACAAGCACTCACTAACATATCAAACTACAGCTATTCACACAACACAATACCAGACATTTGGAAGCATGGTATCATCATCACTTTCCCCAAACCCAACAAAGACCCCACGCTACCCTCCTCGCACCGCCCCATCACACTCCTTTGCTCCCCCTCCAAAGTCATGGAACGCCTAGTATTACAACTAATTACACACCTGACCTACCCCTAGCTCCAACACAACATGGCTTTAGGCCACTGCACTCCACAAACACTCTTCTCACAGACCTTACACAAAGAGCTTTCGACGGCATCAATTCAGCTAGACCACCACACAGATCACTATTAGCCACACTCGACATTAGTAAAGCCTTCGATGCCATCCCCCGCCACAACCTAACAAACAAAATCTACAACACAAACATGCACAACAACACAAAACGGTGGCTGGCCAACTTCCTAGCAGGCAGATGTGCACACGTATCTTTTGCCGGTCAGTCATCTAAAATCAGAAACTTTCCAAACGGAGTCCCACAAGGATCCGTCCTATCGCCCGCACTCTTCAATCTGTACATGCACGATATAACTACACCCAATACGCCCCAAATAAACTTAGCCTCCTATGCAGATGACATAACACTCACATGCACACACCATGACCCAAAAAGAGCAACAGATCTCCTTCAACCCTATCTCAACACACTACATGGCTGGTGCACTACAAACAGACTTAATCTAGCCCCAGCCAAATCCACCGCAACCCTGCTCACAAGTTGGACAGGAGAACACGAATACATCCCTCAACTCACCATAAACAACACACCCCTAACACATACACACACACCCAAAATCCTAGGAGTAACATATGATACTCATATGACATTCAAACAGCACACCACAAACATTAAAAAGAAACTGACACCCAGACTTAACGCCCTCAGGTCACTTGCTCACACAAAATTTGGACACAACAAAGAAACTACCACCACAGTATATAAACAATACATAAGATCAGTGATGGAATACGCAAGCCCAGCCTGGGCTTCTAACCTAGCTGAAACACATCATAAGACCTTACAGACTATTCAAAACAAAGCCCTGAAGATCATTACAGGCTGCACAGCTACTGCACCCACAGATCACCTACATCAAGAAACCAAAATCCTCAAAGTCAAAGACCATCTGGACATGAGAGGCACTCAATTCCTGGCAGCAGCCTACACGAACCAAGACCACCCACTAAACTACATGGCAACACACCCACAGACACCAAGAAATATCAAAACAACACCCAGCACACGGTATCACACACAATTATTGTCCTCTCTCCCTCCCTGCCCACCCCGAACCAACTTCCAGAAGCACATCCATACTCATATCTCTCACCGATCCATCCACTCACTCACAGACAACACACAGCTGCATGCACGACCTCCCGAAATCCATCCTTCCGAATCCTCCCTTCCTCGCGAGGACAGAGTCCACCTGGCCAGGCTGAGATGCGGACACCATCCAGCTCTCCTGAGCTATCAGAAGAGACTGGATGACTCCGTTGTCGACGCCTGCCCGGGATGTAACACAGCACCCCATACCATTAAACACATCATAGAAGACTGCATTTCACACAACCACTTACGCCAACAACACAATCTACACTCAATGAGAGCTCTGTGGGAAAGCCCGATCGTGGCCATGGCCTTTCTCAGGGACTCGGGGCTGTTCGGCCAGGCAGCTTAGGGAACAACAACAACAACAACAACCCTCCCTTCCCTTCTCTTAATAAAGTCCTGATAGCAGCATTAATAAAGTATACAGTATAATAGCAAACCCTCCCTTCCCTTCTCTTAATAACAATAAAATATTCGTTGACAATAATATATTTTTTATTAATTTCACCACACCACCAAACACCTCCAATGAAATTAATGAAAGCATATATGTGATCCACCGGGATTCGAACCTGGGTTATCACACATATTTTTAGACACCTTAACCATTACACCACCAAAAAATAATATAATGTGTCCTGCATCATGAGCTAAGACAGTGGCGTGACAATGTAACGTGGGTGAATGTTCTCACGTACAGTATTACACAACATAATTATCAATGACACACAAAAACTATCAACTCAACTGATTTACTTTCACTTTATGTTGAGGTGGTAACTGTTGGGATATACAGTAGGAAGAGAACAATGGAATATATCCCTCCCTCTCCCTCTCTTATATATATATATATATATATATATATATATATATATATATATATATATATATATATATATATATATATATATATATATACAGGGTGTCCCAGGAGGAAAGGGCATAACTTTGGGAAATGATAGTACACAATATTCTAAGCCTAAAATCTATAAAAAAAAATCCAAATCTCGACCGGTATAGAGATATTGCATGTTGAAAATGGTAATTTCTTCAGTATTTCCCCATAAGGCTGGCCTAGATGTCCTAGTACCTACTACACCTCCATTTTTCTGCAATTATTTTACCATGTTATTTTAAAGATACTATAATTCTGTAAGTTGCAAAATGATTATAGACATATATATTAGCTCACTTTGAAGTAGTTGGAAACTATTTGACATGGAAGAGTCCATTACAGTGATGCGGGGAGGACACTACATAAAACCTTCAATATCTTTTTAACGGTTGAAAATTGGACTTTTTGTTATAGAATATTTTATGCGGAGAATACCTTGTTCTATCATTTCCCAAAGTTATGCCCTTTCCTCCTGGGACACCCTGTATATATATATATATATATATATATATATATATATATATATATATATATATATATATATATATGTATGTGTGTGTGTGTGTGTGTGTTTTCTTACTGTTTCATAAAGTCTACTCCATGTTAATGTGGTCAAATATATGGAAATTTGCTTAACGTTACCAACTGTCTTGATAACAAAAAAATAGTAATATTATTAATATTAATAATAATAATAATATTAATAACAATAATGATAACAATACTAATAATAATAATAATAACAAATATTATTATTATTATTTTCGTTAGTCAACGTGGAGATACAGTATTGTCTGGTGACAACCCTTTCACGCACAGGACGTGGTTTGAACCTATTCTGGGATACTTAAAAGCCTTTGTGACCATCAGGGGTGTTTAGAAACCTTTAGTTTAGTTACTTCATCCTTTGCAATTGTCTCTTGAGTTAGCTGTGGGCAGAAAACTATTTTTTTGTATAGGTAATTATAAGATTGAGATAACTATTTCTGAATGCTAATCGGCAACGCCCCGTGTCCACAGGACAGCGAAAGGGATAATATATATATATAGTTTTTGTTAAAGCTGGCGAAAATCTGACGTACCCCATCTTAATTACTCAGCTATTACACAGTTTGTACAGCCAACTATTGTGTTAAATGTGAAAGCCTGTCTATAATATGATGCAGAGGCAAAGCAGTTTCATATTTTCCCATTAGCCTAAGTATCGAATAATCGACTGCTAGGGAATTATAATTTCCGCCAGGTTAATAACAATCGCGTATATTTTGTCTTATTGTACACCATTTCTACCATAGTAAACCATCTCAACCAGTGCTAACTCAACACTGCTAACCCTACCAGTACCAAACTCAACCAAATGGGTTACAAATGTATCTTGAAGGGGGATCTAGGGGGGGGGGGGGGTCTAAGCTTGATCGAGGTTTAGCGAGGAATAAATGAATTAATAGAAACAAAAATGATCTGCCCTTAATGACCGTATAGTAATTAGTTGGATAGAGTACACACATTATTCAACACCACGTGTATACCATTATTATTGTTTACGTCGTTCTTGTACAGATCGGCGTAAATCAAACCCACTGGCTATTGTGCCATGACTAATGTGGATAACTGCACTTAAGGGGAGATCTCCACTTGAGGGATTTTTTATTGACCCCATTCTCCCTCATGTTTAGCCCCATTGCTTTTGATATTATAAAACGTTTGCCCCATTAGTTTAGCGATTTTAAGAACTTTCACCCCATATTAAGACCTTTCGTGCAATTCAGGTGTCGATTTTATCCTGGCGAGCGATAGCGAGCCTGTAATTTAAGAGGAACCGGCCTTTGGCCGGGACATTTTTCTACCGAAAAATGTACAAATTTATCTTGAAAGGGACTCAAGGGGGTGTAATTTTAAGCTTGATGGAGGTCTAGGGAACAAACTAAATACCTCCCCAACACTTTTTGGCCGATTTTTGCATGTATTCATAATTCTTTTAGTTTCCTCCCTAGACCCCCATCAAGCTTAGAAAAACACCCCCTAGACCCCCCCCTTCAAGATAAATTTGTACATTTTTCGGTAGAAAAATTTCCCGGCCGAAGGCCGGTTCTTTCAACATTACAGGCTCACTATCGTTCGCCAGGGAAAAAATCGACACCTAAATAGCACGAAAGGTCTAAATATTGACGAAGAAATGGGGTAAAAGGTCTTATAATCGACTAACTAATGGGGCAAACTTCTTAACATCTGAAAACTAATGGGGCTAAACATGAGGGCTAGAAAGTGGTCCAGAAAACCGGCCCATGTCCCGTAAAGAGGTGTGTGGGGGGGAGGGGATGTAAATCGGCTTATAAGACAGACACGCACAGAACATGCCGACTCATTCTTCACTCAAACAAAAGACTATTAATAATACACACCCATTGACATACCTTCATGTTCACAATGCCCTACACACAAATGCCATTAATATGCACAATTCTATGCCTTGACTTTGTTTTCATTCATATGATAATTACGGTTAACAATTGTTTATGCTAAACCGTTATTGTTTAATCCAACACAAAGTGCGGATCAGAAACTGTTTTTTTTTATCTTTCTCTTCTTTTCTCTCTTTCCCTGGCTTGTATCAATTCGGCCCCATTCAGCCAACTGTTTTAAGACCTTTATCCCCATCCAGGTGTCGATTTCTTCCTGGCGAGCAATAGCGAGCCAGCATTGTATGGAAAAATTCGGCTTCGCCGGACATTTTTCTATCGAGAAATATAAAAATCTAGCTTACTGTAAAAAAAAAAAATATATATATATATATATATATGCTGGCTCGCTACCGCTCGCCAGGAAAATATTGACACATGGATGGGGGTAAAGTGCTTAACAAAATAAGCTGAATGGGCCCGAATGGATACAAGCCAAAGAGAAAGGGAGAGAAAGAGAAGACAAAAGCGAGGTGGGCTCCCTTAAGCCATTTCTAGACTACTTAGAAACAAGGCAAAGGGGCATCAAGTTAGCCTATCACGGAGTCTATCTTAAGGGGGGATGGTTCACTTTTTGGCCGATTTTTACATGTATTAATTGTTTTTCTAGTTTCCTCCCTAGACCTCCATCATTTTTGCATGTATTAATTATTTTTCTAGTTTCCTCCCTAGACCTCCATCACATTTAAAAAAAAACATCCATTAGATCTCTCTTCTAGATAAATTTGTACATTTTTCGGTAGAAAAATGTCCCGGCCAAAGGCCGATTCTTCCAATATTACAGGCTCACTATCGTTCGCCAGGGAAAAAATAGACACCTAAATAGCACGAAAGGTCTAAATATTGAAGACGAAATGGGGCGAAAGGTCTTAAAATCGACTATCTCATGGGGCAAACATCTTAACATCTGAAAACTAATGGGGCTAAACATGAGGGAGAAAGTGGTCCAGAAAACCGGCCCATGTCCCCTTAACCATAACTTTAAATATAGTACATTATTCCACAAGGTAATGCAATGGAATGTAACTTTATTAAATCATAAATATAATTTAAAATAAAGTACATTATTCCACAAGGTAACGCAATGGAATGTAACTTTATTATAGCAAACATTTCTCAACTCCCACCATATGTTTAACCCATTATTTTCACATTGTATATGACACAAAAAAAAAAAAAAAATAGACCCTATTTAGAAGTCTATCTTTAGCCCAGCTATAAGATTAATGCGAAGGCAAGCACATTAGCCATATCGACGTTTTTATCTTAATAACAACCTTAAATTCAAAGAGCTTGCTTAAAAGGTAGCAAGTTATCCGTATCTTGGAGTCTATCTTTACCCAAGCCATAAGTTAGCATAAGTCTTGGGCGGCGGCGTGGCGTGCGGATTGGTGCCTTTGAGTGCCAACCAGTGCCAGAGACTCGAGGCATAGTTTTTGTTGTGGAGGATGCCGTGCTGGTGGTAGTGGTGCCAGGAGTCACTACACACTCTTACCGCTCTACAGGAATTCAAACATACTGTATAATCTATATTTTATTAATTTCACCACAACACCAAACACTCCCAATTAAATTAATTAAAGTATATATGATCCGCCAGGATTCGAACCCGGGTTATCACACACAGATTTTTGCCACCTTAACCATTACACCACCAGGACGGTTATAAATTATATACACGCATACACATTACAAATACGAATCTCATAAAACAATACACGTGCGCACATATACTAATACAGACATGCACATACTGCACATTCAACCATACACATTCGTCAACATACTGTACATACACGCAAGGCAAGTTTTTGCTATGGGGTGCCTCCGTGTTGAGATAGGCACCTGGTGCGAGCGCTCTCTAGCTGTCACACACACACACACACATACATACACACACACACACAACTTGGCAAATTAACAATATAACTTACCTCCAAGATTAAAAACAAACACACACACACACGCACGCAGATATACAGTAAGAATAGCAAAAAAGCACTAGAAGTCTTCGCGAAGATAGTTAGGGTGGAAAGAGTTCATTTTATGCAACCCTAAGTTATAATACAATACAACAAATATTTGAAGGTTAAGAGATACCTCATTGCCATAGCTTGCGAAATCTCCATTAAGTTTAATTGGTTAAACATAATTTAAGGCTATGAAATACCTTTATCTAACATTCTCACTTTAGCATTGAGCTGCAATGAAACCAAATTTCAAGGTCACTGACATTGCGCTTTCTATAGGATTCTAGAATGATCGCCTGTGACCGTTATATATTTTGGGAGTAACATAAATTACTTTTTGTCATGCCTGTGTTTTGGTTTTGTATAATATAACTGGGTGTGCTCAACCACTTCAGGGGGTTCTTTTACCCTGCACAGCTTCTTGCTCTGTACACGGGCACCGTGCACCCTTGTATTGAGTATTGTTCACATGTGTGTGGAGGATCCTCTCAAACATCACTCCTAGACAAAGTAGAAAAGAAAGCCTTTCGTATCATCAACTCTCGTCCACTCACCGACTTAGCAATCTCTCTCTCTCTTCGCCGCAATGTTGCATCTTTCTCGCTATTCAATTGCTACTACAATAATCAGTGTTCCTCGGAGCTCTCAGTGTATACCACCTCTTCTATGTAAGGTACGTAGTACCCATCTTGCAACACAATCCCACCCCTACTCTGTGCAACTCTCCAACTCAAGAGTGAAACGATACTCCCAATCTTTCTTCTATTCAACAGTTAAACTCTGAAACTCTCTCCCTGAATCCATCTTTCCCTCATCCTATGATTTAAATAGCTTCAAACTCCGTGTGTCCAAACATTTTGGTTCGAACATTCCTTGGCCCTGTCACTCTTTCAACTCAGGGGGAGGCACTCGTCACAGGCAGTTTTGCCTTCTGTCTCCCTCATCCACAGAAAATAAAATACAAATAAAATAAATAAATATATGTATATATATAATTATATGCATGCTATATTGGTATTTACTGTATGTCTTGGCATAGCAATTTATTATAAAACCCTCGGTAGGTTGAATGCAATACCCGTCCTGATAAGATCAACCCTGCCGAGACATATGACACCTGTTAGCAGACGATTGTGTCCCTGGACAGCTCTTCTTGTCTGCTAGGGGTTACATCGTTTCCTACAACAAAATTTAACAGTGGGAATCCTTGTGAGCTTCAGTTTTGTTGTGTACTTTCAAGCGCGGAACATGTTTATATTTGAGTAATATGGATGATTATTCTCGCAGTAGTCGAAAATTTCACGTGGGAAATTTTAATGACAACATGGCCAATGTAAACCAAGCACAGCCTGACGGAGACAGGCTGTGATGCTGCTGACGGTAATCTAGGGGAGGTGGCGCCAGAGAATTCCAACAGTACCTTTACTTCCCCTTCCACTCTGTAAGTTTAGGCGATAATACTAATACTCTCTCTCTCTCTCTTTCAGGCTCCATCTCTCCTTATAGACTTGATGATGAGTGACTGTAGCTCTTCCTGCTGCTGTAGCTTACACTCACTTTATCATCCTCCTGCCTCTCGCTGTATCTCATAAATTCTCATTCCTTCCCTACAGCTTTGATCTTGGTCTTCCTCTCTCTCACTCACTCTCCTTCTCTAGGGGGGGGGGGGGGAGGGGCTCCTTCCACTTCGTTCTGTCTCTTGTCTGGCTGCCTGTTTAAGGGGAGGTTTTTAGTTTGTTCCCTAGACCTTCATCAAGCTTAAAATTACACCCCCTAGACCCCCTTTTAAGATAAATTTGTAATTTTTCGGTAGAAAAATGTCCCGGCCGAAGGCCAGTTCCTCTTAAATTACAGGCTGGCTATCGCTCGCCAGGAAAAACTTGACACCTAAATAGCACGAAAATTCTTAAAATTGACAGAAATGGGCCGAAAGTTCTTAAATCGCCAAACTAATGGGGCAAACATCTTAAAATATCAAAAACAATGGAGCTGAATATGAGGGAGAAAGGGGTCCAGAAAAAAATCCCTTTAGTCGAAATCTCCCCTTAACTGTCAAGTCTTTCACCGGTTCCTTTGTCTATATCTGTCTGAGTCTGGCTACGTGCGAGTGTGTCTATGTATAGGCCCTATCTCTGCCTCTATTTCCGTCTGTCAGTCAGTCTTATTCATTCTGTGCCTACTAGAGTCTAGCATTATATTATACATCATAAACCTCCCATTTTCATTACAAGTGCATACACAAACATGTAACAAAACATGTACCATAGACCCCCCCCCCCTTCTACACACACAGCAGCACACTGCAGCATTAGCAATCACAATATCCTTTAGTCTCCCCCCCCCCCCACCCCCCTCCCTTTATCTCTCACACACACTCACATACATCCTTGGGTGTACCGTATTAAAGTATGTTGGTATCATCTGGAGGGTACAAGAACTGCAAATATTTTCAACCTCAACCACTCAACATGTCTCTTTACTTCCCCTTCATACCCTCCGCACTTTA
Source organism: Paralithodes platypus (assembly GCA_032716605.1). NCBI lineage: Eukaryota > Metazoa > Arthropoda > Malacostraca > Decapoda > Lithodidae > Paralithodes > Paralithodes platypus. The sequence continues at coordinate 15,406,881 of CM064504.1, forward strand.
AACTTTCTCCTCCTTCAGTATATGTCTTTACTTTATCCCTCATTTATTATTATATAATATACTAATTAATCAAGGAAACGTGACTGTCTTGTCAGTAACATATACCGGCACTGCAACCATAAACTATAAGCCGTAATATAGAGTTGGTTAACCGAAATACAGTATACGTCACTATAAAACGTTATGCTTCAATCAATCGGATTTTCAACAAATAAGCTTATACAAATGCAGGGGAACTACCGGTACAGTCGTTAATCGATTATGAAATTTGTTGAACATATTTTCTGAAAAATTAAGTTTTGAATAGATTTGTAAAATTTCAAATTGAATCTGAGATATGATTGATACCATCTATAAAAGATTGATACTGTATTTGATGAAGTGCTACATTATTGATCTCACTGTAAAACTGTTGGTCTATACTATCCTATTCTATATAATCAGGCCCAATCCCCATTTTTTTTTTTTTTTTTTTGGTTACTGGAACATAAACAGTGGGTGAAAGTAAAAGGGTCTTGGGAAGACTATATTAGGAGAGCAATATAACGCTTCATATGTTTCCAGTTGGACAATCTGTGATAACAAAAACGAAGTCACATTCTTGAACATGGAGAGGATCTTATTCTTCACTTCTCCCATATATAAAATGAAACACCGAACTTGGGAAGGACCAAAGGAGAGAGTGATAATTTTCCCAATGTTTCAGACTAGCAAGTCCTTAAACTGCTCCAAAATATACATACATTCAAATGAATACCTGGTATACATTATGCGAGTTACAGGGAATTACAAGGAATGATATTGTTAAGTCTCAAAGACCTAGGTGTAAAAAACAGGATTGTATAATGCAATATCGGTGTACACATTGCAAAGTGTGGGACTAGTAGGATACTATCAATAGTAGGATACTATCAATCGGTACTATTTTATACTGATACACTTTTTAAAAGTTGGTTACAGGTAGAAGAGACCTTAAGAATTCCATACTTTCCATGCATACTAAACAAGTTTTAATCTCTTTCAGCTAACTTCCAGCCATGTTTGCAAATTGTATTTTATCGAGGATAAACATCTTTTAACCCACTATGTCAACCCATTTAATATTGTATACAACTTAAATTAGTTGGCCTCGCAGTCAACGCGTTTAAAAAAAAGACAGTTTGAGATCAAACAAGCGATCGAGAAAGCAGGTGAGGTAGCTCGTAAACATCAAAATCTGCGTCTTTCAGGACAAAAGCATTAAATATAGTGACACACAACTCGCCAACCTTCACAGTACAAGGTCTAGGTCTCACGGCACACACACACACACGGTACACACACGGAACACACACAGTCGTTCAATCACATACCATACCATATATATACAGTATATGTGTGCCACCTTCATTCAAAATCTGGCAAACATTTTGACCCCCTAATCCTCTATCATGACTAGTTTAGCAACTTTACCGTGAAACCCCAACCTTAAGGGGGGGTCACCGGCTTTTGTTTTTATCTTTCTCTCCTTTTCTCTCTTTCTCTGGCTTGTATCCATTCGGCCCCATTCAGCCAACTGTTTTAAGACGTTATCCCCATCCAGGTGTCGATATCTTCCTGGCGAGCGATAGCGAGCCAGCATTGTATGGAGAAATCCGGCTTCGCCGGAGAAATTTTTCTATCGAAAAATGTAAAATTTTTGCTTGCCCTCAAAACAAAAATCTATATATGCTGGCTCGCTACCGCTCACCAGGATAATATTGACACCTGGATGGGGGTAAACGTCTTAAAACAGTAGGTTGAATGGGGCCGAATGGATACAAGCCAAAGAGAGGGAGAG